>VWZL01004592.1:95265-182560 GCA_013396915.1 Stercorarius parasiticus
ACCGCCCAGACCGGGCGGGGCGGTACCTCCTCGGGGGGCGCCTCCCCTCGGCACCCGGGGCCTCCCGCGCGGCACGGGCTGGACGGGCCTTGTCAGTTTTCGTTTCCTGCGATATGAGGCGACCCGAAATCCGGCGGTGTAGAGGTGCCGGCGCTGCGCAAGGCTGGCAAGCTGTGTCTCTGGTAGCAGTGACCCCCTGGCCCTCGCCACCCGCATCCATTGCCACAGGCAACACGCTACAGCAAACTCGAGGTGCAGCTGTTTTCTCTTTTAATTTTTTTTTTTTTTTAAGGAGTCAGACCTGCTTGTTAAAGAGTTTTCCATGAAGCATCCTGTAAATCAAGATCAAGCCCTGACTGGCACATCCCCTCATACTTCCATTACCTCATTTCAACTTCAGCTGAGCAACAGCCCCCCACAGGGGCTGCTCTCGGAGGAAAGACCCTCGCCCACTCCCCTGGGGGGCTGAGTGGCCTCGCACGGGTTTTTAGGGTTGGGTGGGAAGAGAGAAGTTCATAGAATCAATGATTTGGGTTGGAAGGGACCTTTAAATGTCATCTCATCCAATCCCCCCTACAATGAGCAGGGACATCTTCAACTAGAGCCCCATCCAACCTGACCTTGGACACTTCCAGGGATGGGGCATCTACTACCTTTCTGGGCAACATCTTCCAGTCTTTCACCATCCTCAGAGTAAAAAGTTTCTTCCTTGTATCTAGTCTAAATCTACCCTCTTTCAGTTTAAAACCATTACCTCTTGTCCTATTGCTACAGGCCCTGCTAAAAAGTCGGTCCCTCTATACAGATACTGAAGGCCACTATAAGGTCTCCCTCGGAGCCATCTCTTCTCCAGGCTGAACAATCCCAGCTCTCTCAGCCTGTCCTCATAGTAGAGGTGCTCCAGCCCCCTGATCATCTTCGTGGTCCTCTTCTGGACCTACTCCAACACATCCATGTCCTTGTGCTAAGGGCTCCAGAGCTGGACACAGTACTCCAGGTGGGGTCTCACCAGAGCGGAGTAGAGGGGCTGCTGGCCATGCTTCTTATGATGCAGCAGAGATCGGAGTGGGGAGGGAGGGAAAAGGCCAGTTTAGGACCTTGTGGGTGTTTGCCTTGACTGTAACACTTAAGTTCTCCTGCCCGTGTGCCCAACTCAAAAATCACTTCATCCTTCCCAATGAATAAACTCCTCTCTCCTCAGCCCATGGGGATCCTACCTAAGCTTTAGCTTAGAGCTCCTGGAGAGCCCAGTGATTAAGTAGAGCATTAGGGAACCAGCTCACACTTACACGTTGGGAGGTTTCTTGCAGGGAGAGTGCGGCAGAGCCGAGAGACAACAAGAGACGCCAGCCCCTACCCTGCCACACTGACCCGCTGCCTTCTTGCCGTGTCCGGAGATTTTATGTACAAACAGGAAAGAATGTAACCTCCCCCCTGGCAGATTTGGGTCAGCAAATGGGCATGATTACGCATAACGGCTGCCTGTGTGGCAGTCATGTGCTTGGGAAAGCCTGCAGGTAAAGGTGAGATATACCACAGGACCTCCCACCGCCCAGTCCTCAGCTCATTACTGGCGTAATGTATATTTAGTGGAGATACATGTTTACCTTGAGAAAACTAATTCTACCTGGTCAGGTCTCCTGTGGACTAGTCATTTCAGAAGAAGCACGCAGCTACGCATGTGTTTGCAGGATCAGGGCCTTATTAAACTGCACGGCTTGATATGCATATAAAGCATGCCTTGCAGGCCTGCAGAGTCTGGAGCCAGATTATTGTAGCTGCGCCAACTGAAATTTCCGTGTGACTCAAACAGCCAGAAAAGTAATGAGCAGACTGACAGTGGCTCAAAGAGCTAATGAAGCTCTGAACTGCAGGACTGTGGATCTATTGGTGCTGAGCAGGAGATTTCCAAATAGAGCATTTAAAGGGGTATAGCATGAGCTATGAGATACGTTTATACTTGGAGCTTAAGTACTTGGTCTCTCTCTATATATGGACTAAGCAACTAACAAGTAAAAAGAGCATGAAAAGACACAAACAGAAGAAGGTGACAGGACAGAAAATAACATGCGAGAGACTGCATGATTCCCATAGCAGGAACTGATTAAATGTGTGTAAATGGAAACTGTCCCTTGGAGTTGAGATTGCTGGAATAGAGAAGGTAGACGAAAACAAGATCCTAAACCTTTGCAATTTCTGCATTTGTCCTGTGGGAAAGCTTTAAAGTTAACACTGTGATTTAATGCTCTCTCTTCAGTCCTGTTTTGCCTTTTCAAAGAGATGCTGTCAGTCTAATCCTGTTATGCTTATCCTTAGCATATTAACATGAAAGAGACAAGTGAAACGCAAGGCAGGCAGAGTGGGGTCCCTCTGCCTGCATGCAGAGCTTTGCGGGACTGTGACCACTTATCAGAGCAGATGGTTTTTTCACCTTTGCCCATAGATCTGATTGTATACACAGCTGCACTGTTGCATGTGCCAGCATAAGGCTTCCCTGGCTATAAGAAGAGTACTTTCTTGTGATATGATTCCAAAATGCCTTACAGATTATGTGCAAAAAGTCACCTGTCCACTAAGAGACTGCAGCCAATGCAGCACAGGAATAAGCCCCCAGGCAGAGTCTATTTTGCATCCTCCCTCATCTCATGCCACCTCAGGATATCCCCATTATTTGCTCTTTGTTTACACTGCAGTTTCCAGCAGTCACTTGCAAAGAGTGGCTGCTCCCAGGGCTTCCATTCAGAGGCAGGAGAGATTCTGACAAGAACAGGGGGGTGTAGTAAAATTAGGAATTTTTTTTGAAAGTCTGGTCTAGTTTGGGTCTGGTATCAGACAGGTTTAAAAACTAACAAAACTTACAGCCTGTAGGCTGCATTTGGGTCTTCCGACAGGACATTTAAACATTGTGCCGAGAGACAACAAAAGACCATCCAGTAATAAAACCCACCCTGGTGCTTACTGTTGTCCAAGCGCAACCAGCTCAAACTCTGTGCCACTTTGTCATGGTCGAAACAAAAGTCTACTCTGTTCCTGCTATCAATTTATAGTGGGGGAAATGAGTAATAATTTCTTTGGCCAAAGCTGCAGAGGGATTAGTTCTGTAATGCACAAACATCCAGCTGGAGCCATGCCAGGGCACAAGGATTAAAAGCAACCGAATTCCTATCTCCAGTGAAAAGGATGCATGGGACATTACTAAAATAAATTTTTAGTTCTACAAATATAGGCACAAAGTGGGAATGTGCCCTCTCTGAAAGCATTAAATTGCCCCCAGACATTGGGGAAGCATTTCCCCTTTTTCTCCTCCCGGCTCTGCCTCCCCTGATCAGCTGGACTCTGGCTGCTTGAAAGAGGTAAAAAAATCAGGCTGGAGATGAATTGCTCCTGTGCTGCCTCCAAGACATGGGTTCCTGATCAACTCTCTCCCTACTTACAAACCTCCTGTTTGTACCACCACAGGGGACAAGCTTCTCAGCACTTCCCAAGCAGTGAGAAGGGGAGGTCACGCTACAATTGGCAACTGAAGAAGGTAGGCTGAAAAAAAATCTCTCAACGCAACCCTTTCTAAGACAACTTTTCTTTATTGCCTGTACTCTGCTTGCGCACTAAGAAAACAAGCTTAAGGTTGTACATTAAAAACACCCACGTGGTAGTTCTTGCCATTGCAATGTGACAACACTGATAAAGGTAATTCATAGACTGGCCCGTATTCGTGTGTGAGCTGTATTTCACGCCTTTGTCTGTCAAGTGCTTTGTACACAGTGTGGGAGGTGTGCATTCAGGCCATGTTAGCAAAGTGGCTACGGCTCTCTTCCTTCTGCAGCAGCCTCCCAAATCCTGCTGCTGCAGGTAAGTAAATGTTAGCATTACTGATGTGCTCTGACCAAAGGTGCCATTCTTAGTCAGTGCCGCTCCTTACTAACCTGCAACTAGAGCATGATGCAGAGGAATCAGCTCCCCTCACTCAGGTAGTGGGTTTGACCTATTCATCAGGAGATAATATCTGCGCTCCTTCACGCCCACATCGGCCAGAAAGCCACATCTGTGTTCAGATTACAGGTGCTTTCTGAAAACAGAGAGGATTTCCCTTCCCAAACACCGTTTCTTGCAAACACAAGCAGTTCCACTGGCAGTGCTGCTGGTGTTACTCAAGACTCCGGACCTGGTTCCTTCTGGACCTTTTCTAACTTTCTGCTTCCCAGTCTCTGGAAGGTGTTACTGCAATTAAGCACAGCATGAACCACAGCCAGCCATCAGTAAGGACTAGAACAGAAGTTTATTACTTTTAGCTATTCCTTTTAGTCAGGAATCCCGCTCTTCTGGAGAAAAAACTTCCTCTTTCCTATCAGGAGTGAAGGGCACTGGGAGGAACCATGGAAATTCTTTGTAACAGTGATGGGCTGCAGATGACTCAGAGCACTTTTCCTGCATGGGATATTCCCACAGAAATTTGTTCAACAAACAGACATTCAAAGTAATTGCCTTATCCCAAGAGAGGAAGGGCAGTGGATAAATATAGGCCTTCCCTATGCTGCAAAGTTGGAGGGACTGCATCACAACTGTAGTGCATCTTGCTCCTAAAATGTCAGTCACATACAGAAATAGGCTTAAAGAAGAAAGGGAACAGGGCGTTACAAAAAAAAAAAAAAGCTTACTTAGTCCCACAAGGCTTTAAGAGCAACTGAGCTACAAAACAGAAAGCATCATGCCCCAGAGAACACCAGGGGCTTCATGCTCAGGCACAGCGGCAGCCATGCTGTGAGGTGCAGTTTTGGGGCCAGGTCCTTCCTCAGCCCGTCATTCCCCTCGCCCTGCTTTGCCCAAGTCCTTAGTGACAAGAAAGCCCCTTCCCAACAGGAACAGGTTCGGTCTTGCTCTTTCTTAGGTCTTTCACCAGGGAAGTGAGGTTATTGCACAAGGTGTCTGCAAGAGAAAAAGCTTCAGTAGGTACCTTTCACGCAGGTGTCTGCCTTGTGCTTCCAGCCCAGGTACGTTTGCAAGCACTGTGGTCAAGCTAGTGGGGTGGGATCTTTCAGTCCTGCAGATACGTCTGTTCCTAGTTGCTGGGAGGTTCTTCAGGAAAGGATAAGAGAATGGGAGGAAACAGGCAGCATTCAGCCTTAAAACAGGCTATATATGGCCCCCCTACTATGTACAGCACAGCTCCTGCAACGGGTTATGAATCAGCAGCATGTGCCAGCGCCTGTGAGTCCCAGGGCAACTGCTCTGTGTTCTGTAAACAGTAAGAGAGGGACAGTGACAAGGTCCATTAGGGTGACAAAGGGAAGAATGCCATCGGGATGACTCGTTTTATCAGTTCATACTATATCCACATATGGAATCAGTTACCTACAATATTGGCAAGTCAAACCAAATTTCGCAGTAAATACAGGGCCTGATCCAGATCTTACAGGAACTGATGGAGGTTTCCCTGCTGACTGAAGCAGGCTTTCAGCTCGGCTCTGCTGTTATAGAACCAAGAGGAGATGCTGCTCTTTGAGACGAATGGATCACTACCTAGAGCTAGCCCAAATTTAAAATAATTTCTTTATCTCTTAAATTAAAATTCTGTTAAACACAGCACTGTGTCCTCCACTCTCTGCTGCTAGGCCACTTCTTTGCCAAAAAGAAAAGGAACAAGACTTCATCCTTTTACGGGGAAGTGACCTCTCCGGACAGAAGGCCCAGTTTGTGCTGTTAGCCAAGACTAGCTGAATTTCACCAAAGAAGCAGAGGCCTCCAGAGACCAGGGCTGCATGCAGAGTTGGGAGATGGAACAGCACAGATCATATGCACATTTTGGCCTGATTTAGTGCCTTGAAATTCCCAGATGGGGAAAAGCTGCAGCTTCCCCAAGTCTCTGCAGAGCTGATACCATCAGATTTGGCTTGCTTGAAAGGAACCCCGGTTTCATGAAACAGTGTTGGCGCATGTCTCTTGCTGACACATTGATGTGCCTTATGTGCAGCACCCTTTCCTCCTGCTGACATCTTCCAGCTGCAGGGCATTCTCCCTCTGCCTGTCTTCTTGTGCTGTCAGCAACCTGGAACAAGCAGCACACATCAAGAACACAACCTGGTTACTGACATCTTCCTGCCAAGGCATTTGGCTGTGCCCTTTGCTCCCCATCAGCCAGGGACATTTAGGATTGTAAAAAGTGACCAGCCCAAACACTGGGCTTCTCTGAAAGCTGGGCTAGATAAGCCACACGCAGAAAATGAGCATGAATTTCCAGGGAACAGGGAAAGAAACTCAACACATACAAGAGGGGACAGCATGGCTTGGTAGTCACAGCACTAGACCTGGGCCTGAGTGGTTTGTATCTCATTCCAAGCTCCCTCATTGATGGCAGAATCCACAGAATCCCAGGCTGTTTGCCTCACCTGTCTGGGCTGTCTTGGGCAGCAGCATGGTAATACAGCACGCTGAAGGCACATGCTATGGGAGACGAGATTTACCTAGCTAGTAAGTAAATCACCCCAGTTAATGAACAGCTAAGTCCCGCTGTGAATTTAACAGAGATGATGCAGCAGGTGGTGAAGGGATAAAAGAAAAGGATATTTTCTTGCAAGATTTCAAAGACTTTTTTCAAAACTATTTCCTTTTTTAAAGACTAAAAATCTTAAAGCAAACTTCTTTCAGGCTTACAAAGTGTCTTATCTCTCTTTGCCACCAAAATATCGCGTTCTGTGTAATGCTTAATAAGGTAAGGAAGAAAAAACTCTTAGAGATGCATGCAGACTTCAAACTGAAAATGCCAACTTAAAATCTGGGATAGTACGCAAGGTTTTTGTGATGAAATATGAAAATTAAACTCCCAATCTTTCAATAGCAGCTCTGCCAGACGAAGCTTTGCATGTGATAACGTCCAGTCTACACTTGGTGCTCTCCAGGCACCGAAGACAAGGACCTGGAGTCAGGGGGAAGAGCACATCGCTCCAGGTCTTTTTTGTGACATGTCAGAAAGTCAGTCTCTGACAACCCCCTCTCTTCTTGCCCGTTCCCCAGGACAGCCCACACCAATCACCTACAGCTGGGGAAGTATCCCAGGGTGACTGTTCCTGTTCACTGACCTGGCCATGTGCAGCATGGGCTCCATGATGTTATAGCCAGTCATCGCGCTGCACTCGTAGAAGACAGCCTTGTATTCCTGCACAGTAAGCATATATGTTGGTTGCCAGCTCTCCCTCACCACTCGCCCACCCCCCTGGGAGCTGGTCCACCCTCAGCACTGGGAACTCTGCCAAGAGCAGCTGGGGCCAGGAGGGTGGCTGTTACCACCCTGCTCACCAACCCAGGAAAAGGAGATGCTTTTTCAGCATCTGGGGGCCCAGCCAGAGTGTCCAAAAGGGAACACTGAGGGAGTTATTAGGGAAGAGAAAACATCTGCCATGGGTACTTGGATTCCCTTACTTTTGTGTTGCCAAATCCAGAAGATGGGGAGCACCTCTGAAACCCTGCCTCCCACCTCCCAGGGACCAAGGTACCGGTGGGCATGTGGATGAAAGGAGTGAGGAGGGATGATTTTGCAGAGCAGGCACTAGGGGAGTCCTCAAATGGGAAACCAGCCACGCATGCTCCCCTCAGAAAGACTGAGCATCATTGTAAGGAGGCATCAAGCCTCAAGAGAAATACATGAGCATGCCTCAAGGGCCATTGTCTGCCACATGCTGGCCACCACCTCATCTTCCCTGGTACCAGAGGGACCTCAGTACATGTTTGCATTGGAGAAATGGGGGTGGGGGGGGGAGAGCGAAGGTACCATACTGGGAAATGGCTCCAAGAAGGGCATCGTGCCAGTCAGGCTGCCCTGCTCACAGCTGGAGGGAGGCTGCAGAGCAGGTCAGCATCAGAGCACAGAGTCACACCTTCGCCAGCCTTTCCCCCTCCACCTTGGGCACATTCCGGGTCTCTCTCTGCGCAGCATCCATTTTATTTCCAAGCAGAAAGACCACAGCTCCATCCTCAATACCTTCCTGCAAAAGAAACAGAGTAAAGCACCCTAGAGACTCAGACAAGGGAGGGAAATATCCTGGAGCAGATCCTGTTCCAGCTCATGCAAACAAGACCTTCAGTGGCAGCAGGATCAGGCCCTTTAGCTCATTAAAGGGCCATTCCTCAAATGGCCCCAGGGATTTGTGGAAGAGAGCTTAAACTACGGGAATGTATTTCAGATATTTGGTGTGTATATCTGGGATACTGAGAAAGGGCAGACAGGACACAAGTTCTGCTCTGGGAAATAACAAGCCTGAAGAAAAGCATTTTGCCCCATAGGCTGTTTGGAACTGAAGTTCAGGCAGAGCTTCTTATTAAGTTCAATAATTTTTGTTGCATGTGCTATCCTAAACTCAGCTATCAGTTGCTGAAAATCCACTGGCCAAGCAAGGCAAGCAACTTTCAACTCTTGTATAAGGGTCTCTGTAGCAACTGTTACTCCTAGGCAATTCCTGGAGCCCGTTACCTTTGGTAGAACTCCCTGTAAGTCCACTGGCTCACTAGAACATCACCAGAGTAAGGACTGCAGAATGGGGCTTCATTTCCAAGCTTGACTGCCCTGGATGACTTACATTACCTGAACAGCTTCAAAGCAAGATAAATACTAAGATGGGGAAAGGAAAAGAAGAGAGATTCTTAAAAGTTACAAATTTCGGGTGCTTTAGTTTTCTGTGTGCTCAGTTTAACCTTCCTGAAAGGACCCTGATTTTCAGCATCTTGTTATTTTTGAAAATCTTAACCTTTGATCTTTTAGAGTCCAAAGAAACAACTAAATGGTTTGGTTCCCCGCCCCCCCGCCCAACAGGCCTGTGGAAGTTAACGATATTAGAAACCTCCAACCTATGCTTATTCATTTCACTTAGATCTTGGGTTTTGAGACTCAGCACTATCAAAACAAAACCACCCTTGACAATTTCCCTTCAGCACTGAGTCACGTACACACAATTTATTTAAATTATACAGACAGGTACTTTTGTCTCCGCTAGCAGATACAAGCCACAGATTAATGCTTTTATTGAGAGTTTGGAAACAAAAAGCAGGGGAGCAGACTACAGTATTACTACACAGTCACCAAATAAAAAATAAAATAAAAAAATAATCAACTATTAAAGTTGAAGCAAATGAGGAAAAAAATAAGCTATTACTAATATTACAGTCTCATCTAGAAATCTCAAAGCAGAGTCAGGATGCAATCGTGTGAAGTACTGTGCATGCATGCTGCAGGTCTTAGCCTAAACGCACCGGGGCCATCTCCTTTTCCTGGGCATAGGCTGAACATCAGGAGATCTCCTGGCCTGAGCACAGGTGTGATGTGACCATGTTTAGGAGATATTGCCAATGCACATGGGCTGCTTACAAACACACACTATTGTTTTGGCAGGTCCCACCACCTTCTGCATAGAAACAGCCCTCCTCTCTACCACTGGCTTTGGTATCTTCAACAAGAAGCCCCTGGTCTCAAATTAATTACCACAGGCAGTACCTGTAGCATCTGCTTTGATAACTCATCTTCCATGGTCAATAGGACCTCCTGCGGCATCGGAGAACATTGCTTCCAGACAGACTGTTGGAGCTGGTCTAGAGCAAGGCTGCAGCAGCACCACCAGCGTTAGAGAGCTGAAGCTCCACTCTCACCTGGACACTGCTCATCCAGTTCCGCACCGCCGTGAAGGAGCACTCGGCTGTAATGTCGTACATCACCAGAATCCCATCCGCCTTCCGGAAATACTGCTTGGTAATGCTCCGAAACCTGAGCCCAAATGAAACCAAAGGCACTCTCAGAACCACGGCTGTGTAATGACGAGAAACAAAATGGGATTATCTGTCTTTTAGTGCAGGCTCTCTGCAAGGCCTGGCAGCCCCTGTGTGTGAGATGTGTCCTCTGGGGCTGGTGTGTACAGACTGGTGACAGGCAGTTCAGATCCGTGCACCTTTGAGGCAGGCCAACAGCCTTGGGTAAGCAGGAGTCTTTCCAAACACACGGTGCTGAGAAAGCAGGAAGGAAGACCTTTGCAGGTCAGGAGGAAAGAACCAGAAGAATCTGTTTAGGTGGGACAGGAAAAGGCAATTGCCTATAAAAAGGGAAATGGATGTAAAAACCACGACCTTTCTCTAGAGTCCGGAAGAATCTGCAGACTAAGCTGTACGACAGTATGAACTAGGAGTGCGTAATGTCTGCCCCAGTGCTGCCAAAACAGCAATTAAGATCTCAGCATCAGTACAATTTGTTTCCAGTTTTGAATCTATAAAGCAATGCCATCATACATAAAAATCAGCAGACACAATTTCCAGGAGAAACTCCCTCCAGACATCTACTTTGTCCTGCGGGTACCAGTCAGAACCACAGACTTGTATTTTGGGAATAAATTCCAACAAAAAAGAAACCCAAACCTTAAAATCTACAAGCAGTTTGTGACAGGGCCATGATATAACCACATTGATTGCAAACTGATGGAATTAAATGCAACACAAGTACTGAGATCTTACTGGAGAGCTATGTATTTCAGCCTTGCACAGGATAACAAGATCTCCTATTGTATTAAGAGCCAAGAAAACCTACAGCAAGTAGTAACCCTCCTGAACTCTTCAGATGATCGCCTGAAGCCAGTTCTTTCTCACTACAATAAGGGCATGACATTCTAGCAACTACCCAACTGAGAAAGCACAGACTCTATCTTTGGCAGCCAAGGTACACCTCTGGAACAACAGCACAGGCTAGATGCTCCAGAAGAAACATCAAATGTAGCATGCACTGGTATCAGGGAAATCACCAAGGAGTTCTCCTTGCATGCTCCAAGGGGGTCCTCTATCTTTTCCGTAGGATATTCACAGTTGGACGCCTTCAATTAGAAATAACTAATATTTCTCTAGAAGTAAGAAAAGCTTTTGCTTCTTCTCAGGTCTCCTATTCAGTATCAGCATTGAGCCAAACTTTCTCTTGCAAGTACACGTCTAAGACCTGCTAATGCTGCAGGAGCCTACCCTAAAGGTCGTTCTGCAGAGACAATGCCTTGAATTTGGCCTCTGATGCAATCTGGCCTCAGTAAAATATCACACTTCATGTCATAACAACGTCCTTTACTGCTCAGCTTCAGCACTGAAATAACCACAGGAGTCCTTCAAAAAATCATTATTTCTTCAGTATAAAGCTTGATTTTGGAAGAAATAATTTGCTTTTCAGAGATAGTCCTGCTTAGTACATTCCCACCAGGTCTGCATGGTCTAGCTGACTGAGGTAGACAGCATCGTTACTCTGTTGGCACAGCTCAGGATCATAATATTCCCATGACCTCAGCTGCCTCCTGAAGGCCTGCCCCCATAACATATTTAGCCCAAAATACTTGTGTTTGCCAGGCTCTTGAGGTTAACGGCCCCCTTGAAATAACTTTTCATCTTCAGCTTCAAAGTTCATTCTAAATAAAGTCTAATTTACATGAAGGTAGTGATGGGCCTATATCTCTAGTAGGAGATGAGGATCAAGTGTGTCTCTACTACTCTGATCCTCACCAGCAGTGCTAGTAACATCTAGTCATGGCCCATGCTTTTGAAACTAGAGGCCTTCAAATGGAGAACCTGTATTCACTGCCACAAAAAGCTACACTGCCCCTCTACCAAGGATTATCACTTCCACAAGTCTATCAGCAGAAGGGACAGTGGAAGGGGCCAGTAACCTGACTGACAGAGTCCAGTGGGGTAGTTCAAATCACCTTAGGTCCTTTGCCTTAGGTCAAGCTAATTCAGCTGGCTCTGTCTGAATCAGGTCTGGAAAGGTTCACACACTCCTTTCCACCCTCTGAATAGCAAGTGGTGGTGAGCAGCTGAGGACAGCAGTGGCACAACTGAATCTGACAACAGGATGTCTATCCAGAGCCTTCATTTCTATCCTAATCTGCAGCCCTGTCCTGCAGCTTTTCCCAGAAGCAGGCTGATGTAGGAGAGCCTTGAGGCCGAGAAGAGCTTCAAACCCTGCACCATACAATGATTTATGGATAGACTACCTGAACCACAAGGATGCAGGTCAGACATATGGAAAGCTACTTTTCCATCAGTCCTCACAGTGATCTCCCTGGGCCCCACTTCGCAGCCACAGCTTCTAGAAATCTCCAAAACAAACCTTTGCTGCAGGCTCAGCACTGGAATAGCTGACGTGACCTCTCTGGTCCTTCTGAAGCTAACAGTTTTCCCAGAGGCAGAAACCAGGTGCACACACTCTTTCCCTTTCTTCCTGTTTTCCTACACTGAGACTGGCAGTAGGGCATCCTCACAGAAATTGCTTACCTTTCTTGCCCAGCTGTATCCCACAGCTGTAAGGCAACTTGGGTGTTATCCACCATCAGACTCTTCACCTGGTAATCGATACCTGTCAGGAAGGTACCAATGATCATAAGATAGGATGGAGAGAGAGCAACTGCCAGTGGCCAAGATCAACACATTTAGTTCAGAGAAATTGCAAGATCGATTAGAAATTGAGTGAGGGACCACCTTTACCTTTATTTGGGTTAAAATACGAGCAAAAAGCATGCATCGAGGCTGACTGTCCCACCCTTCTTAGCCAGATGAGTCAGGAACCCCTGTTACTTACCGATGGTTGCATTGAGCTCAGCCAAAAACCTGTCATAGCAGAAGCGGTGGATGAAGGAACTCTTCCCAACGCCGGAGTTCCCTACAAACACCACCTTAAAGATGCGGTCTGGGGAACAGCTGGCTGGTTCCAGTGCCTGGAGCTACAATGGAAGAAAGGGATGCAGTTTTGAAAAGCCCAGCTGCAGACTGTGCTTTGATTTAGGCATTGGACCCCTGCACATATGGAGCTGGAGTTACAGGGGAAGAGAGTCAGAAACCCTCAAGTCCCTAGGTGTTTGGGGAAGAACCCCAAGTAATTACACTCACCCTGGTTTCAGTGCCAACAGGCTGTCCTCTAGGAGGCAATGGAGCATCATCTAATCCATCTGCACTTTTTCTACAGTCAGCATCACCCTTCAAAGTCATCTCCAACCACTCAGCATCTGCTGCCAATGACCACCTCTCCTTGTCTCTGCTCTTCTCTCCGAAGTTTGTGCTATCTCCTTCTCCTATCTTCAGCCATGTCCCGTTGCCTGGGAAGTATTTACAGTTCTTTTTGTTGGGTTCTTCCACTGCTACATCCACAGGGAAGGTGAAGGGAAGGTCCGCAGAGGCCAGTTGTCTGTATTAAAGCCCACAGGCACCACAAAGGGAAAGGGGGAGGAGGGGGAAAGGGGAGAGAGAGGAGGAGATTGCAAATTCCCAAAACAACCAATGAGATCCAATTAGCGCATATGCAATGCTTGCAGGAGCTCTACTTCATACATACACTCCCCATACTCCCTGTGACTAAGGCATCAGCAGCACCCCTAGGGAAAGAGCAACAGTTCACCTGAGCTATACTGTAGTCATATGTGCTGACATATATTTCATTAATTTTAATAAAAATTCCCACCCTCCAGATTTTTCAATAATTCTTTGCCTCCCACTTCCCCCGGTACTGAAAAATGAGGCAAAGCATACAAAGGTGGCAACAGGAAAAACTTTTTTTTTTTTTTTAAAAAGGAACAACCCCCCCTCTGTTTTTATTACCAAATACAACAAAAAAGAAGTAACAAAGGTTTCGAGGTTAGTGAAAAGGGTTTTGACTGCAGGCAGTTGGGCGAGGGCTGGCTGATCGTCCTTGGGAGGCTGCATGCAGTGTGCATGTATGTTACTGCCCTCTGCTGAAGGCACCCAGCCCTGCTCCAGGAAACAAGTCCATCACTTCCAGACACTGCTGTAGGAGAGTTCAGGCAACATAAACCTGCCAAAGGTGTGCAAATGGCAGTGAAGATGCTCACAGCAGGGTCACTTTGCCTGGTGTTGGCTCTGCTCTGGCCTGCATCCACGCCTGGCCCGAGGTAAGGGAGCCAGGACCCAAAAGATGTTTGTTTTATAAAGCTTCCAATTTATAAACCTGCGCTCTCTACGGCAAGAAATCCCCAGGACACCTTCCCAAGCTCTGGCAGTGGGGAATAGGTGTTGCACCAACTGTGCCTACAAAAGAGCAGGCTGATGCACTTTGTTCACTGAGGGTATAGCTGACATAGCAAGTGGAGGAACAGTCTTCAAAAGAACAGCTAGAATAACCAATTTAAACTACTGGAATCACTGCTGAGGAGCAAGGCAGCATCTTAGCTCTGCCTTGGCTTTTCCAATGAACTAGATAAATGTAACAAGAAGGGTAAGAACACAAAGGGCTTTATCCACCACAGATATCTCCAGTGCCTTCATTGGCAACCAGATTGCATTTGGAAGCAAATTAGAGAGATCAGAGGCTTACCACAATCTCTTCAGAGGCAGCACATCCCACCTCTCTCTGCAACATTTTTCTCTTGCTATTACTGCATGAATCAAAGCAAAAACTCCCTTCTCTCACTCCAGCAGGAACACCTCATCAGAATCATAAATACTTTGGGTTGGAAGGGACCTTTAAAGGTCAGCTAGTTCAACCCCCCTGCAATAAGCAGGGACATCTTCAGCTAGAGCAGGTTGCTCAGAGCCCCATCCAACCTGACCTTGAATGTTCCCAGGGATGGGACATCTACCACCTCTCTGGGCAACCTCTTCCAGTGGTTCACCACCCTCATCATAAAAAAAAAATAAGTGCTTCCTTATATTTAGTCTAAATCTACCCTCTTTCAGTTTAAAATCATTACACCTTGGTTCTAACGCAACAGGCCCTGCTAAAAAGTCTGTCCTCATCTTTCTTATAAGCCCCCTTTAAGTACTGGAAGGCCGCAGTAAGGTCTCCCTGGAGCCTTCTCTTCTCTAGGCTGAACAACCCCAACTCTCTCAGCCTGTCCTCATAGCATAGGTGCTCCAGCCCTCTGATCATTTGTGTGGCACTCCTCTGGACCTGGCTCCAACAGGTCCATGTCTTTCCTGTGCTGAGACCTCNGTTCTAACGCAACAGGCCCTGCTAAAAAGTCTGTCCTCATCTTTCTTATAAGCCCCCTTTAAGTACTGGAAGGCCGCAGTAAGGTCTCCCTGGAGCCTTCTCTTCTCTAGGCTGAACAACCCCAACTCTCTCAGCCTGTCCTCATAGCATAGGTGCTCCAGCCCTCTGATCATTTGTGTGGCACTCCTCTGGACCTGGCTCCAACAGGTCCATGTCTTTCCTGTGCTGAGACCTCCGGAGCTGGACACAGTACTCCAGGTGGGGTCTCACCAGAGCAGAGTAGGGGGGCAGAATCACCTCTCTCAACCTGCTGGCCACGCTTCTTTTGATACAGCCCAGGATGCAGTTGGCCTTCTAGGCTGCGAGCACGCTTTGTCGGCTCATGTCCAGCTTTTCATCCACCAGTACACCCAAGTCCTTCTCCGCAAGGCTGCTCTCAATCCCTTCATACCCCCGCCTGCGTGGATACCGGGGGTTGACCCAACCCAGGTGCAGGACCCTGCACTTGGCCATGTTGAACCTCATGGAGTTCACACAGGTCTACTTCTTGAGCTTGTCCAGATCCCTCTGCATGGGATCCCATCCCTCAAGTGTGTCAACCACACCGCTCAATTTGATGTCGTCCACGAACTTGCTGAGGGTGCACTTGATCCCACTCCCTATGTCGTTGATGAAGATATTGAACAGTACTGGTCCCAATACAGACCCCTGAGGGACACCACTTGTCACCAATCTCTATCTGGACATTGAGATGTTGACCAATACCCTCTGGATGCAACCATCTAGCCAGTTCCTCATCTACCAAACAGTCCACACAGCAAATACATCTCTGTCCAATTTAGAGAGAAGGTTGGGGGGGGGCGGGACACCATGTCAAAGGCCTTACAGAAATGCAGATAGACGACATCCCTTGTCCACTGATGTAGTCACTCCATCATAGAAGGCCACTAGGTTGGTCAGGCAGGACTTGTCCTTGGTGAAGCCACGGTGGCTGTCTTGAATCACCTCCCTGTCCTCCATGTGCCTTAGCATAGCTTCTAGGAGGATCGGTTCCATGATCTTCCCAGGCCCAGAGGTGAGGCTGACAGGTTGGTAGTTCCCTGGGTCCTCCTTTCTACCCTTTTTAAAAATAGGTATGTTTTCCTTTTTCCACTCACCGGGGTCTTCACCTCACTGCCGTGACTTTTCAGATATCATGGAGAGTGGATTTGCAACTACATCAGCCAATTCCCTCAGGACTCTGGGATGCATCTTGTCAGGTCCCATAGACTTCTGTATGTTCAGGTTCCTCAGGTGGTCACAAACCTGATCTTCTCTTACAGTAGGAAGGACTTTTCTCCCCCAGTGCCTGCCTTGAGGTCCATCCACTCAAGAGGTGTGGGAATAGAGGTTGCTAATGAAGACTGAGACAAAAAAAGTTGTTGAGTACCTCAGCCTTCTCCTGGTCCGTTGCTATCAGTTTGCCCGTCTTGCTCATCAGGTGGGGTACACTTTCTTTGACCTTCCTTTTCTGGCTGAAATACCTGTAGAAGCCCTTTTTATTATTCTTTGTGTCCCTTGCCACGTTCAACTCCAGGTGCGTCTTGGCCTTCCTGACCCCATCCCTACACAACTGGGCAGCATCCCTATACTCTTCCGAGGATACCTGTCCCTGCTTCCACTGCCTGTGCATTTCCTTCTTGCCCATTAGTTTGACCAGCAGGTCTTGACTCAGCTGTGCTGGTCTCTTGCCTTCCTTTCCTGACTTCTTACACCTGGGGATCAAGAGTTCTTGCACTCTGTGGAAAGCATCAGGGCTGCAAAATTCACCTGCTGCAATGTCTACACTTGTTCCTTGAAAGGGAGTTCACATTCCTGGTTTTCCTCTCTGCATCTGCCCCAAATGCCAGCCCAGAGCCTGGCCAACTGTAACCTCTCCCTGTGGAAAATAGACATATCCTCCCAGGCTCAGGAGAACAGCTGCCATCTCCCAGGGCTAGCAGGAGTAGCAGCAATGATGGGCTGAGACTCAAAAGCCTCTTTGGGGCAGGGGGTGGTGGTGAAAGGGACAAACACAAAACTTTCTTAACAGTGACTCCAGATCTAATGGGTTTTATTCATGTTTCTCAAGCAACATGGTATGACACAGCACTGTGACAGAGACAGGACCAACAAATACTTCTCCCATTCTCACATCACCCTCACTGCCAGACTCCTCCACCTGTTAAGCCTTTCCAGTGGGCTTATGCCAGCAGCAGCTAGCAGGATCTTTTCAAGAATAGCTGAGGAGGAGGATGGGAGAACTTGGGTGTCTGATCCCATGGATAGCATGTCTGGCAATCACACAGCCATGAAAGAGCTCTGCCTCAGACCTATCCAAACAACCTCCCAGCCTGGGCTCGAGTCAGCCCTGTCCATGTGGTTTTCCACCAGTCCATGAGCCCAGGAGCCTGAAGCTCAATTCTTAAATGCCACTACCAGAATTGCAAGCGTTAAGGGTGAGTTGAAGCTGGAAGAAACTCTGAGCCTAGACCTATGTCTCTGGTTGGCACCAGGAGAAACTGGGAAGCGGTGGAACCTGCAGAGACCTGGTAGGAAACAGGGAAACATGCCACCTTTAAGACCTGTTTGGGGCCAGCAGTTGCAGGGGAGATCCAGCTCCAAACCAGGTCAGGGCTGGGCTGTCCTCCCCTGCCTCTCAGAAGCAGCTGGCTTTCAGCCAGTACCAGTATGCTGGTCACACAGCTTGTTGGCAAGGGCTGATGCTTAATGCTAGCACTGTTCAGGCCAGCAGGAGCATGTGGGTATTGAAACCACTGTATAGTTTGCACGTAGAGTGAAAAAAAAAAAAAAGGCCATACAGACAAGTTCACCTGTCCTGGCTCAGGGGGAGGCCTGGTGCGCCAGGTGAGCATCTGCATAGGTGTGGAGGGAGATGGGCAGGATGAACCCACCTGGAGCTGGGCCCTCTCCTTGGGGCTTTCGTCTGCCAGAGAGAACACAAGCCTTGTGCAACTCCTGCCCTCTCCCATGCCCCGAGGATATGGGCTCTGGTATGCAGAGCCAGTGGACAGAATTTCTGCCCAAGGAGGAACTGGCACACTTGGGAAATGATCCAGTCATTTTAATGAAGCTGCCTGACTCAGTCAGAGGCAGCTTTTGTGACTTGTGACTCCCATCCCATGACCACTCGATAGCTTCTGACGGCATTTAGGTTTGCTCCCCCATTGCTGCATGTAGAAGCAGCCCAGAGAGGGGCCACCCCGCTGTGGGAATCAGCTAACAGCATCCTCAGCTTCACCACCTGATGCCAAGAGGCAGCTCGAGCCACAGTCAAGGTGCACCCCCAACATGCTCCCCAAACCAGCCAGCACCAAGGTGGGAGAACTAGACACAAGACACAGCTTGACTGACAGGTACTCCAGCAGGCACAGACAGATTGACACCACGAACACAACACAGATGCCCATCTAACCGTTTGACCGGCTTGTCGTCCAGCAGGTAACTGCCTAGCACTGACCCTTTCTTCAACAGGAGCTTTTTGCTCTGAGGCGCCTGGAAGTTGAAAAGAGAAGGGACGAAGAATGTGATTAGGAGCCAGGAACCTGACCAGCCCCAGTACAACCACTCGCCACCTCCGCAGACCGCTTCGGGAAAGGAAGGCTGGAGCCCTTGCAGCCCCGCACCATGTGGTGGTAGTGCCAGCTGGCAGGCTTGAACAGAGGTGAGCACAGGGCTTGCTTTTCTCGGTTCAGTTCATTTAACTCATGCAAGAAGGCATCACTGTTGCTGCTTTCCCCTTTGCAACAAAATCCATCAAAAACAGTGGTGCCCCAAACCGAACTCTTCCTCTAGCCACTCAGAGCTTTCATTTCTGTGGCTTGTTCTCCACTTGATCTCACAGCTGAATCTCTCTTTCCCCACCTGCCTTTTTATTACGCTGATGTTTTGTGGGACAGACCAGTTGCCCCTTCTTCAGAAGGCACTAGTACCCCTCCTGCACGGTACTCACCCAGAACTGCATATGCACCATAGGAAAGGAAGGAGATCACTCTGCAAAGGATTATGCACATGCTCTGCCTTATACAAACGTCCCTCTCCATGCTTTCCACCTACTTACCTCAGACTACACACTTCCTACAGCCAGTGTTTACCAGCTCCTTAGAGAAGGAGAAAGCAGGACAACTCTTGCAACCCTCTTCCCCCCCACACGGCAGCTTTGTCATCCTCAGCAGAGTCAGAGATGAGCAACTTGCCTGAGATCATACAGGAAAGCCTGTGGCAGAGAGAGGAATGACCTGACAGCTCCCGTAAATGCCATGCCAAAGCCTAGCCCCCCCACCCCCAAACAGACTGGTTAACTGCTCTGGCTACACACAGAAAACACAAAGTGAGAGACAGCATGGCACGGTGCCCACCCACCTCCGCACCGAGGGAAAGGGAGATGTACTCACTCTGTAATTCTGGAGATTTCTGACATGTCCTTACAAGTTACTTCTAGGAGTAAAGATGGGGAAAGAAGTTTGCAACCTGCCAGATCTGCCTCTGGCGCTAGTTTTGAGCTGACCAAACTACCTGCAGGCAGCTCCGGACAGGCCTTCCTTCATGCAGCCCACAGCCCATGGAAGGACTACAAAGATTATTTCTTCAATAACCCCAGCTTATTTTAAAAGGCAAAAAATTAAGAAGCTGCTCTGTTGGCCAGAACTCCCAGGACACCTTTACCGCAAAGCAGTCCAACAAAAGGCAAACAAAAGGAGACACTCTGGACTCCACAGAGGACCTCACCCAACTAGGACCTTTGAGGGCAAAAAAACCAGCCACCCCAAAACACTTTTTACATATAAAACTGGTGTTCAAGAGAAGCTCCAGCCACAGCAACAATCCAGCACTGAAAGGCTCACAACTGCAGAGTGCATATCTTCCAAGGTAAAGGACACCCAAGTGCATAACAACCTTTCGGTCAACACTGATACCAGGCTGTGGTTCAGCCAACCACTGGTTCTCCAGTGGGGAAGGAGGAGGAAGTTTTCAGGGTTTGAGCTGGTTTGCTCATGGGCACTCTCTAGACGCACAGAAACGAGGAAATCATGTTACAGCCCACTGGAGCCGAGTCGCAACCTTCAAGTCACCTGCGGAGCAAAGGGACTCCCAGGCAAT
This sequence comes from Stercorarius parasiticus, assembly GCA_013396915.1. Taxonomy (NCBI): domain Eukaryota; kingdom Metazoa; phylum Chordata; class Aves; order Charadriiformes; family Stercorariidae; genus Stercorarius; species Stercorarius parasiticus. Next base: position 115,346 of record VWZL01004592.1, read on the forward strand.
CTGCTATGGCACGACCCTACCTGGAGAGGAAACAGCCCGCAGAGTACGTACCTGGGTAAGAAAGGAGAAACAACGGGGCATGTTTGCCATTGGCTCTGCCATGCTTTATTGGCCTGCCAGGTTTGCGTAACATTTGACTTTTCACCAGGATGGTAAAGGGACAGACGCGACATCACAGCTGTACAACACACGATGGCAAGAATTCCACAACAACAACAGCACATGTACAAGCATTTTGGATGGGAAAGATTCTGGTTTATCGGTGGGATAGGAAAAATTCTGGTTTATTAGTGAAATACAAATATGTGTCCAATGTAGTCAAAGTTCCAAAACACTCTTCATGATGAGCAGACATGAAAATTGCTCTGTCAACATACAGTGTGCAAGCGTAACTCCCTAGCCAGATGGGTCATGGGTGTGAAACTGAACCTGCAACTCCTAGGTCTCAAAAGCACCCAGCAGTGGTTTGCATACAGGCAGAAATAGCCACACATTGCTATCTGTGACCTATAGCCACTGGGGCAAAACAGTGCCTCACAGTGCCAGGGGGCCAGGGTCTGCCTACCCTGACAAGGCCAGAAACTCTTATGAAGAGCAAAGTATTAAGCTGGGCACTGAGAAGTGCAAAGGAGCAGCGGCTGGGTTGCTATCAGCCATGTACAGCCCAACTCCTCCTTCCAACCACTTCAAAGTCTTTGCTGTGAAAGAACCACTGTTCATCACACCTTCATTTCACAGAAATAACACAACCCTTCCCAGCACTAACAGAGGGGATTAAAGCTTTGGGTTTCTTTTTAGCCTGTAAAAGCACTGATTGATAGTCTCTGGCAGAGAGTGTGTCACGCACTAGGGATCTCCATCAGAAGGCTGGACTCTCCTTTTTGCTGCTACAGGGAAGTATTGCTATTGTCTCTCCCCCTTACTGTGGGACAGGCTGGACAGCAGATCTTCTGCAGATGTGTGATGATAGCAGCATCTCTGCAATCCCCTGGAGCCCTGCTTTCCTGCAGACTAAAACAAGAATGGCCAACAAGATGTCCTGTCTGACAAAGGAAAAAACCTTACTCCAGTACAGGCGTCATCTGCCCAGCATGACACAGCCTTGCCAGGTGAGCAATGGTGGTAGGAGGAGTTCACCCTGCTGCCCCATCCCTACCACCAGCACAGGGAGAAGGGAGAAAGCGACTCCTCTGTACTATGACTCTCTCTGCTAGGCTCTTTCTTAGGTTCACCTGCAACTGTCGTTTTTCAGAGCAGCCCTGAGCAGGTCCTAGCGGGGGAAAAGGAGAAGAAAACAGAGTAGAAGCGGACAAGCTTTGCACACATAGAGGTACATACCGGAACTGTGGTCTCCGTGGGCCACCTGCCCCACCCACAGGAACCCAGAAACTGATAAAGCACTACGCATGAAAAGAGGAGAACAAACCATTTTCTTTCCCTACTTGCACTGGACTCTGCTACAGAGTGACTGTGTTTATTACTTCTCCAAGAGGGAACAGGATGCTCTGGTGCACACACACATACTTAGCAACTTTAAAAATGGAGAAGAAAAAAAAAAAAAGGAAAAAAACCTATCTTCTTTCAGATTCCAGAAACATGTACACAAAGGCAGACACCTCACCTCCATCCAAAACAGCTAATGAAGTTATTTTATGCATCTGCTGCTCCACTTGGAGAAAAACTCCAGCCTCTTCCCCAGCAGGGCATCTTGTCCCCTATCTGGGCATGATCCCTGTGCTTCCATTTACACACCAGCCAGGAAGTCTCTCTCAGCCTACCACTGCCTGTCCTCACGGCAAGACAGGTACTTCCAGATCTTCAAGTGGAGCATGGTGGCAGAGCTAGCAAAGACACATGGTGGCAGGGATGGGTCCAAGAAGAGCACAGAGCAGCCTTACCAGGACATTTGGGAACACAAAGAGTTTTTTCACAAAAAAATAGTAAGAATTAAAAATAGGTCACATATTCGTACTTATCTGGGAGACTGGGAAAGGCCAGAGACGGAATGGACTGCTCCAGATGTCAGAGGCCCCCTTTTTTCTCCTAGCTCTCTGACACAAGGCTCACTACTGCATCTCCACCCCAGCAGAGTTCACAGGAATGGGGAGCTGCCCTAGAGGAACATCTGAAAATATCTGCTACAAACTCAAGGGGTCAGAGAAACTCCAAAACCTTCCCATGCCTCTCCACCCCCAGTCATCCCGCAGCACATCTGGGAATCCATCTTCTTCCTCACCACCAGGGATGCATCCAGCTTCACTCCCCTCCTTGCATGTGCCCAGTGCCTGTCACAACACACAGACCTCATGCGTGCAGCGGGCAGCCACCCACTGCAGCCCTGCATGGGGCTGCGTGACAGTCACAAGCTAACGCGCCTTGGGTTAAACCTGGGCAGCTGGCAACAGCAACCAGCAGAGCTTGTCTCCAGCACGGGCAGAGAGGTGCTGCAAAGTCTGTGTTAAGCACCACACCAGGCCTCGTGAGCTCAGGTCATTGTCCCCCGTGGAAGTGACAGGCCCCCAAGTGGCGACAGCAACAGCAGCAGGTGGAAGGAGGGTGCTTGGGAATTAGGATTTTCTTTCTTAGACTAACCAGCTTCTTGGCTTCAAAAGCGTCTCGCTCATCTCGAAGTTTCTTGTTCATCTCTCTGCTCCAAAGGAAGACACAGGAGAGACACAATGAAACACTCATCAAAAATGGAGTAAAAATCAAAATTTGAAAGCTAGAACAGAAAGGGAGCTTGGGACACAGATAAAGGTGTTATTTATTGCCAGGCATGTTGGGATTTCCATGTATCCCAGCTCAAGTAATGGGCTCCATGTGGTCCCCTTAGTCAGCAGGAAAGACTAAATTCCTTCAGTGGAGGGATTACTTGGTGATATAACACAGCCTGTGCTCTGCCAGAGCTCGACAGATCTCACAACTCTGTCTGGACCTAGAAAAACAAGCAATGTCGGGGCACTGCTTGAATATGCTCCCATTGGAGTGTATTCTGTGGGATTCTGCATTCTGTGGGAGAAACGAGCACAGCGCTGAAACCTCATCCCCTTACACTTACGGAGTTCAGGATTTCCCCCCCACCCTGTTCTTACCTGAGGAGATCCAGCTGCCGAAGGAGGCTTTGTTTCTCTTTCTGCATATTCTTGGAGACTCTAAACACATCCCTGGGTGAAGGGGATTTTAAAAGGGGAAATAAGTTAATGGGATACAAAGATCCCTTTCTCAGGGACACTCATGGTATTCTCAAGGATAAGGGCCTGCCCTATGCTAGGAGTATTCCCCTTCCACCCCCCCAATAAAAATTATATCGGTATTTTCCTGTGACGTTGGAAGGATTTTTTTTCCCTCTGGGTTTGGTACTGGATGAAATTCGGCCTCCTATAGAGTAGTGAACTTTGTAGCCAGGGTGTCTGACTATAATTCTATTCTATTACTAAGGTTTTATAGTATACAAAATCTGGTACCTCGTTGATTATGGGTAACTAAATTTGCACATTAACTGCATATGGTAGGACATGTGCAAAAACAAAAGCTGGTATGTCCTATAGTAGAAATGTTCTGTCTTAAAACTTTTTCCTTGTTTTGCTTTGCTTTTGTTGTGAGAAGATTCTTCAAAACAAATCAGGTTAGGCAAATTAATGACAAAACTGGCATAATACACATCCCTTCACTGTTTTTTTGAGAAGCTTCCACACTCCTGGGGTCTAGCAACACTGTAATTTTCCTATTTTCTGCAATGATAGAGGATTAAAGAGCAACTAGGTGTCACTCTGAGCACTAATCCAAGCTTTGAACAGCTTCCATTTTTCAGATTTATGTTTGAGTGTAAGGACAGTTCATTTTTCCAGCAAACTTTACATTTAATGTTTTTTTTTACTGTGCCCCCACACAACAGATAAGATTGCCGTGCTTCTCGTTTTTGAAATAAATGTTAAGTAGCTTTTTATGACACATGGACCTACAACCTGGTCTAGTGGAAGGTGTCCCTGCCCATGGCAGTGGGGTTGGAACTAGATAACCTTTAAGGTCCCTTCCAACCCAAACCATTCTATGATTGTATGACTCAGAGGAAGCAGCACTGCCACAGGTGTTGGGATGGCTGGGTTATACCCCAGCTCTCCCACTCTCCTTCAACGCGAGGGCAGGCATCCCATTTTCTCCTTTCACACCCCAGTTTCCTCAGCTGCTAGAGATGGGAAGGATGCTCACTGACATCTGGATCTGAAACATCCCAATGTTTTAGCTCAGTATTATTAGATTAAACCCAGAAACAGGAACACAAGTGATTAGAAGAGGATCTGTAGGAATTTTATAGAGGCGATGGTGAACTGCAAAATACACAGAGGAGAAGCCTCCTTTAGGCCCAGGAATGTCTGTATTTTTTACAGTGCTTTTCTAGACAAACATCAATGAGCGTATTCATTTCCCACTAAACACAGGCAGGAGCAGGCAGTATCACTCCCTGTTTAGGCCCATAAGACCACTAGAATGTTACTTCTTTTCCTCAAGAAGAGACAGGCAATCCTCTGATGAGGCCACGGCATCTAATTAGAGATCCTTTTTACCTATTTGCCCACCCTTCCTTCTCTGCCTGGGTCCCTGCCCTGACACCCCCTTCCTTGCCCATTCCCACCTGTCCTTCTGCTCTTGTTCAAGCTGAGCCTCTTTTTGGAGCTTCTGTAATTGCCCCTTCACTGCCTCCAGCTCCCATTTGCTTTTCTCCAGCTCTTCCAGCAGGTTTTCATTCAGGTGCCGTAGCCTTTCATTCTGCACACGGGTCTCCAACTGCTCCGAGTTCAGAGACTGTAGCTGATGTTCCAGCTGCAATGAGAGAGAAGCAGGGGTTAGACACAGAGAGGAAGGGTTTTGTACAATCATGCCTGTAAAAACAGGCTGAAAAAGCAAATGTAAACAACGAGGAGGAAGGGAGGTCAACACTACTTAGGTCTACAGGACCACCAGTGGCATAGAGAAGGCGAAATTAGAAGCAATTATTTCTCATCATGCCAGCACTGGGGAGCAAGCAATGCAATTAGTCAGGCATAGCTGAGGAGGCGCTTCAGGCAGCATGAGGAACTTGCTGCTGTCTGGCATTGTAGAAATCAGAGTGCAAATGAGGGTCAAAGGAGGACTGGAAAAATTTGGGCAGAAGCAGGGGTGTGTCTGTCGGGACTTACTAAGCACAGTTGTTGAAATGCATCCTCTAGTTTGGGGGCTTCCTGGGCCCATGGCTGCTGAAAGGGAGACGTATCAAGGTGCTAGGGGTATCTTACACTACACCTGGAAAGTCGAGTGATTGGATGGCCTTTACTACTGTTGGAGACAGGGCCTCAGGCTAGAGATGTTGCTTAAATGCCACTGGGGCACAGATGCACTCTAGGCAGTGTAAGACCCCAGCACAACTAAAAAACCTGATTTGGGAAGTTTAAAGCCTGCTGTCATATATTCAACCAGTGGTGTGATTCCTCACAAATGGCTGGCATAGTCTGGGAAAGAGTCAAAGACAGATGTAGCAGTCAGACCTGCCCATCTCAGATGACAAGTAGGGCATCGCAAGAAGAATCATACTGACACTTCAGTATTTAGTCAGCCATACCAGCTAAACAGGGCCCTCTGCTGAAGCTGGTGCCATGCAGAAATTGTGGTACTCATCTGAGAACTTACAGCCCCAAAATAAAATTATACAATCCATGCTTGCAACCAGAGAGGAACACCAGGAACCAGTTCTGACCAGTGTGGCCAGTGTGTCAGCCTCCACATTTATACCTTCAACTTACGTTTTCTCTCAGCCCACCTTCTCCCCCTCTCAAAGGGAAAGTAAAGCAGCACACTGTGGCACAAGATAAAGTGCTTTTTTCTTGCGACCCTGCTCTCTGCCAGCACACACATACAACAGTCGTGAGCAGGAGTGAACAGAGCTGACCTTTCCTAGGTTCCTTGAAACACAAGCCCCACATCTCTCCCCGCTGGGGCTACAAGCACAAGTCACACCCAGCTTTGTCTGGAGACTTCCAGTCCTTTGGACATCAGGAGAAATTTGAGCATGACCACATATACTGAGCAGTGGAGTTGAGACTAAGAAACAGCAGCCGCAGCCTACAGCCTTTGGATCTTTCAATAAGCCAGGGGACAGGCTTTAAGCAAAGCACCTGCCCCTCCCTGAGAAATCTCTCTCACACACAACTCTCCCGTTTATGTTGTCTGTACTCGGACGTGACACCATAGAATAGCACGATTACAATACTGGTCTTACACCACAAGGGGGACCTGATTAACCACATAACGAGCATCAGAAATGACTATTCGAGTAAGAATAAGTGTCCACATAGCCCAGTACTCTGCCTTGACCCATATCAAGAGGGGATGCTACCTGGGAAGAGCATGCCTAGACCCCTAAAACTATGGTCCATTCCCCTCATACACCCCCTGGAGTATGAGCATCTATGGTCCCTGGACTAGGGATGTTAGAGGCCACATACCTGGCTATTTCTCCTTTTAATAAACATTTATGAGCCTGTTGTCCATTTGTTTGTCCAGTCCATTTTTGAACTGCTGATACTGCCTGCCTCCTGCAGTAAAAAATCCAAAAGTTCACTAATCTCTGTGTAAAGAAGTAGGTTCTTCTAAATCAAATTATACTGGTCTCACTGAGTGTCCCTCACCTCTGCTGTTGCAGGATTTAGAGGATAATGATTCTACATGGATATTATCCACCACCTTCCTGAGTCCGTAAAGCTCACTTCTATCTTCCTCCCTCAGTCTCCTCCTCTCCAAAATCAAGTCTAGGCTGCCCTAGTTTCTCTTCCTAAGGCAGATGCTCCATTACCTTCATACTCAAGAAGGACACAGTGGAGTTAGAGGAGACTAGAACTGCACACACCCATTGAGGCACATCAAGGGTGTGGGCAGCAGGAAAATTATGTCCCCTGTCTTATTCTCAATATCCTTCCTGATCGCACCTAAGTTTTGCTGGATTTTCCAGCTGTTGCACAATAAGTTGATTTCAGAGAAGTGCTGTTTCATTCACATTGCAGATAGGTATCCAACTTGCATACCCCTGGTCGCCAGCATCTTACAGGTATCTCCTGTACTTGTTTCTGGGGGGGTCATGTTTCAGTTCTTCAGACAAAAAAGAAAAAGATATCCAGAATGGACCATCCCAAACAAATGTCCATGCCAGGGCTGGCACACTAAAGGAAAGTTTCTCCTTTGATCTTTTCTGTGACTGATTAATCAGTACATCATTTGGTGCTGAAATGCGCATATAGAGTACATGCAGCTCTAAGCGTCACAGAACTGTTCACTCTGGGTTATTCTGGAGCAATCAGAAAACACAAAGGAGATAAATTTGGCTCTTTTATGTCCATACACAGCTTGCTTTCACACCACAAAAGGTTCCAGACTCATAACTTCCAAATTTTTGCTCTGTCTTCCTTGACAAACAGTTATTGTACAACTGATAGGAAGATTGTGCCAAGAGAAAACAAAGCAGATAAGAAAACACATGGATAAAACATTCACAGGAAGACATTACAGTTGAAGACAAACCAATCACTTGAAAAACCACTTCAACGTCTTCAGAGACAGGAGAGAACTAGACTAGTAGACTAGCTAGTACCAACCCTCAGCAGATAAAAATGATTCTCAGTCAGAAAAGGTCTGAGCAGAAAGACAGTAGAAGGGGACGTGCTTCTTTAAGAAGGATTTGGGTCCTGTTACCTTATTCTGGCGGTAGAGGATTTTCTCCAGCTCCTGCTCTTTGCTGCGCAGTTCCTTCTGGAGCAGATTACTCCTGTCATGTCTCAGTGCTTCCTGCAGAGGTAAAGGTACACACCTGTGCATACAACACTCAGCATAGTAAGAGCTGTTCCTTGGCCAGATGAGCCACCACCTCTACTTCAGACCAGAGGAAGTTTGACTTCAGCCAAGAGAGATGAAGTACCTGGCAGATCAGTCTCTCCCTTTCTGCTTTGATCTGTTGCTCCATTTCTTCATAAAGGCACCTGACTTCTCGGTCATGGTCCGTCTCCTTCCTACAAAAGGCAAGGTGCACACAGGTCAGGAGAGAGAAGGAGAATACAGAAATAAAACAGGAGAGGAGGGTGGAAACAGATTCTCATTAACAGTTGTGTGGCATTGAGTGGGATTTTAACCAGACCAAATGTTATGCATAGGCACTAATGCAAAACAAACCCATGGGGATCCAGTCAAGATAAAGAGTAATTTTATCACAGCAAGAAAAATCTCTGCATCCTGTAACCCAGTCTCTCCTTGCATTTAAGGCAGCATCCAGCAAACAACCATGATGTTGTCCTTACCGTTTCAATGCCTGTTCCATAGACTCCTTCTCGTGATTCACCTCCCTTATGTATGACGAAACACGCAACAGAAACTCTTCAAAATTGGATAAGAGCTCTGGGCGCTCCTTTCGTAGCCGAGCCCAGAGTTCCCGAATCTCACGTGGACTGGAGCAAGCATACAAGAGAGAAGGAAAGCAAACGAGTTTCTGTGTCATCTGATGGAATCCTACTCCAACTCCAACATGCACTTGGGACAGACAAACTGCCCTTCTCCTGTGATGACCTCCATTACATCATCATAGCAAAGAGGGGAGTTGGACAGTGACGGAGCATGCATGTGGAGTGAGATCTACTGCAAGGTTAAAATAAAGGAAGTCATCTGAAAAAGGAAAAGAAAATTCTAGGAAGCAAACCCGGAATGATTATTTTTCAAGTATACAGCAATAATATATTTGTTGTCTAACCCAAGACTCGAAGAGGTGAACATTCAGCAAATTTGCTGTGAGCTATGGTCAAGCAGCAAACTATTATAGCCCAGGGATTTTAGCATACATCTCACAGGTGCTGTTGTCACACCAGAACTGTACTGGTGGATGCTACCATCCCTGTTATTTATTTATTTTACAGGTTTGGAAACTGAGGCACAAAAAAAAGAAGCAAGTTTCCCCAGGTGTCACATCAGGATAATAATGGAGAAAGCCCTGGAAAGTCTTATTTTTCTGAACCTGCAATATTGATTACACTGTTTTGACATTTAATCCATTGTAACTTGAACACAGCACTTACAAACTGACTCTTTCCAAAAGAGTCCTATAAGCTTCCAGACATCACTTCATGTTTTAAATCCATTAAATGCTTTGGAGGAACTACCTTGAAACGTACAGAATAATTAAACCTATAGACATTATCAAAGTAGGCATTTTTCTTTATCTATGTATTTATCTCCCTTAATATTTTTTGTGATAAAACAAACTAAAAAAACAACCAAAAAACTCTTGATTCCCCTGCCACCATTGCATCATAGCCTCCTTTTTCTGTCCCAAGTTGAAAAAGTTACTAGCACTTCATCAAAATTGGTGTTTTAAGATAACAGAACATACTAATTCCCATTAATAAACAAAGCCATTTCTTTCTAGCAAAAACAGTGAAGATAGATAGTTCAGATTCCTGCTCCAACCCCAATTAGCTTCTGGTTTATATTACTACTTTACAACAGCTGGCTTGGCACAAAGGCATGACATGAAGCAGCTACTGAACTCATTGCATAAAACTGCAAGTGTTCAAAATAAAACATAGGATAATTCCACTTAAGACTTGATGTTTCTCACAGAAGAATTATAAACACCAGAGGCTATTCTTCTAGAACAGTAACATGGCCTTTCACAGTGTCATTCCAGTATTTGGGGCCTAACAGCTTTCCAGAATTTTTCAGGACAAGGGAAGTTGTTTATCATTAAAAAAAAACCCATGCAGGTGTTCCACATAACAGTGCAAACAAGAACAACAACAAAAAAAATCTGTTTCATGACAGATGCAGCTCTGAAAGCAGCAAACTCCTGAATTCTCAGCTTCTGTCTCCAATGCTGTTCGTCTCCTGCCCCTACCTGGACTGCTCCCTGCAAACTGGCAACACTGTTGGACTACGATGCCTGGAAAAAAAGGGCTGCCACAGATGCTGTTGGGCACTCCAGCCCCAGCAGATGCGCATCAGTAAGAACCACATCTTCTACGCATAATGCCTCATTTGGGAAGGCTGTAAAAAAAGACTGGATGACACTGGGAACAACGAACTCTACTGGGGCCACATGCAAGGGCATTAATATCAAATTTCAAGGTTCAGGTGAGCATCCCTTGCCCAGGCTAGCCTTTCACATTCTTCAAGATCAGCCCAGTCCCAAACAGCCCCTTGAGCACACATCTTTCACAGAGATTCTTAGGACTAAGATTTCCTCAACACATGTGAACCATCAAACACCATTTTGGGACAGAGAGCACACTCATCCTCCTTACCTTGTCTAACCCTCACATGCTTCTTTTCATTTGCTGCAGGCAGATGGGCTTCCACGCCACCAACTGCTGTAGTATGAACTTTAGTTTGGGAAGCTCTTTGCGAAAAGCACTGCACTAAAAGTAATTGTAAACTGATGAGAACACCCAGACTTCACTGCATTTGTTACCAAGCATCTGAAAATCCAAGACAGCAGTACAGAAAGTCCAAGCAGTTCTTCAGAGAGCAAGCGGCATGGTTCACCTCCTTGGTCTTTGCTGGTACTTTAAAGTTTTGGTATCACAATATTAAAACAGGGTAGAAGTAATGCCATGTGACTCCCCTACTTACTCGTCAAACATGTGGGCTGCTCCGAGCTGCTCCATCATAGAACAGAATCGTTTCTCTTCATCATCATCTGCTGGGTCCAAGTCATCTGACCAGCCTGACTCAAAGGTTTCCTCGTGTCTGGAGTGATCCATTCTCCCAGCCCCTTGACACAATTCAATCCCTATTAACTTTCCTGGTGTAAGGAGAAAGGAAGAAGGAGAATAAAGTCAAATTGGGTGTCATTTAATGAGCTGCTATTTAAATGGCAGCCCAACAGAGCTCCATGAGAAGCTGCCTGCACGCTGCTGGTGCGGAATAAAGCTTCTGGTCAGTAAAGAGCCTCCGTTCTGATGTCCTGAGTGATGTCAGCATCCAGTCTGCAATGCTGGGACTGAAACTGGCTCCCAGCCCTGGCTGTTAGGGCTCTGCTCACATCTGCGTGAAGATGACCTACCACCCACGGCCTTGGATTCTCAACATGTGAAGCATGCGGCATTAGGTGACTTCACTCCCATAGAGCAGCGCTGTGGGTTCAGTTGCCAATGATCCCACAAGCTCCCTCTGGGACTGCAAGCCCGGCACTGAATAACACCATGCCTCAGTTCCCCAGCTTAAAAAAAAAGTGAGGAGATCAATACCCTTCCTTTCTCATGTGCTACATCTGTTCTCACTCTAGTGCTATGGGACAAGGACCGCCTCTTGCTAGGATTGTGTAGAATCTCTGAACAAAATGAACTTACCTTCCAAACAACTCCCCCTGCCCCATCCCACGTACGGATGGCTTCCAGCTATCTGGATCCTGTTTCATGCTGAGACAATAACACCATGAGAACTTCATGCTATGCAAGGCATGTGACAAATACTGGTGCTGGGAACAAATTCTTCTCAAAGAAACAAATCAAGCAATCCTATCCAAAACTCAGGCCTCCATCCTGTATACAGACCTCCATTAGCGGCTACTTATCCTTTCCAAAACATATCTGCTTGGTTCAAAACGCAGAAATGACATCCCAGCTACAGGGCCAGGAGCCAAGGATGTTCAGAGCATGGATGAGAACATTAAGCTGCTTTTAGGGGAAAAATATCCACTATTTGTGTACCTAGAGTCACTTAACTTGACCACTTCTTAGCTCCGTATGTCCAGAACCTAGACACTTCTCTGCCACTCTTAAGATGTGCTGTAAAAGAACTTGCAGTAAAAAAACTTGCAGTGTGGAGATACAGGTCCTATTCAGCTTAAAACCTGAGGATCAGGCAGTTAATTAAGAAGATGGTCTTAGATTAGGCACTTTGGGTGTCTGCTTTAAAGAAAGAGTCACTATCTCTCATTATCTCTCTTTTACAGATGGGAAGATTGAGCTAGAGAATTAGCTGAAGATTGTTTTGACATTCTAGAAGGACCTCAGATTGCTTTAAATTGAACATTTTAAACGTATGCTCTTTTGTCAGTTGTGCAGATGCACCCTGTAACCTCTCAGAGGCCATGCAAGGAGCCCTCTCAAGAAGCAGAGTTGATTGCAGCTTGAACTGCTTCCCTTGATTTCCCCCCTGCACACTCCAGAAGGAAGACAGCAATATGCCAGACTAAACTCTTGAGTTAGGGGCAAAGTCTGAAAAGGATTTCAATAAAGCCAGACACAAAGAACAACCATAAGGAAAAGAAACACAGAAATGAAGTGTTTTGCCTAGACTGGAGCAAGTGCCACAGAGCCAGGCTACCAACAGAGGGTGGTCCTTGACAACTGGTGGCTGACACAAAGAGAAATCTTGCCTACCTCTGCCAGCAATGGCACTGAGGCAGGTACCCTCATGATGTCCATCTATGGCTATGGCTGGGACAAATGCCTCAATAAGATTTGGGAATAACCAAGTCATAACACAGAGGGCACTGTCTATGTCAAGGTGGCCAAATGGTGACTGTCTATGTCATGGTGGCCTACTCCGCTCTCTATTCCACTCTCATGAGACCCCACCTGGAGTACTGCATCCAGCTCTGGGGCCCCCAACATAAGAAGGACATAGACATGTTGGAGTAGGTCCAGAGGAGGGCCACGAAGATGATCAGAGGGCTGGAGCACTTCTCCTATGAAGACAGGCTGAGAGAGTTGGGGTTGTTCAGCCTGGAGAAGAGAAGGCTCCAGGGAGACCTTATAGCAGGCTTTCAGTACTTAAAGGGGGCTTACAGGAAAGATGGGGAGGGACTCTTTATCAGGGAGTGTAGTGATAGGAAAAGGGGTAACAGTTTTAAGCTGAAAGAGGGCAGATTTAAATAAAGTATTAGGAAGAAATTCTTTACTGTGAGGCTGGTGAGGCACTGGAACAGGTTGCCCAGAGAAGCTGTGGCTGCCCCATCCCTGGAAGTGTTCAAGGCCAGGCTGGATGGGGCTTTGAGCAACCTGGTCCAGTGGAAGGTGTCCCTGGCCATGGCAGGGGGGTTGGAACTAGATGATCTTCCAAGGTTCCTTGCAACCCAGCCCTGGGTGGGAAAGCCCGCACTCCAGAGATGACTCATTCCTGGCAAAGGCAGCAGAACCACCCAAAAAGATTTCGCCCCTGCAGGCAGGACCACAAGGCAGAAACAGTCAGCAAGCACTCAGTGGGTTAACACATTCCCAGAACACAGTTTTCCATATTTATTCTGAGTAAATCTTTACAACTTCTCCTTTCAGGGCTGGCTGTTTCTGGCCATTCAAATTGAAGCACCCAAAAGATCCCTCCTCTCCAAGTTGTGAGAAAGCCATGAGCAACCACAATCTGAGCAATCAGGACACTGCAATTCAAGAGCCGCCTCAGTAACTTCTGAAAACTAGACCACCTCTGTTCACTTGCTTTGACCTCATCCGATTAACACATCTATGTGTCCAAAGAAGGTGCTAACAGGGTGCAGATTTTCTGAGAGCTTACAACCAGCTAAGGCAACTAAGTACCCATGGCAAAGGTTACTAGCGCTATGGTGGTTCTCCTCCTTAGCACTTCTTGCACTGCTTGCGCTGCTGGATGACGACTCTGGTATAGAATTAGCATTCTCCTAGTGTTTACAAAAGGCAACAGTAAGAGGAAAACAAAAGCTCATTTGCCAGCGTGCTAGACTATTGCTAGTATCCTTGAACAGCACTGAATAAACCAGCTGGAGACAGTTGCCGAGAGGCATATTTCTGTCCCCTCACCTAACAAAGGTCCTTATCCAGATGAACAACTGTGGACCACATGGCTAGATACAGTATGTACCATCTCCAGCAGGAGATGTTCAGAAGCTGGATCTACCAAGTAGGCAGGTAACAGTTGTAGAAGGCGGCAATGCAAAGCCTCAGGAAGGGGGATAGCAGCATTGCACACACACCTTCTCCAATGTTATTCACATAAGCATGAGGCATTGCTGGTACAGCTTCAGCAGAACCACTGCACTTTCTGTCTTACCATCATAAAACATTGTGCCACAGATGGGCTTTTTCATTCCTCTGCCTCTGTGCAGTCCTTACCTAGTCCCATGCTGAACTCCACAGGTGTCAGATATCCATTATTGTTCTGTTCCAAGCTGTCAAAAACAGCCTCCAGCTGTTCAAGGGTTAGAGGGAGCTCACTCTGAAGCCGCTGCAGAGACAAAAGAATGAACACAATTAAGACGTGACTGAAGTCTTCCCTGTGACTAGCTCCCGTCCCTGTTGTCCTCAGCTTTGGCCCACAGCAATGTGCCCTTTCAGCACTGCATCCTGGTGAGTAAGCGACAATCTGCAAGTACAGACGAGCAATGACACAAATACCTGTTTGGGCCCACTGATACGGCAATGCTTTCCACTACTGGATGATTCAACCAGGACTGCAGAGGAGGAGCTTCAGGTTATTTTGTTTGGAGGGAGCTCAACCCTCTTCCTCCCTGACTTCAGAACCATTGCCTCTAGTTCACTGCCTGCCTCTCTCCACCCTTGCCCAAGACCTGCCCAAAGGTGGCTGCCCCCCAGGGCACTGACAGCTTCCTGTGACCACTGCTGCTCCCAGGAGAGCTCTCTATGGGCCCAGCAGGTACCAGCTCCACCTCTTTGGCCAGAGAGGGAGGACAGACTTGTGGGTGTCTGGATTCAGGTCACAGCTCTTGCAGGAAATCTTGCAGATCATAAACAAAACATTCAGTCCATAACAGAGAGTTAGCTTTCTTCTGTCATCTTCCGCCTGTTGGGATAGTATCACTATTCCCACAGCACAGGCAAGGAGCAGAGAGATTTCCCTTCATAATACGTGTGTAGAGCACCTAGCATGAAGGGCACCCAAAGAAGCTTCCAAATAACAAGTGGTGTGGACTAAAACCTCACTACTGCCTGTTAAACGTGCATGTTTAGATAAAAGCTTAATAAATATTTATTAATGTAACCATACAAAATTAGGCTTCACACAACCCAAAACAAAGCGAGTCAATAATTAAACCAGCAGAGACCTGCCAAGTGTTAATTACAGATGGAAGAAGAGATGAGACAGAAGAAAACCAATCTGCATGTAACCTTCCTGATAAATCATTAAAACAAAACTCACAAAGAACTACAGAGATTCTGTTAATAAATACTGTTTTTAACAGAAAGCAGCAAAATGCATTATACTAGAGCGAAGCTGAAGTTCAGGCCTACGGTGAGTTTTTGAGATCAGGCTTTAGCTATGATTGAGACAAAAAAGTTATACATCTTTTTTTGTTAAGAGGTTGGTGAATTTTTTTTCATTGTTGACTGTGTTTTGGTGGGGTGGTGGTTGTTTTGGTTTTTTTTAATTAAACCAAATATTTTTTTCTCCCCAGATTACCCATCCACTGCATGCTTAATGTTTGTAGGAACTCTTGCAATTTTTTTTTATTTTATGCATTCCTTAAAAATTTGGAATTGCAGTCCCACTTATTCCAGGAATTCCCTGGAGGTCCAAGGTGCTTCTGGGATTTTCGGTTCCTAGCAGCTGGCTGTGGCAGAATTTGCCTACCAGAAATCTGAATGAGACAGAGTCCACATGCACACCCACGCTTGCCAAAAAGAAAGACGTGCCACATTCGCCCCTCTTCTGCCACTCATGACTTTACAGCTCCTCCCAGGAAAGGGGAAGGATTTTTTCCCTCACCTGCATGTCCACCTTGGTGATAAAACCCTTCTTGTCCTTGTCACACAGCTGGAAGAGCTCCCTTGCCTTCTCAAGCATCTCCACCTGCACATCTTCCAATTCGCTCATTTGGTTGGAGGGAGAGGCACAAGCAGCCACCCCATCCTCCTCATCCCTTTCCTCTTCTCCTTCCCAGTGGACGTATCCCAGGAGCACTCCCCTCTGGTTCTCCATCTTCTCAAAGCCTTTTTGCCCAGGTCAGGAGCAAACAGAAGAACTGCAGGGTAGGAAACAGAGAAATCCCAGTCAAACATGACCCTCCACTTCCATCCCACACATCATCTAATTATGTGCCTTTTTGATTTGAAAGAAGAACACCCAGCACCTATATCTGTTACTGAGAGAAGGGGGGAAGACAGACAGTGCGCAGAGAATTTGCATGAGAGCTACACACCATACATAGGTACACACTGTACACAACATGGGCGTAACCAAACATACCACACAGCTGTAACCCTCCACACTGTGAGGGGCTCCAGACCCTACAGTGAGCAAGGATGCTCTTTTGCCATCTCTCCTCTTCAGGTTCAGACCTACAGGGCAGTCAGAGGTCTCTGCTGTTGAAAGCCAGGTGCCAAGGGAAGGTTTCAGGGGAGATCAGAGGATGGGAAGGGAATACTAAAGCACGCAGGTAAATCCGCATGGGAGCACGGTGATAGTCTTGTGACCTGAGATGGGGGTTTGAACACAGTCAGCAAGGCCACCTCCCAGCTCTCACACAGCTCCCTGGATACCCCGACTAGGATGCTTCTCTCTGGACTTGGTTCCTCTGGTCATAATTTGTGCTTTTCCTCCTCCTGTTGCTTTTCTGCACCTTTGAACACCAAACTTGCACCACAACTGCAAGAACATCCAGAGCTGGACAAAGGCAGAGAGGAAGAAGACCTGTGCAAGTGACGGAGGAAAGAGAAGAAGGAATGTCTCTCCCAGCCCTCTCCTGCCCAGGTCCCCTGGCTGGCCTTCCACCTCCGACATTTTCTTGTTAACACTTCCCAAATAGTAACTCCATCTCCTTTCATGGTATTACAGCACAAATAAAGGTCAGACAATTCCTACACTGGGAAAAATTTAATAAGCTGAGCACTCCTGCTCCCTTTGCCTCCCAGCCTCTGTTTTGAGAGCTCGTAAGCTGCCAAACAGAATTTTAATCTGAAATGTTCACCTTTATAGGAAGGAAACCACACGACTATGGAGACATTTCAGAGGCCAAAGAAAATAATTCCCATTACTTACAAATACCTCAACCAAAAAGGCTAGGAATGAGAGCACCCCCTTAAGCACAGCACTGTGATTGTAAAGATGCATACAACAGATCCCTACCCCAATCCACCTCCCGACTTACTGATGCTGTGTAACGCCTTCCAGACAGCTTTTCTTCAGCAACACCACCACATTTTTAAGCCTTGTTGCACTGATTGCTTTAGACTTCTCCTTCTGCAGATCTGTGTTCTGCATTGCAGGGCAGCAGTGAGCTGTGCAAGCAGGCTGAGAGCAGATTTAAACAGTACTAGACAAAGAAGGCTTGAAGGTTGTTTTTTGTTTTTTTTAATCTCCAAGAAATTCAAAGCCACGTACAGATGCCGCGATAACAAACAAGTTAATTCTGTTTGCACTCTTAGTACAATGGGAGGATAAAGAGCATGATGGCCTGTAAGAATGTCACATGTGAGAACTATATGAAGCTGACACAAAAGGAGAAGACGATTACGCACCACACTATTTGACTCTGTTTATTACTGCTGGTTCGTGAGCCAGAGGGTGGTTCTGCTTCAAAGAACAAGCAGAACGCTTCACTCCCCCTTTCGAATCAGTGTTTTTTCAGGGCACCTCCGTCTAGCAGCACCTGAGAAGATACTTATTTGAAACTCTGCAGAAAACTACCTGTAAATAACACTACCTATTATATATGTTTCTAGTCAAGTAGACGTTCCTGACAAGCATTAGACACAGAGCTGGACACAAACTTCGGGGCATACTGCAGAGGAAAGGAGGGAAGAAAGCATGAAAAGTGAGAAGGCAAGGGGGTGTCTTTCTCTCTTGCTCTTTTTCAAACAAATCCTCCTACCAAGCTTTTTTTTGTGTTATGGAGCCAACAGCAAAATTTGGAGACTAAAGCTTGATTCTCTCCATTACCTGGACAGTCAGCTTGCTTCTGATGGCAAGTCTGTATGTGTCAGTAGTAAAGAAGTTGGAAAGAACCCCAGCTTACTTTTCACATTCAAGTAAAAGTTGCAAAGATGGCCTTGAAAGGAAAAAAAATAAAAAAAGATGCAAATATCTTATGCCGCATAGATTTTACAGGTGATTACAGTAAGGAATCGCATAGCCCAACTGATGAATGATAATTATTGGCTGCTACAGGTCACCTTGCTGAAACTTTTTGCCAGATCCTTTCCTTCCATGAAGGCCCAGTCTCAGCACAAGCAGCACCCGGCACCGGACAGTGAGTGCAGGTGGCAGCATGGGGGAAAAGAAATGGGAGTTCAAAGCAAAAGCCATGACAGTATTGCAGAAAACAGCCACAATAAGAGAGAGTGCAAGTAAGAAAAACATTTTCTAAAACATCCGTCTAGCTGCCTAAGAGACACTGAGGTCCCCAGAAGATCTTACTTTCTTGTTAGCATCTTCGTCGTTTCTATTTCAAAAGCCAGAGCAGCCCATGCAGACGATGTCTCCTCAGCTCTGCTGCAGCAGACAAAAGGTTGTACGAGGATGTTCTGTTCTCTCTTGAAGACACATTTGCAAGCTGAAATCGGACCCATTACATCCCTACCTCTAGCATCTCCTCATTTATCAAAAGCCCAGCTGTACTGTAGCTCTCAAACATTGGCTGAGCTAAAAGCCTCTTAATTAGAAGAGTTGGGAGCCTGACATGGACAAGAGTCTGAAAGGATTTCACTCACATGTAAAAGGCCAAGCCCATTAATTCAATGTTTTGAGTGCAGAGTCTTTCGTTCAAGCTGCTTCAAGTGGCTTCAAGCCAGATGTGGCTCTGGCAATGGCAAGATAACACTTGCCGTACAAAGTGGCAAATAAGAGAGAGCCCCAATAAGCAAAATACACTGCAGATCTGATGGACTTCTCTCTCAGAGGCCTTTGAGAAGCCTTTTTGTCTCCATCCCCATTTGTAAGGGCATTTTATAAGGTATAAATGTGGATGAGGCACAAAGCAGATCTCAGTCTAACAAGTGCTGTCATACCTTCCTCAGTTACAGATCATCACTGCAAACTACTGGGGAAGCAGCTTCATCAGCAAGATGCAGAACATCACTGAAGAACAACTTTGAAAGAAACTGAGGTCATTAGAGTACTAAAACTGTGGACTGGTACTCAAAAGTGAGGCAAACAGAGCTGGCTTGGGTGCAGAAAGATGAGCTTAGGAAGAGCCATTCTTGCCTAACACAAGTAGAGAAGACAGGCATGGGCATCTTATGCTTTTCATCAGGCAAACCTGCCTGGCTTCCCTAGTGAGATGTAGCCAAGCCACCTCCAGTAACAAAGCCAGGGGTCGTTACCAAAACTTCCTGAGAGATTAATTTTTCCAGGTCTCTTCTGGCAGGACAAGGTAGTTATTGAGTCAGCACCAGTTAAGAATTAAACAAGAATTAAACAACTCAAACAAGTGCTTCTGCCACCTTCACATCTGGGAACTGTGACAGAGACCAAAAATTCCTCTCCCAGGGCATGGAAGATCTACCAGGAAGATGTAAGTGCCAGGGATACGGGGGCACCAATGGGCTCAAATTGCCCTGGCCAGCCTCGGTGTGTAATGTTCTTCTACAGCCCCCTCTTCCCCCACCCCAGGGGTTTGGCTGCCTGTGCTCAAGGTCAGCTCTGATACTGCACAGTCCACATTTGGGCAGCATCCAACATCTGAACAACCTGATACAGAGCTTGAGAGAAGGCCACCCTTCAGGATCTGTGATTCCACCAGATATCTCCTGCCATGGTGCGTCCTGGGGTCCAGCAAACTAAAATTCAGCTGCTCCTGCAAGACGACTTTTCCAGAGCCCAGAAAGCAAACACAGATCTTCTCAGACACAGCACAGAATGGGAAATTTGACTGCTGGTAAAGACAGCTAACACCAGGTCTACAGTCGTAAGTGCATATTTTAACTACTTGAGGCATAAACTGTAGTTCGTCCTGTGCAAAGATGTGCCAGAAAGTCAGCTGGATCCCATGGGCATGGCATTCTTTGGGGAAATCACAAGACATGAATTTTAATCCTGACTCAGCTTGCCATATGGCCCTGGGTAAGTCACATCACCTGCCTATGCTTATAGACTGTCAGCTCCTCCAATTTGATTCTGATGCTTGTGACAGCTGGCACTTTATTTTAAGACTCAGTTCCTGGAGACTGATAATTACATGTGAAACTCAAGAATCAAAATAGTTTCAAAGACTCAAAGCTGAAAAATGAAAAACTTGAACACAGAACTTGGAGAAACTGCAAATTTCAACAAACAGAAGAACAGATCCAAGGTGCTTTTCCTGGAAAGGGGAGATACTACTTTCAAGGTAGCATTGCAGCGTCATGGTTTCCAATCATTGTCTCCGAAAGCTGCTTCTTGTAGCAGTAACCAGCGTTAAAGAGGTAAAGAAAAGTCATGGCTGAAATGCAATCAACAGCCAAGCCCTTATCTATGTGACCGTGATCACTGTGTGCATGTGACAACTTTGGGGGTTTTTTGGTTTTGTTTTTGTTTGTTTTTTGTTTTTTTTCCATAGCCCAATGACAAGGAGGAAAGTGGGGAGCACAGCCAAATTTTCCACAGCTGGTCCTCAGATGACCCCAGTCGCTGCAGGGCATTGTACACACACTGAATACACAGCATTCCAGCAGTCCTGCCCCAATGCAAGACAATGAATCGACAGTTAACGAAGGAGGAAAAACTAAGCATAACTGCCTTAAGTGGCTTACCCAGGATTACAGAGCCAGTCCGCTGTTTGGGTCTTGTAGAGCTATAAGGGAAAGTAGGTTTTTGCTTTCCCGTACCACTATATTTTTGATGACACGGTGGTAGAAGGGCATATTAAAGAAGAATTGTTATAGGTACATAGTAGGTGTTCAAGATGTACCACAAACTGAAGTGCTTAGATACTTGTTGAGAAGTTTCCTAAAAGACATCCTCCTGTATCTCTGCCTAAGACAATATTATTAGAAAAAACAAAAACACCCCCATACTGAAGCTGAATATTTAAACCATTTATTTAAACAGATCAGAAGAACACACCCCCTTTCCTTTCTACTCCTGGTGCAGAAAAAGAGTCTTATAACTTTAAAGGAAGGAATTCACCAGGTGTTCAGGTGTGCATTGATCATGCTCTTGACGCATACGCTGGATGAGACAGGTTTGATCCCATGCATGACAAGACATTGCACAAAGAGAAGATGAAGGGCTGGGGTAAGGTGTCCCTGCAGCAGAAGCCTGCTGCTTCAGAAAATTACAAACACACAGGAGAAGCATGCCAAGATGTGGCAGTACAAAGCATTTGTTGCTTGCTCATGGAATGGGAGCATTACTCAGGAGCAGCTGAGTAACAGGTATGTTTTAAAAGAAGAGGGCAATAAAAGCTTCCCAGGTCGTTATACCATTTTATATCAAACATATGCCACATGCTCTGTTTGTTCTACCTTCCTGTCTCTCCCAATGTGTTGAAAGCCAATGATTACTAGAAAAAGTGCTCCTTGCAGGACACAGTCACATCTACACATGCCAGATTTTATCGTACTGTGGGATTCAGTGATCAAATACACATATTCACAATTATTATCCTAGTTGCATGCAAAAAGCACATATTCTAAATGCATTGACAAAATTACAGTCATACAAATCTGACCAGGTGAAGGCAGAGCAGAGGTCTTGTCAGGGGACAATACTGACCTACGTGTCAAACTGGCTTCCAGATAGGCTGAATTTCCAAAAGCTGCTCAAAGGAAATGGGCACCTGTTTGATGGAAATTTTTTTAAAAAGGCTCTGCCACAGTGTCTGAAAAGGCTGGGAAAAAAGCAGAAAGAGGGAAAGTTATTTCTCAGTGTACTTTGTTCAAAATTAATTTTGCTCTTTCCCTTCTCTAGGAAATTTGTTTCCATTGTTTGGAAATTGTTTGGGTGGTTGTTGGGCTCTCCCTTCCCAAAGGGAACGTCAGGAAAAGAAATACACTGAAAAATTATAAAAACATCAATTGTTTTGCAAGGTTTTTTTTCTTTAAAAAAAAATAAGAAAACCCACACACACCCTGGGCAGAGAGCCTAAAATCAGGTGTAATATCTAGAGCTACACTTCACTCACTCTCTCTTTTAAATGCCTGCACTTGATTGTATCCCTTTAAGGAAACAGGAACAAATCCAGGAACCTTTGTGTTGTTTACTCAGCAGGAGATTAGCCCAGCTTGATAGCCCTGAGCTAACTCATGCTGCAATATCGATGGATGACTTCATCATGGGATATGCCAGTACACCACAGAGGTATATCCCAGGAACACAGACAGCTGCAAGGGGCTCCATCATTCTGAAAAACATCGTAAAAAAGGTGCTCTGCTGCAATTCATCATTTCCCTCACTGAAGTTCATCAAAGAAGAACGCTTCTTTATCACCTACCATACCAACTTCTTGATCTTTGCTAAAAAAATTTTCCCTGGAGAAACACAGACAGGTACCCGCAACATACCAAAACAATATTCTTTCCCCCAGAAATTGCCACAAATCATCACACCTGCACGCCACTCCCCAGCTATACCCATCGCAAACCAGTGACACTTCACAGCTCGCGCACACTGGCACAGTGTCACGGTGTTGGCACTACAAGCACTGAGGACGCGTGTTTGCACTGGAACCGCTCCTGCTAATCGGGATTTTGGCTTTGTTGGGTTGTTTTGCTTGGGGAGTGGAGAGAGAAAGCATCAGTTTTTCCTCTAACAATATTTGGGCCAAGAGTTAATTCTCAGCAATTAAAACCAAAATCCAAACCACATTTTTTCCATAAACAGCTAATGGGTCTTGGATCTGACAATATATCTAGCACACAGCTGATTTTTCAGAAAACAAAGAGTGGGCCTGCAATAAGACATGACAAATACCGACACCTAGTTTAAAAACAACTAATTTTTACAAATTCTTTAACTTTTTATAAAGGCTTACAGGTTTCCTGAAACCTTTTTTTTAAAAAGACAGGACAGAACGTTGCAACATTCCATACAATGCAACATAAGGATTATATACCCCAGTGGCAGAGGAATGGAAAAAACATACCCGTTGGCTTCAAGAAGAATTCATTGTATTTTCATAGGCTGGGGATCACGCAGCACGTCCACAAAGGACATGGTTAGCCAGCAGTAAGTAAATATCATTCACTTAGTCAAGTAGAAAAGGCTCTGAGCTCCTGCTCAAGTTCCCCACTGATGCCACTGTTGTTCACGTTCTACCACAAATATGTGGTTGTTAGAGGACAGAGACAAGCAGCTCAGGAACATAATTGAGAAAGACAGGATATTTTAGCTGCAAAGAGATAATATAGCCTTTATTCATGTTAGCTGAACACAGCTAATGGTGTCGTGGAGGTAGATACTGCTTTGGGCTCAGCAATCAGTAGGTAGATTACACCTACATAACAGCAAGCATGTTGACCACAGAGTCGGTGCTCTGCTCTGCTGGTGATACCTACTGGCAAGGCAAGCAGGTGGGATGCAAACAAACTTTCTTTGCCAGCCTAGATGTGGGAAAAGAAGGCAAGAAGACAGAGGACTTGGCACTTCACATCAGCCACGCTGTATCATTTTTGATTCAAAGTGAAAACTGAGTACTGGGAGCCTAAGCAAAGGAGATCCCTGCTCCTTTCTACTCCTCTTTTCCAAGGGCTGGTGTGGCAGGCAGGAACACTCCATAAGGAAGACAAGCTCCAGACCTAAGCTGGCATTCAAACCTCTTCAAATAGTCTTTACAGGAAATTACATAAATCCAAGGCAGCTCCTCAGCTTGTTTAAATGAACATCACTGGCAATTTCCTCCTGCCTTACCTGCCCCTTTAGCAAAGGGAGCACTTGATGCAGAGCAGCTTGTACCAGAGACAACAACCAAAAGTCAGCGTGCTACTGCTGGGTTCATGCCACTAGTTATTGAACAGCTAAGGTGTCATCCAGGAAAACTCGACACATGATGAGCATCACCGTGGCTGCTGCAGCTCAGCAAGGACACGTCAGCAGAAATGCTGTTGTGGGGACTTCTTTCATACCCTGAGAGCAGTGGAGGCACAAGGAAGAGCCTGGTACACAAGGCCCTTCCCCTGCCCTCAGGAAGGCAACCACACTAGGTGTCCTGTAGAGAAAATTCAAGCTGAAAGGAGGCACACCTGTGCTGGTGGAGAGCTAGACCCACTCTGTCAGTGTCCTTGAAGTACTTCAAGAGCAAAAATATATTATGCAGAAATAGCCTTTTGTTGAATAAGTGGATAAAAGTTCTAATAGATACACAAAGGTTTAAATGCAAAAAAATTGCTTTTTGTGGAGTTGCCTGTGTAACTAATTCCCAAATAGCAGAGATGGTGAAGAATTGTCCCCAGTCACTGTCTTCTTTAAGAAAAGAATCCAGGAGCCTCAGACAAAACCGGGTGGTGGCAGATGAACATCAGACAGGAGGAAGCACTCCTCTGCAAACCATTAAAGCATGGGACTCACCGACATGGGATGCTGAGGATGTCACAGGCATTCATGGACTGCAGAAGTGGCTGTTTTTTTCTTCCCAGAGTTTGTCCATAAAGGCATTACACAAAACATCTGTTTTGATGAAATTTTTCTGAGCCACAAACAGTGAAAAGAGTGTATTAGGGAAGTATTGTTACACATTTATGCTGGGAAGACGATGGTATCTGCCATTAGCTGCTGCTGGAGACATAGTGCTGGTTCAGCTTGGCCATTCGTCAGCATGAATAGAGGCTGCTTTCTTATCAGCAGGAATCACCCTCGAAGTACAGGGAGTCTTCTGCCAAGAGGACCACAGCATTTGCTGCATTTTCACCAAGGACAGTCCTATGAACTGCAGTTGGTACTCCAACAGCCAAAGGTCAGGCTCCTCCCCACAACTATCACTGCCATCAGACCCATAACGTGGGTACCAAACTCAACTCAGACCTCCCTTTGAGTCCTCAGATTCTAGGTGTCAAGTAATAACAGAACACAGATTTTTCTTTCCAACAAGAAGCTGAATCTTTCTATGACAGCCAGACACCTTGTCTAACCTCAGCAGGAACCCTCCTGGGCTGCTGTTACCTATGCACGCTGGTCCAGCAGAGTCACTGTTTAAGTCAGTCACCCTCTCTAGGCATCCTTCCACTAGTTCTCACCTCTGTTGTAAGAGAAAGAAACAACAGGTGTTAGCTTCATCTTTCTGCTATTCAGCCTTGGGATGATGAATGAGAAAGGTGTTGACTGCTGCCTCTGGTTGGCTCCCAATCTTGTTACGTCACTTCTTCATTAAATTTCCCAACAGCCACCCACTGTCCTTAGCTCAAGCCCCTCCAGGCCAGCTGCAAGTTTTCCTCAGCCACGTCAGTGCCCTCTTTGTGCAAAGGCTAATAATCCTGTGACAATGACATCTCACCTGAAGTACCACAGCGTAAACTCACAGTAGTGGGCAAGTGCCTAATCTTTGTTGATCAAAATCCTTGATCCTGAAATCAGCCTCATACAAACAAAAACTCATAGTTTTATGCCCCACCACTCACATGCACACATAAAACATCAAACCAGAACTCAGACCACCCAATCCCCTTTCAAAGGAGAAAATTATTTTTGGTAAAGCACCCAGTCACACTGCTTACTGAATACATGTGATAGACAGTGATTTCTTCTCCAGCTGAGCTGGCAAGCTCTCTGCAGCCTTGAAACCTCCTTATCCAGAGGGCTACAATTGCGAGGGGATGCATGAAGTTCAACCATCTTTTCCTCATCCCAGGAAATTCACCTCCAGTCTCTTGAGAACTGGACACAGTGATGTCACCCCATAATCT
The DNA here is from genome assembly GCA_013396915.1 of Stercorarius parasiticus. Classification (NCBI taxonomy): domain Eukaryota; kingdom Metazoa; phylum Chordata; class Aves; order Charadriiformes; family Stercorariidae; genus Stercorarius; species Stercorarius parasiticus. Next base: position 141,100 of record VWZL01004592.1, read on the forward strand.
TTTCTGGGCTGCATGTTAGCAACGGGACCAGGGGGAACGGCTTTACCTCACTACTCTCAATCTGCAAGGTGCACTTAAAAAACAAAAATGGTTTGCAAAGATTAACAAGTAGGAATGAGTATGGAGAGGATTTATAGGCACCACAACTCCCTGGAGAAGCCTCTCCGTGGCTGGTGCTGTATTGGTTTTGCCCAGGAGCAATGTATGGGACCCATGGACAGTTTGACCTTTCTGCAAATGCTATTAAAACAACAAACAGAGCCGAGGCAGCTGGATGAAGCCAATTTCCATGAAGATGGTTAAACCCATTCTCTGCCTCACAGAGATGAAAACGGCCATATGCACAGATGCATGACACTTGGTTCCACCCTGATCGTAAGGATCCACCCTGACAATAGTGGTTATAAAGGTAAAGATTCACCCCTTCCTGTGAGCTAAGGAGGTCCCGTCTGTGCTATGCAAAACACCTTTCTTGAAATGCCAGTGTAATCTGTGCACTGGAAAAGGATGAAATCCATGCCCTGACACCTCTTGGCTGTCAGACCATTGAGGGGGTCACAGGTGATGTCTTGGATCCAGGGAGTCACCACTCCCTCTCCATAAAGAAGAGAGGATCTATCTGAATGTCCAAGAATTCCAGGATCTTGTACAAGGTACCAGAAATATCCTATCCATTTCTCATTCAGGGGGGACAATCACCACTAAATACTAAAAGCCTCAGATTTCTACAAGACAGAAAACTAAAGAATGTTTTGAGCAGCTACAAGCCCTGAAATGCTTGTCCACAAAGCAGGATAACACATGCAACTGAAGGGCACACGTTCCCTGCATACCAGGCACAGCTTAGTGCAAAAAGCAATCAAAGCATGGAACAGCGTTTGAAGCAAACTCGGAAGCAGATGCTGTCTAAGAGGTGTTTTTGTTCAACTTGTTCTGGGAAAGGTGAAATTACTGGGGGGGGCGGGGAATATTCCCCTATGACAAAGGCTGTCACCGAGTCAGAAGCCCACAGCGGCAACACTGATGTAGGATTACAGAAAATTGGGGAATAGGTATGCTTATGAGATATAGTGGAAAATTTCCTGACAAATGTTTTTAAAGAAAAATTTCTAAGTCTTCAGAAAGTATGCAGCAGAAAATCCTTAGTTTTTAATCTAATCAGCTCAAGACATCCATTTCATAAGAAAACATCACAATCCCACATATTCTAAGCACGTACTTTTCCCCCTTTACTTTTTAAAATATAACCATTGCAGCTATTACTCTAAACCAGCAGTTTCACAAATCAATGAGTCACTGGAATTAGTTAAGCCACCTGCAGAACCACATCAGAACTCAGAGCAAGCTTCTTCAGTTCAACATTTCCAAAGACCTCGGGTGATCCAAACTGAAGCATTAATCATTTGTTAATTAAACACCTCCAGCTCTTGAAAACCAATCAATAAATTTTCCTTCCTCCATCATGGGAATAACGACCATTTTCTGCGTGATATCTAATGCCACTGCACTCTGCTGCTTTAAAGCAAAAGCAGGAAGTCGGAATAAAAAGTTCCCAGGGAAAAACTGTGCTGAGACACAGCAACTTGCAAACTCGTTCAGGCTTCCTTCTACTCAAATAATTCGTTGCCCAAATGAGAGAGACTTTCTTCCCTCCCCTCCACCCCATTGAACAACCTCATTTTCTCTCTCTGCAGGTGTCCCCAAATACCTTGAGCGGCAGGACAGTATCACTCCCCTTCCCTGGAACCAGCAGTATACTCCACGGCAAAAACCTAGCAGAGAACAAACACTGCCACTGTAAATAAAGTTTCAGAGCAGGTCCAAGCTAGGAGGTGTGGTTTGCAATGCTCCCTACGCATCTCATCCCCTTCCCAATATAGGCTAGTAGCCATTAGTTCAGAAAGCAGCACAAGAAAACCTGCCATTAAGCTCCCAAGTTACATTCCTTGTAATCCTGCCTCACGCACAGCTGTGAAGGAGAAGGGCTTGTTTCTTCGCTGCCTTAGGCAACAGGGGAAGAAGTGGTAAGAAAGCAGATGATCCCTCGTCTCATGCTGAACTTAGAAACTCTTCCGTGAGAAACTCTTACTGTGCTTGTAGGTAGCTCGCTGCCTACCTCCCATCCAATTTCAACAAGGGCAAGGCTGGAAACTACCCCTGTGAATCCTGCCTCAAGTTTAATTCCACTTTTATGTAGCTGGCAACCTGTTTCACAAAGAGAAGCACAGAGAGCTTAGGAAAAAACAAAGGTAAAGCATAAGATGACAGTGCAAGGAGCATCTTTCCAAAGCACCGTAAAATACACCCTAGAGGTGGGGTGCACATTCCAGGACTTTCTCACTAAAGCAGCCAGAGATGCCACCCTCTATCCTGCCACTGCCCAAAGTGCTCTGATATACCACAGCACCCCTGAAAAGAAGCAAAGCCACCCCTGCCTGCTGACAGTTGGAGATGCTGATGGGGACTTGTTGCTCAATGGCAGTTCCAGGGCCTCCAGGCAGCATGAAGTTGCCCTGAGCTGTGTCAGTTCCCACTAGCTAAGCCTGAGGACTTCTTGGAAGGTGACCAAAGAAAAAGAAAGAAGAGTGCGTTGAGACCCTGGCAGACTGGTACGGTTTTATCCCCTTTGCTCAACCCTGCCCCAAAAGCCTCTTTGTGTCAGCCCTCAAGGATAATATTTGCCCAGCAAACAAGCTTTGCCATACAAGTCACGAGAGGGAACGCTCACCCTCTACACAGAGCAAAACTCACTCTTCCACAGATTCCCACAGAGAAGACTCCAGCTAGTATCTGAATAGCAGAGACCTCATCAGCCTGCAAACAGAGGAGCTCCAAATAGCCCCATCCTCACAGCAGCAAGTGATGATGGGACCTGCAGAAAGCAAAGGTAAAAGCGGGTCCTTCCCCATGGGTTTTAAGATGGTTATTTCAAAACCCAGACTAAAGGATGGACATGGAGACTACTACAAACCATATTTGTCTTTAATACAGGTTTAACAGGGACGGTGAGCTACCCTGAGCCATCTGGGGGGCAGCCAGAGGGCTGCCAAAGGCAGCCCTGCTCCTGTCTGACCAGGACTATAATTTCGCCACTCCTCACAGGTTCAGCTTTGCCTCACCCCCAGGAGAGGGGCAGGCTCTAGCAATATAGCTGAGGCAAAAAAAACCCAAACAAACCCAGACCAAGTGAGGTACCTGCCTCTGAGCAGGAAAGTTTACTCACCCTTTTGCTTACCGTTGCTGCAGAGGTGATGCTTAACACTGAACCATGGTCTCATCTGGGGTGCTGCTGGAGCAGCACAAAAAAGGGGAGCAAACTGCTTTTCTGCACCTCGCAGCCTGTCCTGCCTCTAATCTCCTCCTGGTGTCCCTTATAAAGCTTCTTTTAGTACTGACCAGAACAAAAAAGCTTACTGAACACAAAAAAATAAATAGCATTTTGAGGTATATTAATGAATCCTTAGCATTACATGGATAAAGGTCAGGAAATACAAAAATTTACGGTTCCCATAGTAATGCTAATTCAACCATTCTGCACATCCTGTGTATTTAATGATACATGGTGAAAAGAAAAAGGCTTCATCCACCAATGCCAAAAAGGAGTTTGATTTAATAAAGACACTTGAATACCACCCTCCATATACAACGTTTATTATTCAGCGAAGTGGATTTTCAGATTGAATTGGATTAATCTAATGTAAGCATCATTACAGCTCCCCATATCTAGGGCAATAGCAAGAGCTCTCAAGCATGATTACAGACTGAATGTTATTTGCCCAACCTGAATAGAGGAAAGGGATCCAGGCGTCAGAACAGGTTGAGTCACCAAATCGCAGTCGGCACCGATTCTGCACTTGGATGCAGCAGGGAGGTGGCAAGGACAGAGGGGAGAGAATAACCGACCAGCTCCCACACACTCACAACTAGTAAATGTTAATCCATTTCTATAAATGCTTATTTCTTTGATACTGACAGCTTGAGATATCCCCCTGCCTAGTATCCCACCTCATGAGTCCGGAAACAGGTTGTGAATGAACTACACCCATGCTGACCTCTCTCCAGCACAAATCTGTGTATTGCTCTGCTCTCCAAGCTCCTGTGGTCTTATCTTCATGCTTTACATAAAGCCCACACCACTCTTCCCAGAGGGAACAGCTACAAGTGGTCCATTTGCATTTAGCAGCTTCAACTGAGCAACCAGATTTGCATGGGGAGCAAAGGACTCTTTTTGTGCCATAGGAAATGCATTAAATCAAAGGGGTTTGTGCATCTGTACTAGAACAGAGGATTACTCCTCTGGCTACATGTTTGGGAGGAAGGAAAGGTAGAGCAGAGATCTTGCAAATTCTTTTAAGTGGCAAAGAGGGTGAGTAAGAGGGAAGGCAGTTCCCAAGCACAGGAGCAAAGTGTGCAATGGAAAAAACGTGTGCATTTGTGGGGGCATCCGCACGTGTCCTTTTTCCCCCTGATAAATCTGAATTCTTTTCCTAGTTGCCATCATCTCAGACAGAAGGGCACAGTTCAGGACAACAGACATCTATGAACTTCCAAAACCTGACAGGTGAAGAGAGAGGCTCTGGCAGTGCTGCTGCTGAAGAGGTCCTCAGCCCTGACAAACACCAGGGCACCCGCACAGCCCTGCTCAGACAACACCGAGCTGATGGAGCTGCTCATGGCGCAACATCAACCCCAGAGTCTGCTGCAAGACGCAGGCACAAGAACACACAGAAATCCTTCTGCCCACAGCTTTACTGGGTGGCTGCTCGTTCACTCACACCCCTCAGGCCCTTGCTTTGCTGTCCCTTGGCATGCACCTACCTTCCCTTTTGGGCTCCAGCGTCAAGTCTCCATGTTTTAAAGAGGGTTTGCAACCCTCCCCCCAGCCACAATGCCTGGCTATTCCTCAGAGCTGCACAAATCCCAGCTGGCATCTAGCCACACCTGCCAAGGGTAACAAGGATTTCGTCAGGCTTTGTCTTATCTAAGTGGTGATGTGGCTTGTCTTCCTTCTTGGGCAAAGCTCAGCAGCTCTGCATCTGCCAAGGAGGGGAGCTGGGCAGAGGCCAGGAGCTTCAGCCTGCAGTGATTCACACCAGAGCAGGATGGCTCTGCTGGCCTGCCTGTCCCACCACACAAATGACCGTATGTTTAATCCACAAGCAAGAGTTATGGGGAAAATAAGGCTCAGCAATATTTACACATCTCGCCTTCACCTCAGCTGCTAGCACAGGCATACAGCTCACCTTCCCGATACACAGGACAGCCACGCTAGTCCTTGCCAATAGATAAGCCAGTCGATTTTATTTTACAGGAATTCAGACCATTTGTCCAGAGAGGAGACTTCAATGTCCGTCATGCTGTCAACCTACAGGTCACCTACAGCTTAAATTCCCAGCTCAGTTTCCCCCTCTTCATTTCACAGAGGGGAAACTGAGGCAGATAAAGGCACCACTCTTACTCAGAGATGTTTTGCTGAATGAGATAGAGAGGTATTCAGCTACTACAACAGTGAGGGCCACCAAGTTTTCCTGTATTATGTGTTAGATGTGCCTCCCCACACCTGCACCTCTCCCAGGCTCCCACTACACCCAGCCAAGGGCTTACAGCTGGCCTCTGAGTCTGCAGTCTGCTTCTAACCCTCCTTTTCCAGAGGCTGAAGTCTCCTAGCTATGCCCAGACATAACTGGATTTTTTTCCCCAAAAGGTTTGCTTTCTGTAGCCTAAATAACATATTTAGACATTCCACGAATTTATTTTTAACACCACACAGCTACCAGTCCTACTCCTCCAAAAGTCTGCAGATATCCTGCTAGTTATTCTTTTGAAGAGCTTGAGATAGGAAGCAATAAACAGCTACTGTTACCTCGATCGCAGAGCTACAACTGGACTTGACATTTTTCAAGCTATCACGCATTGCTTTAGCCTTCATCCAGCACATGTGCTAAAGGCTAATTCTTTCAAAAATCTGTAGAAGAGGTCTTAAGAGCTCTCCCCTTACTCATACTCTCATCTCTTCTTCAGAAATGGAGGTTGCTTCAGCCCATGATACATCATCTGCTGTGAACAGTGACACCTTTGCATTCTGCCAGGATCTTACCAGCATCACAAGCTTGGGACAGTCCCATGCCCAGACAGCACTGGACCACCACAGCAGATGTCAGGAGGTTCAGGGCTCTGAGTCACATTTTTAGAGGTCTCCTGCCATCCTCAGAATAACACAAACTTTTCCTATGGGGCTTTCAGGTGTATGTAATCCTCAAACATCCTTCTGATCCAGGTAGTCCCTTCCACATAGATGCGGCCATTAACTGGCGCAGAAAAGTGATACGAAGTCTTGAGATTAAAACTAGAGAAGCAGGGACAACAGGTCCTCCTTCAGATGGCATCTCTGCTAAATTAACTGCAATCACACACTTCACTAGATAGAAAGCAGGGATGTTACAAGCCTCTCTGCTCTCTATCTTATTACTTGACAGATTTTCTTCCAGTTATGACAACCAGAGGAGAGCACTGTACCCTTCCAGAGCATTGTACCATACCCCATTTCCTCCAAAACAAACCGACGATTAAAGTCACAGTCTCTAAGAGCACAAGACAGCACTTGTTCCTGCTTTAGTGCTCTGTGACACATGGTTAAGAGGAAAACACTTGGTTAAAAAGTCCGCAGGGCTTCTCAATCATGTTACCCCAACCCGAACAAAGCACAGGAAAGCCCACCATGGCTCCAGACTTCATTTTAAAGTTCACAGTACCACAACTTACGTACAACCCACAACAGACATTAACCTGAGGTTTGGCATCATTTTCTCCCAAAGCTCACAATATTTGTTATTCCACTTGAGGCCCCTAAGTCTGCAGTCAAGTGAAATACTGAGATTCAAGTGTTCCTGGCATCTTATACAGATATGCAGAAATCTCCAAGACAATCAGAAATCAGCATAAAAATTCAAATTAAGAACATAATTTAAAAAAAAAACCCTCCACATATGTAATTCCATGGCACTTTTTTTTTAGATGTCTGGCTGATGGTTTTTAAAAGCTTAGGGCTGGCAAACCTTTTGAACATATGGCCTGAGAAGAGCACATCATGCTCGTTGCCACAGCAGAAGCAGGCAGGGAACACTTAGTGAATCCACCCCAGTGCCGCTTGTGCAGCTGCAGAGGTAGGGTTTGCTTAGCAAAATGTGCAATTAGGTCCATGCATAGGGAAATCCTTCTCAGCATCAGTCAAGGAACTAAAGCTTTAGAATGCAGGATGGGGAAAAGAGAACATTGCTAGAAAAATATTAGAGGGGGTAATCGGAACAGCAGCATCTCTCTTTCAAGCTGCTGGGCTACCCATACCTTAAAGGATACACAGTGACAAAGCACAGAAAGCCTTACTAATTGTTGCAATTCTGCTGTTTGGATGCAACAACAAAACGGACCATTCAAGATTCAGATGCTCAAAGTAAACCAAGTATTTCTACCTCAGATTTTATATGGACAGCAAGCAAAGGTGTCTGGCAGGAACAGAGAAGACGTTGCTCTGCTCAGTGGAAGACGATGCATTTGCTACAGCTGAAGTTTCTTGCCACCGTCTTTAAATGCGAGATGAGCTCCTGCAAGCAGACGAGGAGAGGTGGGAGGATTCAGTCCTCAAAGCAGCCTTATCAAATCAAAAAGATTTAGACAGTGAGTAACATGTGGGCTCTATTATGGAAACCAAACCTAGTTTATTGTACATAAGGATCAATATCTGTAAAGCTCTCTGACCATGAAGAACATTGTGCATGGAGCTGTGCCCGTATGTTTAATGTTACTGCCAACTGTCCTCATTGCTTCAGAGAGATTTTATACCGTCTTATGAAGGATCCTAAAATGTTATGCCTCAGGCTTCACATCAGTCTCTGTGCGGCAAGATGCCCAGGCAAAGACAGGATTCTTCCACTCCAACCCATCACAGTTTCTCAGAACCTCCTCTGGACCACCTGAATTGGCCAGTGAAAGGACAGACTAGACTGATTGTCTGTTGATCTAGAAAAGCGATTTCTGTAGCCCTCAGGAGATGTGTATATACATATCTGTATATACCTGCTTATATGATCTTCAGAAATAAATACAGCTCTAGAACACAAAAAATAAGATGCAATTGCCCCTGAACCTGGGTAAGGCAAGGCTAGAAGTTACTGGTTCTCTGAGAGCCCTTTGATGCACAACAGCCATCATCTCCATCAGAGTAAGCAAGGACTCAACGGGTCTAAACAAGCAAGCTGTGTTTGGATTATCCTGCCTCCTCAGGATATTCCTGAGCACGGCCATGTCCCAGTGTCCGAGGCAGGCAATCGCTGGCCTCTTTTCCCCTTGGCTGTTTTCAGGAAGTCCTACAGGAAGGACCTGAGGATCAACACAGAAGTTCACCAAAGTGCATCCCATGCGCACGGGATGTTAAAGAGAAAGACGCTGCAGTCTTAGGAGAGGGAAAGCTCTGGCATTTTTTCCTTTCAAAGAGAAGGGGAAGCAGCACTAATGCAGCTGCCATAGGGACCCACGGCAGTGTCACCTGCACCTGGATCACAAAAAAAAGTTCCCTGAACAGAGGATGCTGAAAAAAACCCAAGAAAATAAAAGATCTCCATTCAGATGCAGCACACAAGACCAAAGCCCCTGGAATCCATCCCACAGGAGCCTGCAGACTTCAGAGCAACAGAGGAGGGGAGAAGGTGGAAGGGACGGCAGCCCCCCAGCCCAGACCCCACCAGGGCAGCTCTCCCCATCTCAGGGCCACGGCTGCAGCTACGCCTGAGGAGCGGCGTGTGGTAGAGAAGGCGGCTTTGCACCGGAACGTGGATCCTCCATACCCGTCCTTTGCCGGCAAGGGACCACTGACAGCTGGGGACGAGGCAGGTGTGTCGCTCTGGACAGGCAAGGACCCCCGCAAAGCACCCCCAGCCCTCCGCTCCCCTCTCCCCACACCGCAGGGGAGGGACGGGGGAGGCCGACCAAGCGAGGGCGGAGGCGCCGGGTGGCCCTTCGCTGGGACGGCCGCTCCCCAACACCTCGCCCTCCGCCTCCTCGCCGGCTCCCGCCGCGGGCTCGGGCCGCTCAGGGGGTCCCGCTCGCCGGGCCGGGCGCTCTTAGCCGTACAACATGGCGGGGGGCAGCCACCATGGGGGAAACCCTCCCCACAGTGACGGGACCCGTCCCCTGGGGCAAAGCGCCCTCAGCCCGCCCGCCCCGCTGCTGCCGGCGCCGCTGCCGGCGCTGCCCGCCCCGGGGAGCCACTCACACCGCTTACCTGATCCGATAAAGGGGGAGCGGAGCGGACACCTGCGGCCGCCCTGCCCGGGGGAGCGAGCGAGCGGAGCCGCCGTTAGTGCTGGAGGCGGCCCCGACCCNCCACCCCCAGCCCCGACCCTAAACCTCCCCCAGGACACGAAAGCCGGTGCCTGCGGGCAGTCGCTGCCCCGGCAGAGCCGCAGGCATCGCCCGGCTGGTTTGTTGAAGAAAGAGCAACTTCGGCGATTAACGGCACCGGGTTGGGATGTTTGTTTTTTCCCTGTCTTTAGGGGTGGAAAAAGCTGTTTGCTTTATCAGGTGCATGCTAAAATGTTGATTATAGCACTTGTGCCCGTCCTGTGATAGCACATAACAAAGCAACTTTCTACAGTTTACTGCGGTCAAAAGACTGGAAAAAGAAGAGTCCGAGCCCCGCAGCACCTACCAGAGACCTGCAGTAACAAACCCCAACCTCTGTGGTGGTGTTTTCCCTGTCCCTGGGGATGCCGGTGCCTGCAGTCCCGGAGGAGAGATGTGTGGCTCCCGGGGCTTTCCCGGAGCCCAAGGGCCGCCGGTTCCCCTGTGCCCCAGCTGGAGACTCACCAGGGCATCCCCTGGTCCCTAATCGAAATAGACACACACAATAGCCAGGGCAGCCCTTGGTACCCAACCAATATGGACAGACCCAAAACAGCCAGGGCCATCTCTCCCACCACCTGGTAAGCAGAGGTATTAAGAAACAGGGTTCAATTTCCCCCAAGAGATGCCCCCAAATGAGAGAGTTTCAGATTTGTGAATAATTTTTCACTAACCCTTTGACAGGTGCCAAGCACCTGCAGCTCCCATAAAATGGTGCTTAATTCCTCTTGGAAACCAGGGTATATCCGGAAGTTCCAGCGAAACAGAGACTAATATAATTTGGGTATTTTGGCTTGAGAAAGTCAGAACTGGGCCAAAACGCACCATTTTTTACCTCTAGGTCAATGCCCCATTCATCACATGCTGATGTATGTTTACCCTGAGAGGATTTTGAACAGGATAGGGCCCAGGAAAACAAACCCACACCACACAGTACTTTCAAAAAATATTTAATAAACCTTTAAATGGCAAGGCAAGCAACCTACCACAGCCAGGTAAATATATTGAGAAAGTTTTTTATTAGAAGGTATATTTCTGCCAAAATAAATAGTTACATTTTCTTCAGCAAAACATTAGAAAAAAGAAACAGGAGGAAAAAAAAAAGCATCAACAATTTAATACTGAACTTTTAAAGTGACTGTGAACACTACTTGGTGACATTGCCGTGTAAATACATGACTTGTGTATGCTATTGCTGGTCTAGTTGCTGCTCTGACATCAGTAATTTCCACAGGATCTCCACATGAGTTGTGTGCTTAAGCGTCTTCTCAAACTCAGCGACAGCAGCCGAGTCCCAAGACACTTTGAGCTCAAGGAGCTGCTTTAGGTGCTGTTTTCAAGAGCCAGAGAAAACCCCAGAAAAGAGAGGTATTTATTCCAGTTACATTTCTAAGTCTTATGTTTGGAAGTAGAGGTTTCCCCTCCCTGTGCAGGAGGGATAATGTGGTTCCACAGAGCGGGATGGATGCAGTTAGACTGTCCCAGTGGAGCTGCCTGCAGATTGGAAACAGAGCAGCATGCCACTGATAGGCAAGGGGAAGGAGGGAGAGGAGAGGGGAGCAAGTACTGCTGCACTCAGAAAGGCAGACACTGCAGGGACACGGAGGGCAGGCCGGCCAGAGCCCACTACTGTAAAGGCACAAGGTGTGTTTGGCACAAATGAACGGGCAGAGGCTGCAGCCAGGTGAGGTGGTCCACTCTCTCAATCATTTAAGGGGAAGACAGAAACAAAGCTTGAGAAAACTGTTGGCAAGGTCCTCTGACTTTGGCAATGCTGAGCCCTGCCACCCACCATATCTGGCAAGTGTTTAGCAGAAACGGACCCCTAAGGGAAACGGGCAGTTTCAGGTATTTCTCCCACAACCACTTTGGCGAAAGTGAGAGCTCTTCTCTCAGAGGAAGGAGTGAATTACTAGATTAATTTTTTAAAATGGACAAACAGTCCATACAGTAAGTACTAGGGACATCCCAGTACTGGCAGATAGCAGATCCTCTTTTATTCTCTGGTCTGAGTGTTGCAGGTACACAGCTCTCCAAGTCACAAGCAAACAACTCCTAGGTCCTATAGATAGCGGTCAGAAGTGAAGTATTTTCTCCTACCCCTTGAAAATCAGCTTGCAACAGTATTTACAGTAGGGCAGGCAGCAAACCAAACCCAACATACCACACACACGTCGTGGCTTACAGAGCATGCCATAGATACGGACTGTTGTGCACAACATAAAACAACTCTACAGTGTTGTACAGGCTAGGGGCTGGTTAGATACACAAGAAGTTCACCATTAGTCTTGTTAAAAGCAGCAGGTACTATCTGTATCACAGGAAGGAGGAAAAAAAAAAAAAAAAGGTGGATTCCTGAATGCACAGACCCTTTATGTGAAACAGCAGAAACAGCAAGGGTTGGGACTCTTGCAGAGTTCAAGTGAATGCTGTAAGGACAATTGGACATGGACTGCAAGATGAAGTTTTGGTCCAGGAACCTGACCTCTCAGCCACTGTATGATGGAGAAGAGACAGGCCCTGGCAACTACCCACTGGGATGTCTAGCCACACATTTTGCTGAAGAAGGGACTGGCTGCTACAGATGGTAATCTTGTTTCTATGAACTTGACAAGCAACTGCTTGTTAATTAGCAACTGCTACCCAGAAGGTAATGCATGCCATGAAGTACATGTAGAACAAAGGCTTGAAGAATTCCAGTTAGCACTATCACAATAAACCCCTCCATATGCAATCCAGAGCCTATCACGAGGTTTCCAGGGATTTCAAAGAAATGGGGTCTGATCTAGACAAGGTAGCATTGCATAACAAAAAGCTATTCTTCAAAAGCAGCCACAGGTCTTTTCCTACATCAGCAGGTAAGATGATCTTCCCTACTTTCTTCATCCTTTGTCATCTGTGATGAATGAGCAGCAAGAATTTCAAACAATGCATGAAACTTCTCTTAAGGAAGAAGAGGGTAGTTTGGGGTATTTTTGACAGATCTGCAGTTCCTTTATCAGACCTTAAATGTATAAAGCCAACAAGCTATCACACAACAGCCATTGCATCACTTGGGGAATGAACACAGACAAAGAAAGGGTTAATACAGAGTGGTGCTTTCCCAGTATCCGTTCACACCCTGCAAATTAGCATAAGGAAAACAGGAGTTTCCTCCCTGAAGAGTTAGACCTTTATATTTAAAGCCAGGCTTTGGTTTGTGGTTACAGTTTGAAGTGTACAAAAGCTTCTCTATGAGTGGTTAACATAATAAGCTAAACGACAGATGAAGTAAAGACAGGATGAAACTCAGGCCTTTTACCAGGCACAGCAGTCAATGTCTTGAAATGCACAGACCAGAACCAGCAAGCCTTCTGGATCAGAGCGCTGGAAGACAGTGGAACCGGCCCAGTCAGTTCTGATGCTAAAGGAGAACAGAGGAGATCCAGGGGATAAGGGTGCCAAGCTGCAGTTTCTTAGTGCGCTCTGTTGCCACGACAGTTTTATTTCATAGTTTAGTGGTTTACATAATCACTCAGTGGTTTTACCAGTCCAGGAAGAAGGGATAAAAAAAATAGTTGCATCATTTTCTCCACCCATATATTAACACAAACAAGGCAGAGTCAAAAGGGCAGCAGCTTCTAAGCACAGGATTTTCCTTATCCAGCTTTGCCCCTCACAGATGTTTTGCTTCTGGATGAAATGCTTTCATTCTTGCCACTAAAAGATCTGCATGTTCCTGCCAATTGCTCTCTGTGCATTAGGGACAAGAGATGTGCATTTGGCAAACTAAGCAGCTGTGTATGTGCCATTCCCCCAAAGAAGGTAGCCCAAAGCAGTGGAAGAAAAGAAATCCCACACCAAACCACAAAATGAACACCTTTTCTCAATTCCAATTTTCATCAAATTCATCCTGTTCCCACTAACTTAAATTAGCTTATTGCTGGTTCACTTTGATTAGAGTTATATCCATCCAGCAGTAAGCTTTTTCTGCAAGCTTCAGAGAATCATAAGACTGACTTGTTTTATAACCCAGTATTCCTATTCTGGTTTCAGAATCCTCCATTTTTTTTCCTCTTCCTGTAGCGACTTCCCTGTTCCCTAATTGCCTTAAATATGTGAAGTTTAAGACTAAATCTGACTGCACAAGTGCAGGCCCACTTCATAAGCTATGCAGGCCCTTGTTAGGTTACATCCAGAAAGGGCAGTGGGGTGATATTCTAAGTCGCAAGTTCATATTCGCACTGGTGTCTCCCAGACAGTCTGTTAGCACCACACCACAGTCTATTGCCTCCCAGCTTGCAATGGCCACTGCAGAAAAGTCCTGATGCTTATCACAGTCTCCACCACAAACACTCAAACCCACACCCAGTACACAATTGTGCTGGTAGGAAACAGCACCCACCACCTCACCCACACTGCTTGTGCAGATGTGATCGAGCAGATTCACTACTTTGTCCAGCTATTAGTAGAACTTCTGGGGTTATTTTCCCTTTCGGAATCAAAGGTGCAAAAGAGAGTCTATTATAAATCACTATTCCACGTATAGGCTATGTAATCAGCTTCAGATACCCTGTCCTGCCCCTCAACAAAGACAGCATATGTCTGCTTTGGCCAGTTGCATACTGTTTGTGCTAGGAGAGGTAGAAGATGCCTCATGCAGCTACACACGCTGCAGAAAAAGATACCAGGAGCTGGTTTTGTGTCATAGTGCGAGGACTTAAGTTTAAGTACATGCAATCCCCACAGGAAGCCACATCTCACCCTGTGAAGAACAGAGTTCACGCTTCTGCACTGCAAGTCACAACCAGACCACCACTGAGAAGGCAGTACCTTACAAGGCAGAGTCCTGCCCTGCTACAGACCCACTAGCTCTGGTCCTTGAAGGGACAAGACAACAGCAACCAGTTCCAAGCAGGCTGCATGTGCACCAACACTCCTAACTTCACTTCCACTTCTCATGCTCCTGCTATTGCCAGCTGCGGAGCTGCACCTGTGAGCCACAACGCAAAACAGGCAAGCTGTGACGCTGGTATAGCTACAAGCCCAAATGCTTCTCACTCCAAAGCCTCAACGTCCAAACTCTTCAAGCAGAAGATAGACCTAAGCCCCAGTTTGGCAGGAGATCCCTTCTGTATCATCCACTTGGAATTTCCTTCAGTTGTACGGTCCCTTAAGGAGCTGCCCGTCAGAGGCAGTTACTTCCCCAGCACTTGCTGTGACACTCCATCACAAGCCACTCAAAAATAACATGCCCTGCACAATCTCACCTTCCTACAAGCACTTCACATTGCTTCAGCTGCTAAGCTGATCCCAAGATAGTCAGGCTGAGCTTTTCCAGGGCAACCCCACATTAATTCCATTCACAGTGACAGGAATGGGGCCTCAAATTCAACATGTTTCCCTGGAAAAAAATTCGGTCAAAATTACTTCTTTAAAATAAGCTCAATGACTTACTTAACACTCAGAGTTCAAGCTGCAACAGTTCCATGAGGACAAAAATCAAAACAGGAGAGACCATGACAACACGAATCATAAATACATAACTCTTCTACATTTCTGCAGTCCCAGTGCAGTCTGCAGCAAGGCCAGTTCTGGCTTCCAGTGGGGATGCAATTAAGGGACAGAGGAAGGGATGTGGCTTCAGCAAAGAAGAAAGTCAAGAGGAGATCTGGAAGCCATGAGAAAAATCATTTTGGCAAGAGGCTACTTCATCTTTCAGTAGCACAAAGAGCTAAGGGATGTCAGATGATTTAAGAAAAAACAAGATTCACGCTCTAAAAAACAAAGGAAGCTAAAAACTGTATGAACTTGAGAGCGTCATCTACGTCCTGATTATTTGGCGGTAAAAAGCCAATGGCAATTCAAAGTGCATTATTTGGAAGAGCCCGGCTGGATCAGCATCAGCCTGGCCACGGGCAATGGCCAGGCCTCAACACCAGTCTAGAGCAAGGTATCAGCCTGTGTGTGTCTTTGAACACAGAGATCCCTTGCTTGGCCCAGCGGGCAACAAATGGCTACAGTCAATTCCACCAGCCTCCATCCTGGGGAAATCCCCTTCGCAGCATATTCAGGAGCACAGGGCAGCCTGCTGCTGAGGGACGAGACTGGTCCCACCCTACATCCACTCCCCTTCCCACCCACC
Source organism: Stercorarius parasiticus (assembly GCA_013396915.1). Taxonomy (NCBI): domain Eukaryota; kingdom Metazoa; phylum Chordata; class Aves; order Charadriiformes; family Stercorariidae; genus Stercorarius; species Stercorarius parasiticus. The sequence goes on from VWZL01004592.1 coordinate 156,620, forward strand.
CTCATCCCCTCACGGCAGCAGGCTCAGAAGAGTGGCAGGCACTCTTTTGCACAGTCTAGAGGTGGAAGCTTTATCTGAAACCCTTCCCGAGGGAAGAGGGAAGCCTGCATGTCCACGTTGATGCAGAGTAAGCCCAGCAAGAGCTGGCGCTGGTACTCCTCCCACTTCATCATGACATCAGACACGGAACGGTTGCTTCTCAACCACACTGGCAGTGCTTCACCACAAGCTGATGTGGAAGAAATTGGCAGGCTCTGCGGCCCTCCAAGCTCGAGATGATAGTAAAGCCTGAAAGGCAAACACATCCAAAGAATCAGTACATTGGGAAGACTTGAACAGGTCACCAGACCAGAGCTCCAGAACCATACAGGTAATTTGTTTTACCATATTTGTTTTACCAAATGATTTTAGTCAGAAGTCTGTGTGCGTGCCTGTTTTCCCCCCCTCACATCTCTTGATTATTCAGATCATGAGCTTTTGTGGGTAAGAATCACTCCCTCATACTAGGATCTGCATCACAGCTGGGACCCTCTGCCTACTACTGTAATATGCAGTTTCCTATCCTCATCCAAGCAACACAGTCTTACCTCAGCCTCAAGCCACAGCTCACTGCAGGGAGTTCAGTTCAGAAGCAGAGGCACACACACAGACCCAAAGTGCTGTGTGCTATTTTGAAACCCTCTAGTTCTTGCTGGCCACCCTAGTGCCTCCCCACCCTAAACCAGGCCTAGATCTTGAGGCAGAAAATGCCATTTGAACACAAGTAGCTCTTGGAAGCCCAGGGGACCCTGGGCCAGCAAATGCCACACAGACAAGCACCACTGTCTTCTACAGAGACCACAGAATAAGCTAGCATATTGTTTTAATTAGACCTACATCTTCTGCCCTATTGCTATAGGAACAGTTTCATTACAGGGTCTGCCCTGCAATGGGAAGAAGGAAGGAGACCATGTGTTGAGTCTATCCAACAGTTAAGGAAGCCAAGAGACCATGGACCAGATTTGCATTTTAGAGTGGGCAGTAAATCCTTCTGGTCCATTTGTGCCTTACTTGCTCTGCTCCAATGCAGTAGAGTCTGTAGAAGTCAAAGGTGAAAGGGGAAATGGAGGGATCCTCCAGAACAGCGCTATGGAGGAAACCGGCCATACCTGGCTGAAAGATGGCTGCCCAGTTTCTTCTTGGCTTTCTTCACAAGATAGTTGCAGATTTGAGTCATCTGCTCCCTCATCCATCTGATATCCTCAGGGATATCTGGGAGCCATTCGAACAACCTGGGAAAAGGCAGGAGATAACCATCAGTTGGGCCAGACACAGAATAGGATTGAAAGAATGCCAGTTTTGCCTCCTATCAATGATTAGTCATTATTTTTAGTGACAAATGCATTAAAAGCCATCTACACTACCATTCACAGAATTAAGGGGGAGAAGCTGTGAAGGATGAGAAAGCCCAGGAACTTATTCTTCACATTTTATGTCTGCACTTTCCATATTTTTCATCCATTTTCCGATTTGGAAAGAGTTTTTCCCTAAGCCTTTCTATCACAAACTACCTCCTTCCAGAAACTCTTCATATGGTACTTCATACTAAGAACAAGTCTGATAGACTTGCCTTCCCAGCCCTATAAGTGTAGAGGCTGGAAATGGCTGGGACTACACTACCTCTCACCCCAGTAGTTCCACCTCTTCTGTGGTTTCTACTTTCATCCCTGCACTCCCAGTTCAGAAGTCTCTCTTAAGGCTCCAAAATTTATCACCATTTTCTAGGGCAAGTTCCAGCACACAGACATCTTCCTTCAAGATTCAAATATTGGCCATAGCTAAATGACACACTAAAGCAGGAAAAGTTTCGGGCTGGGTTTTTTTTTTTCCCCCCATGTCTGGTAAGCAGCAGGAACTCTTTCCCCAGGAACTCTGGCATTGCAGTGTTAGAGAGGATCCTACTCTCTGTCCGTTCATGCTCCACCAGCTACATCGCTGGATGCAGCTGCACCAGGAAGAACACCACTGAGGGAACCAGCCGAAGACCTACCTGACAGTGAAGGAAACTGCAGACTCCAGAGGCAGCATATACGGGACCATCATTGCTGTGGCCACACGTATAGGCAGCATGTTGGTAATACCAGTCAAGAAACTTCTTCTTTCAGCACAAGCCTCCAGAAGAGCTGAAGACAGAAGAGAACATGGCTGAATCCCCACAATGGGACTATCCCTTTCCTTGCCACACCCTAGAAGTTACCCAGCCTGAGGTCTCCCCTCTCCACCTTCCACTTCTTAAGGAAGCCTTGCTCAGGGTAGTAATTCTCTGAGCACAGCAGAGAACAGCAGCTCTTAGCTTTATCAGACTCCCAAAGGAGTGAGCAACAAGATCCCCTCCCCTCCTTACCATGCAGAATACTGACAAATGAATCAACCTCTCCCAATGCAGCCTCCACAGGGCAAGCCACAATTTTATCTAAGAGGCCCCAACTCCATCTAACCATCAGCGGGTGCCAGTTCAATCCCTGGGTATGGCCAAGCCCAGCCACAAGAAATACCCTCAGATCCCAGTAATCCTCTGAAGTGGACCAGGCAGCACAGGAAGATTGCCTGGGCTCTCTCACTTTGGATCATACCTTGGTTCAGTCTGGGAGGCAAGTGTTCAAAGATGTGCTCTTCAACAACAGCAAGGGCAGTATTGTCCTCTAGTTGGTCCTCAGCTTCTGTTTCTTCGTCTTTCTTCTCTCCTGGGGGGGCTTCTATGGCAAGGAGAGGACGGCCAGGACTTGGACGATGAAGGAGACCTGAGAAGACAAGTCATGCCATAAGGATGATAAAAACTAGCCGCCCTGCCTTGCCTGGCCTTTACAGTGTTAGTCCTCACTTCACTCTAACACCCCTCAGACAGACAACACACCTAGCCTCTCTAGCTTACGTCTATTGTAATGCTTACCACAATGAGTTAGAAATCTTGCTGCTTTAATATATCATCCTCTCTTTCCCAAGCATAAATTCTAACTTTTCCCCTTTAAGTATTCCAGCGTGCTGTTTGGCAGTGTTTTGTTGCTATAATCTACCAGTCACCAATCTTGCAGGCAAGATTTCCCTCCTGCAGCTTAATCCACAAACACAGCTGCGTGACTGCTCTTATCCCAGTAAGGTACACATCACAGAGCAAACAAGTGTACTTAGTCTGCTGTAAATTGACACTAGGTGGCATCAAACACACACTCAACCTGTTACAACAGATGGAGGAAAGAAAAGTTCAGTGCTTGTATATAGAAGAGAGTGAAACAGTAGTGTCAAACTGCCAGGCGCTGGGGGCTGCTGAGGTCATGCCTGCACTCTGCACTGCTCTGCCACATTAGACGTACCCTAGCTGCACATAAAAAGGAGCAGGGTATCTGCAGGAGGTCCAAATGACACCTAACAACTGTTTTGGTGTAGCACTGAGCACGTGCTAAGTAGCTTCAACACTCAGTTGTGCCAAAACCACCGCTCTGGTATCAGAGTGGTTACAGTCCTTCTGCATTGCACTGGAAAGGTGTCCACTCCACCTCTGCTTCCTGAAGCGCTAGCATAGACTTCTTAATGGAAATTCCATATTCTGATATCTGAGGCACAGCTCAATTCTGCCCTTCCACCTTTCATATGCACCAGTGCCTGTCCTCAAAGTCAAGCCACCAAGCCTGGCACAAAAGAGGCAAGTCAGCGCAGCTTAAAAACACACAGTTCTTTACCATTCTTCTTCAGGAAGTGCAGTGCATCCCGATAGCCCTGCTTGCACATTTCCCGCAGCACCTGTGGGCAGAGGAAGGCAAGACCAAGTAATTTAGATATTGGCTGTATGAGCAGAGCAAACACCCAGATCAATGCTGGCTTTAGAGGAATTCTCCTGATTCCTGAGCTACCCCAAGGACATGTCTCATCCTTGCCAGCTCTTCCTAGGCTTTGAGCAGGAATGGGAGGTGTAACATGAACACATTGGAGATGGGAATCACAGGATAATTCAGATTGGAAGGGACACCAGATTGGAAGCCACTTAAGTACAGGCTTAGAGTTGCAGCCACCTCATTTCCCCATCTACAGCTGATGCTGCGCTGGGCAGTCTTCAGCAAGTCACTCTGACAATCAGCCCAGAATACTTCCCAGCAGATGCCAGGAAAGGCCACTGTGTTTGCAGATAAAACCAGCTAAGACTAGAGAGGGGGCAGGAAAAAAACTTGTCCAATCCCCTGTGCACCCGGTGCTGCACTAAAGAATACCTACTTAATAGTCACCAAAGCTAGTAGTTCAGCACATGAATGCACGCTTATTATGCCTGAATGCCAGGGCTATCTGAGGCTGCATTTGCTCAGAAGCGTGCTAAGCTGTTTGCAGTGCCACCTGCTCTACTTGCATTTTTTAGGAGACAGTCACTGGCTGCAGGCTGGCAGCTCCATCCTGACCTTAGAACACTCAAGAGCACATTGGTTCTCATGGCCAATATAACCTTGTTTACAAGTGAGCCTGAGTTCCTGGCAAACACCACTCTAGAGAGAGCAACATGGGAATACTTTCCAAGAAATTGCCACCACCTAAATTCCAGATCTCTCAGTAGCAAAAGAAAACCAAGCCACATATACAACCTTGTGCAGATGGTCAAGGCTTTCCAAGTCACTAGGTTGATAATGTCGAGGTTAAAAAACAGACAAACGAGATACAAAACTAACAGTGTCTGGAATCTTCTGCTGAAGTGCACGGTATAGCCAGTGCCTATCTACTGTCCCCATGTTCTGGTACTGCCAGGAAACTCACCTGTGGCTCCGGAGGAAACAGAGCCTTTGAGAGGCGGTAGAGGTTGCGAAGGTTGAACTGGATGCTTGTATTGGTGACTCTCAGCTCATGCATGTTTGTGGAACCATCCCGTGGACAGATATCACTCTCTCCAGAGAATGGAGACACCGTGATTGTATTCTTCAGCTCATATCGTGGCAAGTTGTCAGAAATCCCTCCGTCAACGTATCTCTGAAATCAAGACAAATGAAGCACTCTTCATTCTTGTAACTGATCAAATGGCTTTTTTACTGTGTCCCTGTTCATATTTGTGCCAACAATTTGGGAAGAGAATGGAGTATATCCACCAGCACTGGAGGAGTCAAAACCAGGGATAGCACAGCTGTCTTGTCTGTAATCTCCTTTTGCTAAGTGCCTTTCCTCCTATGGTCAAGTGTGTTGATCACAAGTGTCCAATGAGAAAGGCATATTCACTTGTGTGACTGCTGACTTAAATCTCCTATGGGGTTTGACCGCTGTCCAATTAAATAACATGACACACCAACAACCACCTGCAGTGCAAATTAGCACTGATCTAAGCTGTCACACTGTGATATTGTGCCATTTTTCACTTGTGTTTAAAATGAATACGCTCAGACACGAGTCCCCACTGGCAGAAGGGTTGTTACCTAAGAGTAAAACCACATGATTTGTTGCTAGCAGGCTTATCGAGCAGCAATACCAACACATGCATACACATTTGGAATCTACTTGCTGTGGTGTGATAACAGAGTACGAGGGACTTGGGGTTTGCTCTGAACAGGCACCCTCTTATCAGAGAACGTCCTGTACCTATGTACAATAAACACATTTGCACTACCCTTGCAGGAAGGGCAACCCCAGTAGCATATACTCAATTCAAATATTTGTTGCAGTACCATAATTGCACAAGGAGCTGAGCAAGACAATCCCTATCACAGGCCTTTGGCAGAGCAAGCAACATGCAGAAGATAAAAGGAAAGGGATGTTGGTCATGCCAAAAGAGCAGCAAGTTTGAGGGTTTGCAGAGCAAAAACTAAAGCTCTTGTGAGCCTCAGTTATAGAAGAGTCCTGCTGATTTTGTATCAGGGGTGATTGTGCCATTTGCTGCCTGGAATCCTTCCCTTTGCATGCGTTCAAAAGCAAATCATCATACAGAAGCTACACATCCCCATAAGCAGCAGCTGTAACACCTTTCAGCTCTCTGCTGGGTTAGGAGCTGAGCTGGCAGAGACTGAACTCAGGCAGAGCATGGAAATGCTGATCAGAAGAGGATCTGTGTCATGCTCTGCCTTGTCTCACAGGCAGACTGACCACCGACATCAGTCTTTTGCCACACAATGTCTAGGAAAATGCTGGCTGCTTTGCCTGGAGGGTGCTTTGCACTCTGTTCTCTCTTGCTCTACATGGCAGACACCTCTTCAAGAAGCTCCTCTGAGCCTGGGGAACAGTTCATAGGCTTTTGGGCTGAAAGCAAATTTAGCTATAGGAATCCAGCTGCCATCGAGGCGGCAGGGTCAGGGTGGACTGCACAGCAGGTTTCTTGGGGGCAAACTAACTCTCAAGACTACCTCTGCATACAGCCTACAGGTTCAAGGGAGATGGTTTGTGATTACAGTTGTAGGCTACAGCAGCACTAACTTGTAGCACAGGACATTTTATCTTCATGTCAGGCCTTGTTCACCAAACACAGTATCAAGAGAGACATAGTTAGAGGCTCCTGCACCACCTGGGTTTGGGCAGTGAAGAAAGTGGAAGGATAGGATAGATTAAACTCAAGGAGAAGTACACCCTCTTGGAAACAGGAACACTCAGCTTGCTTACAGGATGCTTTCTGGACAACAGAGGTGCCAAAATCAATTGAACCCTCACCCCCTTTTAAAGTGGGCATCGGTCTTCCCTAAGCCAAAAGCAACTACAGCAAACTGTTAATTGTCATCATCTCCCCAAAGGTGCTCCACTGAAAGCCAGACTAGGCACAGCTAGAGTTGGAGATGTCTGGCTGACTCCCTCTGCAAGGACGAGATCATGACAGGCAAAGTGGGAAGAGGACAGAGCAAAGCAGGCAGCACATGCTTTGTTTGAAGACAGAGGTAAGTGTTTTAGCCACTTAACCAAGACAATAGTTTTGCAGTAAGGATGCAGAAACATATGTTTCCCTGAGGGTGGCAGCATGAGTGCATAGATGCCATTAGGAAGAAGGCTTAACTACAGTAAGGCTGACACGTAAAGCCTTCTCACTGCATGGAAATCTAGGAATACACGTGCAAAACCCACTCTTTGGTTCCTCAAGCAGTGCCGATTAGGATTCCTTACTCAGCATCAGCTGCCACTTCTTTGGATTTGCGTGAAGCTCCAGTAAACCCAGCCTAATCACTCTCCAACCTCGGGCAAAGCCCCTAACAGCACGGAGCTACGGGCTGGAACCCCCAGTTGCCTGCAGGTGTGAGCAGCAGCTTTTGGGAATCATTCATGGACTGGGGTAATTTCTGGGGTGCCCAGTTCCATTCCTTTATTGTGTCCTCCCATGCACAGGGCCCCTCACTCATATGAGCTGACAATTTGCTTTTCGACTCTTGTTAGGGATTCATCTCACCCATGTGCACAGATACTTCACAGGGAGAGCGTGTGGTGACAGGTCAGTTATTGACCCTTCCATTTCTCTGTATTTGAGAATTCTTTTTTTTTTCCTTCCCCCACCCATCTTCATCATCCACTCCATGGGACTACTAGAGCTCAGAGACAAGAACTCTGCAAAAAGATCAGGAGGAAGACAGAATATGGATTTTACACCTTGCACACAATCATATTGCCTTGAAAACTAGTCCTCATGCCAGGGCCTGTCAGTCTGTCCTGTGGCAAATACAATAATCAAAGGCATGCTAGAAAACATGCAGTCCTGTTTCAAAATCTTTCGCCAGGCTCATACCCAATCTAATTTAACCTGTCCCCTTGCCAGCTCCCCCTTCAGAGACAGAAAGGGCCATAATTTTCTGGGGAAGAGGTAGGAATTAATTTCCTCATCTCATATATTCCCTCCCCACCTTTCCCCATGAGGAATCTTGACATGAGAAGTCACCTCTCAGTGTGCCAGGGCAGCTGCACATTCCAGAAACCCTCACGCTGTACGCAGCTTTAGAATTTTGAGATTTTGCCCGATTCACACTGACCTCAACTAGCCACAAAGAGGTGTCAGGCAAGAGCCACTGCTATGCTTCCACCATCTGTGGGACAAAACCTCTGCCTGCAGTTTCTGAGCAAATGCCAAACCATTCCGATTCTGTCACTTCTCTGAAGTGTTGGACATTGGACATTTCTTCTAGGTAATTTCCCTACCCAACATGCTTGCACAAGACAAAAACCAGCCAAGTTGTATATTATGCAGGAGCAAAACTGACCTCACTTTTAGGACACAGGTAGCAGTGGGGGCAGATTTGATGCTGTGCTCTGACAGATTAAGGCATCTTGGTCAGGTCACTTATGGGAAACCAGGGCACACATACATTAATAGCAGTCCTCCCTCTCCATTTTGACCATTTAGCTTGCAAACAAACTGCTTTTTAACGTGTGCATTAACCTACATAGCACAAGAGGAGTCCAAGCTCAACTGAGGCCCTTAAGCATGACTGCAATATTCAGAGATGCTCCAGCTCCGCACAGCTTTCAAATGTTTTCATTTCTAACATGCAAACACAGAAGAGAGAAATTGCTCTGGACAGCCTTGGACAGGATATTAAAGAAAGCTCTTGCAGGCAGCAGAACACTATTGTCAGAAGAAGGTGAGGAAGTTCAGGAAGAACTCCATGGAAAAGAGGTTTGGTATCAGCACCACTAGTTAAAACCCCACAGAAAGCGTCAGGCACATGGGAGAGGGACTACACTCATGATTTCCATCCTGGACCCAAGTTCTTTCCACATGCAGAGGGATGGAGCCTCAGTGATGGAAAGCCCTGTACCAAGCAGCCAGAAGAACTATCTGCTATGTCAGCCATCACTTGTCCAGATTGCTATATATTACTACCATGGTAAATCCTCTAGTCTTCAGGACACTTACAGCCAGCATTTACAGGCAGCAGTGGGATGAAGGCACATCCACTGTTGGAAGCTGTTTATTTGAGAATTTCTCACACCTCTTCAGGCTAATTGCTGCCATCAGACAGGCAACAGAACTGCCAAAATCGAGTACCAGCATTTCTGTCGCCTTATTCATTACTACACAATTTAATGAAGGAGCATCTTAGAATCTTACTTACCACTCCACGCAAGGTTGGAGGTATCAGCCCACAGTAGACAGGGATAAAGGTGCTGCAGACACAGGCCTGAGGGGGAAAGAGATTCAGAATGTGAGAGGCATATCAAAGCCTACTGAACCTATTACTCTTCTCAGATCACCACACTGGCTTGTGCTGACAATTATACTCCAGTACTAAGGACATTTGAGAACAAGGCAAACCAAAACTGAATGCAGTTCCTGCCTAGCCCTCCACAGTAAGTTTTCATTCACCTGAATCAGCTCCTCCTTGGAATTGAAGTCTGACAGTATCACATTTTCTCCATCAGAAACCCGTGTCAGGGAAATACCCAAACGTCCCGCTACAATCTCATGCCCATTCTCTGGCACAGTCTTGGACAGGCAGATCCGAATGGTCTTCACCAAGTTGAAAGATGGGTGGAGTGGTCCTAAGAACCTCTTCCGGGCTTCTTTTGACACTCGAATAATGCTGGCGCCAGCCTCACCTGCAACGGGAGAAAGAAAAATGCATCATGAAATCCTAGCAAAACCAGCCTTCTCCTGCACAAAGGCACAGAAAAGCCTCATTCACAGCTTTACTCAGAGGTTTCTCCCCACTGGCTGATACACAACTCAAGATGAGAGGCTACTATGGGGCAGCGTTAGAGAAGTCATGGAAGTTTGCTGTCTAGGCCCTTACACTCCCCCATTGCAAAGAGCTACCCTCATCTTACATACATTTTATAAAGTCAAGGAAGATCACATGCATCTGGCTAAGGCCTCACATTTTTTCTTAAATCCTATTTCACTGGCCAACACAGGGCTAGTAAAAACACAAACTACAAAGAAAACAAGGGAGATGCTTTAACAGCTTTGAGCTTACAGCTAGATCCACTTCAAAACATCTTCCACTAAAACTTTTCTAGTAAACATCATCTTTTTTCTGACATGAAAAAGTTATCTGCCTGTAAGCGAAAGTGCCAGTAAATGGGAATATTGGTGCTTTTCAGCTCAGTGATCTCAGCTCTGCTGTGAATGTCAGCCACATCTCAAGTGAGCAAGATGGACACTATGGTCCATTAGGGAATCAGTGACTTAGTGCCATCTGCAGTCTTTGGTGTCCCGTCCCTTCCGTGTCACATTCCACAGCACTACACTAGGCCCTGATGGCAAGCAGGACTCACGACAGCATGCCTGCTTTACCCTTTCACATAGTGACACAGCTGGGTTTGGAGGAGAGGAGACATCCCATTTGCACAAAAGGAAAGGCATCTGCAAAGCCCATTATCTCACGGTCACTAGGAGCCCGATCTGGCAAGAGCATCAGAGCTCTCCAGTGGGAAAGGAGGGATGGGAGAAAACAAACCAAAAACATAAACCCAAGCCAAACCCCCAGCAACCACCATGCTGCCCTTTGCACAAACTGTCTGCAGTTTCCACAAACATCTCCTAGCCATGGTGAGATACAAGACAACAGTTCCTCTAAGTACCACCCAATCACTGCATTCCCAGGGGCACTGGGAATATACACGCGAGAAATGTGAGAGAAATAAAGAAATCAGGAGAAAAGAGGCATGCTTTCACAAATTAAGACTTCTTTCCAATCAAATTTTATTGACTGGCACATTTGTGAGGAAATTAATTAACTTTTAAATGTAGCCTCTCCTTGGGGGAAAAGAAAGTTTTAAAGACTGGAAAAAAAATATGATTCAGAGCTCCCAACCATGAGGGAGCTGTGGGGACATTAATAAAAGTGAAGATCAACAGCAGCAACATGAAGTGAAATTTGTCTTTAATTCTGATCAGGTACTTAAGAGACCCTCCAAGTCCACACCTCAATGCTATGAATGACTGACTAGAAGTTCAGTTCCTGGAGAAAGATGAAAGACTATCTGTTCAAGCCAACTAGAAATCCCTCCATTTTGCTCTCCCACCCAGTCTTGCAATTGCAGAAAGGAGGCAGCAGAATGAAAGAACCCAAGTTAGACCCAGGTTAATAAATATAATGGAGATAAGATCACCAACACCCTCAAAGCTATGTTGACACATCCCGGTCTTTTGCAATACACGTGTGCCAGCAACACGTTTTCCACTAACACAGCAAGGGAATGTGATTTTGTGCTTAGGAAACCCATCAACACCAATAGCTCAAGCACGCAGAGAACTGGACCCTTGAACATGACCAGAGACTCTGGGGTCAGGATTTTAGGCACTGTGAGGTAGCAACTTAGCAGAAAATCCAAGTTACCCCCTCTGAAGCAATTTTTAGCACTATAATCCCAGTCTTTTGCTCTGTCCTAGAGCAATGTTTAGCAGTCTAATTCTGATCTTACTTACTCAATTAGCAGTAAGCCATTGAGCCCAGCCTGTTCCAGATAGTAGCCACATGGTTCAACACCCTTCCCAACATGAAGGAAGTCAGCCTCATAGAAGTTATATTTTATCAGCACCATGACATTAGCACTCATAACACTCCCCGAGATGCCTTCACATCTGACAAGGGGAGGTAAGACACAGAAAGAAACCACAACAGAGCCAAAAACTGAACGAAGTCCAGCCCAGCACCTCAGCCACACGACCCCAGGAAACTCCACTGCACTGAGCGCATTGCAGGGAGTTGCTAGCTTAGCTGAAAAAAAAAAACAAAAACAAACAGTGGGAGGGTGGGTGTTGAGTGGGCTGCCATGGGGAGACACCCTGTGTGCAAAGGCCATGCTGGGGGGGTGGTGGTGGTGGAGCATGTGTGTCACCCAAGAGATGGTGCTTAGAGAATGATGCTTTCAGACTTGGCATCTCAGTGTGCAGAAAGATTTGATAGCAATACTGAAAACAACCGCAACTAAATTGAGCTAAAATGTGAGATGGAAGTTGCTTAAGAAAAACAAAACAGCAAAATCCCAACTATGCCAGGAAACACTGTCTCAGCGTTTGAAGGGAGACTTCAGTTGCAGCTGCTCCATCAGCATTTCACAGCCAAGTGGGGCAGGGGGGACAGAGAAGAACAGAGGATGAAATAAGTATTATTGCTTATTAGCAATTCCATTCCTTGAGTACGTTCTGCTTGTTGTTTTGCAGTTGTTTTTTTTTTATACATGTGTGCATACACGCATACACGTAGCAGCTTCTGAGGCATTTAAATTTAAGGGCACCTGTGATTCTGTTGGACTTGCTGGCTCCCATCAAAGCTGGGTGTAGAACAGCTCTGTGGGAAGGGATGAGGACAGTGTGCTCTGCAGCACCACCAGCTTTCCTGGAAATAAGGCTAGCTGAGGGTTCAGCCAAAGGAATCAGGTTTACGTAGTTAGATCCGTCACAGATGAAAAGCCCTCTTGGAAAAACTTTTAGGAGGAGAGAGAAGAGGTGAGAGTGTTTTAATCCCATTACTACCAGAAGTGCTATTCCAGGAAAACCATCTCAAATTCTGCTTGCAGCCTGCCAGAGGGAGCAGCTGAATGAGGGGTGGTCAAGAGAGACAAGTTCTACAGAGGTCAGACACAGCTGTCAATTATTACTAGGACTAGTCCAGTGCCAATTCCAGTTCACAGAAAAGTTTCCCATGGTTTTTGATGGATCTGGTGACTCAGGACACAGGGTCATCCAAAAAAGCTAAATTAAGTTCCTCCTCCCTTCTTGAGGTACGTACCGAGGGGCAGAGACAATCCCTAATAGTTGGTATTGCTTGCTGGGAAAACATTTCATTCCTCTCCCACCAACCAATTAATTCAACACTTCTCCCTGTACAGATTTACTAAGCCAATATTCCTCTAAAAAGTATATTAATATATGTGGAATATTCCATTTTTCACTAGAAAAGCCATATCTGCCTCCTTCCCTGCCTCCACCACTGCTCCAGTGGGTGTTGTTACACATGAACCTGAGTACTGCAGGGCCATCGTCCTTATTTGAATTTCAGTTGTGATGACGCAAAGAAGCATCAGACAGTTGTGTCCTGAAACACCCCAATGTGTTCCTTTGCCAGACCAGGGGGCCATCTGCTCCACTCTGCTGGTTCATCCTGTGATTTTTCTGCAGCGGCTACAAGGGGCAAGTAACTGTGACCAACGTGAAAAGACCTGAAGGCAGCTGCCAGTTTGCATTTCATTTTTAAGCTATGTTAAGCCAGCTTCACATTAGCTTATTGACATAGCAAGATCATTCCCTTAAAGAAATGGCTTTCACCCCCACCAGTCACACTGACTTTCACTCCCACCAGTCACGCTCGACTCCAAAATAACCCAGTATCTAAGTCTCTCCTGCCTTGCATCCCCTAAACTACCATTCTCTAACCTGAAAAGCATTCAAGTGCTATTTATAACTGTATACAAACATTTCCAGCCACAGCAGCCTGCTGATACTCTGCCTCTGGAAAAGGAGAGGAGCTGGAGATGAATCACCTAAAACTGATGTTAGTCAGGCTGCTGGGAAGACCCTTAACCGCAGCTAAGAGCTCCGAGATGAAACAGAAAGGCTACTTCAAGTCTATGCAATGCATAAGGATGAGGACCATCGTAAAGGTTAAACACCCCATGGGAGGAAGGGTGATGAGTGGGGAAGAAGGGCCTCTTCAGACCTGCATCTTCAGCAGCAGAGCTTTTGCATCAAGGGCACCATGATGCTCACCTGTTGATGCTAGATCACATTGATAACCATTTGCCAGCCAGCAAGAGGACAGTTGACCCGTGAAGTATTTCAAGTGGAAAAAAAAGACTAAGATACAAATAAAAATAGAAGGAGAGCAGGCTGAAGAGGGAGAGGGGCATTCTGGACATTCCACCCAGCAGCTCCTGTGACTGTGTCTCACCCGTGACACTGCAGCTCCTTCTGGAAAAGCTCCACATCGGTACAAAGATCACCCTCTGCGCCAGGGACATTCCTGCTCCCTGGCTAGTGCAGCAGTAAACAGGATGCAAGCTTAAAGGAAGGGCTCTCCAACAGCAACGGAGAAGAGAGGACAATGGATGGATGCAGGGACAGCACCTCCTGTCCCTGCTGGTAGGAGGCATGCACAGGAGGTCACACCCAGACTGCAGATGCCATACCTCGCCTGGACTAATGGAGCAAGCAGGGAATTGTGCAGATCCCTGCTAAACCTGCTTCTCATTCAGCACCAACAAGAACTCAAATGGACTCCTTCCTACACATCAGAAATATGCGAGGCACTGCTCCTCTCTGCTCAGTCCCATTACCAAGCTAAGGCTCCAGGCCAGCCAGACACACCAATACCAAAAGCTTTGAAAGGAAAACAGCTAGCAGAAGGAAAGGTGGGTGCTTTTGACATTCATCCAGCACCTGGACAGCCCAACACCTTGTTACTTTGGGATGGCATGACCAAGCTATTTTGACTGGCACAATTTTCAGGACAGGAGCCAGCTCCTGTGTACCATAACCAGGGACCTCATTCTGGAGCTGCCTAAGTTCTTAGCTGTCTGTTGGAGCAATGTTTGTGTGATGCTCAGCACAGATGCTCCCTGCAACAGTCCCCAGCTATGATCTTCACACTTTGCTTTCAATTCAGATAGCTGCTGAGTATCACTGGAGTTCTCATGTTTCCCATTGGTAGTTCCCAGTCCAGACTTGAATTTAGGAATAGGATGAGCCTGAAGGAATTTACTAGCATGATCTTCCTCCAGGTTAATTTAGCTTGGTTGCCTGTCCCTTGCTATTTCAGCTGTTCCTGTACCTCATCCATGGAAGAGCTAAAAGCCAGTCTCTAGTGATGAGCATGAGTTTTGGGAGAGCTGTCCTGTGTTCTTCCTGGGCACAAATCCTCAAGTTGTTCCAGCTCAGCACACACAGGTCCTGCAGCTGCCTTGTCTCTGAATACTGAGAGTAAGCAACGCATGTGCTTTTCCTGCCTGCCCTCTCCTAGGAGATGATACAGTCCTAATTATAACACAGTCCTGTCACCAGCCCAAAAAGATAAAGCTGTAAACAAGAGGCACCAAAACAAAAGTCCGCAAGCTGACATTTAGAAAATAATTAACAGAGAACTTTATTGGATGCTTCCTCACAGGTAGCTCAGCCTGCCAGAAAGTGCCTGGCAGCAATGCTTAGCAATGCACCGGTGACCCAAGGACAACCCCAATTCTTGTGGGCAGTAACCTCAATTTGTGAAAGATCCCACTGCTCAGCTGGACTTCTGTTCCTTTTCCCACACTCACGCTGAAGTAACCTGGTTTCCACTCACTGTCTCAAGAGAGCAAGAACCAGACAGACCTTCAGCTGAGCTAAGCTAAACAAAGGCCAACTTGTTCTGAATGGGAATGTGACCCAAGATGTTCTCTGACTGCCTATCAGTGAGGCCGGATGGGTGTCAAAGGGGGGCCCAAAGACAAATTCCTGCCAGCAGGAAATGAAGTGTCTTATGATCTGCCCTTATAAGATATTTTCAGGTCATAGGTGTACCCCACAGCTGGTGACAGCTCTTCAGTTTCAGTGTGAAATCCTAGACAGATGCCTAAAAGCACTGGGTTTGGAAAGGATATCTATCCCTCAATTGCCAGAGTTGTATAACTCACACTATTTAAACACAAAGGAAAAATGTCCATTATTAAAATACTTGAGGCTGGGGGATGGCAGCTAGCAGCGGAGCCTCTAAAGGCACCAATTCTTCTCACGTCTGTACACATTTTCCTGCGAGCAAGTAATATTGAGAAACACCATGTACCAAAACAAGCTGTTCTTCTGGGACTTCCCTAATTTTTGTTGTTCTGAGGTATATTTAGTTTAAGGTTTTCATTCAATTCTTCTCTCCCACTATTTTGTCATCAGATAAAAACATAGCTCAGCTGACTTAGCTCCAGATAAGAAATACAGGAAGGAAGCTTTTCTTTTTTTTTTTTTGTGATACATAGGTAGCAAACACAACTCCACCAACACACACTCAGTCTGCAGGTAACCCTACTGCTTGACCAGCTGGTCCTGTGGCAGGTAACACTTCCTATCAGGGGCTCCATGCAGGGATTCAACCTGAGCTCAACAAGCAAGTGATTTTGCAAAGGAGATTTCTTAGAAAGCCTTACCACTGGTTGTAAATAATGGTCTTTCTCCCCCTTTGTTCAAGGGTGAGGGGCACTGATTACATACCCTATTAGAGTCACTCCTAGAGATCCCTATCAGGCTACGGTAAGCAACATCTATTCTGACCTTACAGGTGGAGCAGGTGGAAACACCAAGAGGAAGAAACAGCTTTTCAAGTAGGGCCAGCTCTTGCAGCCATAAGCAGAAGCTGAAGGAAGGGCTCAGCCCACAACACTTTTGGCTCAGATTCTCAGTGCTCAGCATTGCAAAGTCTAGACACAAACAGTGCCAAAATACAGCCTGTGGCAGGAGGGCTAAGTAAATCCAGATCACCTGCACCTGCTTCAGAGCCAGAAGCCTCCCTCTTAATATGTTTCCCCCCCAAAGATGTTTACTTTTCTATTTCAAGTTAAACTTGGGGAAAAAAACAAAAAGCTGTTGGTCACTTTATCTGTTCAAATAAAGCCAAACCAAAAGGAGACATTTTTCCCCTTTGAGCCAAAAGAGACAGTTATTTGGTGTGCTCTGGATAGCAGCTAACAGATGAACCAGAACTACTGCCATGTCCTGGATATGGGGAGTATAAGGAGAAGATCTAATTTTAAGTTGCCCGTGTTTTTTCCTCTTGCATAGAACAGTTCACCAGGCCACCCACGGTGACTGTTGCCTGCCTGTCCACCCACTGGTACCTACAGGGTAGGACCCTCGTGCAAGCCAAAGTGCAGATGCACAATTCATACCCCATCTCACCTTAAGGCAGGTTTCTCTGCTTCGTTCAGAAGCAAAAAGGCTTTGGGAGAATGGGCACAAGAGCTGCCAGGCTTGATTATGTTTCTAAGCTAAACCTTTGCACCAGACTTAATGTAGTGCTGGCACACCAAAGCCTCACCAGGCGCCTGTTGTTCTGCAAGCTGAGGCTTGCTTTGTTTCTGCGGCCAGGACTGGAGCATTTACTCTTGCAACACAGATCAGAAAACAGTGCAGCTGCTACTGCAAAACAATCAATAGGAAGGCCTAGAGGCAGCGCTGTTCATGCAGGCAGCCAGGATCATTCTCTGTCACAACCCCCAACAGCAATCCCCACTAGCCTAATCTTTCTCCACTGTAATTCTGCAATACGAGGCTTAATGCTGCATTTCTATTCACTGCGTTAAACAGAAATTAAATGGTATAACAGCACATGACAAGGAAAGAAAAGTTGCAAGCTGTACTGAAAGCCACGTCCTGTCCTCATCCATCGATCCCTGACAATGCTACAGTGCAACTCAAATTGCATGGGATGACAAGAAAAGGGGATTCACAGAGTAAGAGAAGGTGCAGCTCAGATCCCTGCTGCTCACTCTGAGGCAGAGCAATGCTGGGGTCTGGGTCACTTTTTAGAAGCAACTATTCAGCAAGAAAAAGCTAGCAGAGGGGAGAAATGGACCAAGTAACATGTTGTAACAATACAAAATTGCCTTTTTACTCTGCCCTGCAGAGAAGCAGAATTGGAACCACATCGAACTCTTGCTTTATTCATCCAAGTGAAAACCACTAATGCAAAGCCTCCAGTGCTTGTTATTCTGTACAGGAACCGGTGCAGAAGAATCAAGCCTCACCCACATGCACAATACTACACCCCCCACCTCCATACTCATTTCTCAGGGCCAGTTTGCAGGATGGCACTACGCACCTAGAGAAAGAGTGCAGTTTCCACTTCACAGTGGAGGTGTCGCTAGAGGTAAGATGTTTTGGAGGAAGAGAGACCAGTGCTATGGGACAGTAGATAACTTTGCCAGGCACCTGCACCACAGACTGATGAAGACAAAGTGGAGCGAGCAGTCGTCATTTCTGTTTCCAGAGCCTGAAGAAATAGCTGCTGTACCATCATCACTTCAGCTTTATCACACACTAGCCATTACCCTCAGCTGGCTCACCAACACCAAAGCAGGGCCCACACACAGCTTTTGGTGGCTTTCAGTCTAGCACCTGCTAAATGCTCTCCTGCATGCTTGCAGGCGACAACTGTTTTGTGTTCACCTGAGACATCACCAGGGACATGGCTGGCTCTGTCACACAGAAAAGGGCAGCTGATCTCCCTTCTCCCCTGTCCTTTCTCACTATACACTTGTGTGGCTGCTAGAGTACTGTCTTACCCTGATACAGAACGAAAGGAATAACTCTGCAGTCCTCTGCTGGCTCTCAGCCTGCATCGTGCCCAGCTCCCTCATGCTTGCACTGCTAGCCAACTTCTCCAATACATGCCAAGTACCTCCCTGTGCACCTGCAAGCACGCTGCTTGTGGTGCCCCCTTTGCCCTTCCATCTCACACAGGCATGTTAAGTGTCACCTTACACCCCTGAATTTTTTCCCCACTAGCCATGGCTTGAGCAGAGCCTGCTACCAGCAAGGAACTGAGAATGAGAAGCTTCGTTCCAAAGCAGTCCTCAGAAGAGGCACAGGCATTTTGTTCTAGAAGGAATCTCATTTGATGATAAAGCTTATTTGGGAAGGATCTTCAGTCAGACCACAAGGCAGGCTGCGTTCCTTGGGAGCCATGACACAAGAATATCTGGATTACCTTTCTTCCATGGACGTCAGCAGCAGTCCCCCAACCACAACTCCCAGGCATTGAGATGATTTGGGTTCTGAAAGCAGTCATGTGAGCAGGACAGAAGCTGCTCACAGAGAGGTGCACAGACCTCTGCAAGGGAAGAGCCTCTACCGAACCCTTCCTGCAAGGCTGAGCAGTGCACAAGCAAGGAGAGCAGCAAGACAGATGTAGCAATGCCCACCTGAAGCTCACACACACAGAATGAACTCTTCTCTGTGCAGTAGTATAGCTAGTAGTTAAATGGTTAGTTTGTTCCCATAAAGTTTTTACCAATCCCACTATAAGAACACTGTGCTAGATACACCAATGTAACACCTCCTGCACTGACAGCCCACCCTCAAACAGGGCTCTAACTTTCTCCATGCATGACATTAACTACAGAAGCCTGAATCCACACCCTGCCTCCATGATACACTGGAATAACTTTCTTGCCAGGTCTAGCCCTGAATCAGTAGCGTTCAATGAAGCCGACAGGAGCAGGTCTTGTAATTAACATATGTAAAGGGCTCCCCTATTAATTTACACCCTCAGATGCCACCTCCTCTATTTCGGGATGCTAAACTAGATAATCCACAGGAGTGGCAGCTCAGAGACGCTGCCAGAGCCTCCAACACTAAGATGGTACTCAATCCTTTAAATCCTAACCCAAAAGCTTCCAAAACCATTATCCATCCAAACAAACTGCAACATATGAAAAGAAGAGAAAGGTTCATTCTCAGAAGAGATCCTCCAGGCGCAGCATAGCCAAAAGCCTAGGAAACAGCTACAGAAGACACTTCACAAAGCTTGCTGATTCCAGAGGACTTGTCAGCCAGAAGCCATCAGTGTAGTTTTGGCCTTCATCTGCACTAGAAAGCACTACAGCTACAGTTCCAGGCAAGCACCAGAGGGCAGCACAAAGCCCTGGGTTCTACTAGAACTACCAGCTTCCACACCTGACTTATCCCAAGCACCAAGAACAAAGTGTACACCACCTGCCTGGACTTGTCACCACTAGGATCACATGGAGCTTGGCTTGTTCTGAGCCCTTCAGCTTGGTAAGAGTCCCTTTCTCCAGGAACACTGAGGGTAGCTCTCCCAGACGCACTCTACTGCAAATCAGCACAACCCCAGGGTCAAGATCAGCAGCTATTGTATCACAAGTGCCAAACTCTCTCCTCCCTTCCCCCGGCCTTCGTAGCTAAAACAGGCAAAGCTACAACAACCTCCAGCACCTTTTCTACACTCCCAGGCTCAGCAGTTCCCTCTCTTCTCTGTGCTCCTTGGAAGGGATTGTCTACTGCCCCAGACCCTATCACTTCCAGTACACATTCTGCTTTTTCCCAAGGACACAGACGTATTTAGATTCTTGAAGGCACATCCTGACTTTCACCTCAGGTCCCAGAAAGGAGGCTGAGTATTAAAACTGGGCAACAGAAGTGAAGAAGTGTAGAGGGAATTCAATGGGAAAGTGGTGGCCAGTTTGGAATCCAACCAGCAACAGGGTTTGCCTCCTGGAGAGCAAGGTGGATGGGAGTCACCCACTCACACTGCTCCTTGGAGTAGGAGATTTCTGAGCTTTTGCAAAGGAGTCTTGTCCATTTTCAATTCCAGAAAGAAGGAATGCTGACCAAATTACCATTTCTCCCTTGCATGGCCCTCTTCAACTTCAGTACAAAGCAAGCACAGAGAAGTCCAGTGTAAGCAGCGGGCTAGCATCGGAGTACAGTCACTCTCAAGCCCACTGTGCTGGAAGGCAGACAAGAAACAAACACCAGCAGCTACTGGACGTGCAGGCAGAGCTGCTGTAATCACTACGGCAGCAGGAGTTTGGAACTGGAAGACAGAGCAAGGAATCAGAGGAAGGTTTTTGATTTATCAAATACTTTTGACTTAACTTTCAAACATAATCAATAACCAGACATAGCACCCTGAAGAACACATGACAACTTCTTATATTTGATAGGGATAAGTTGCAGATGCCTTGAAGAGTTTTGGGAGATAAGAGGCAGAAAGAAGTGGAACAGCCTGGACATGCTACAAGCTCAAGAGAGATGCTAAAATTACGGTCCAGAAGAACAACCATGCAAATACTGCTTGCACTGTTGCCACTGACACTGCACAGCTGCTGCTGCGGCTGACAGAGCAAGGCTGGGCATCAAGCTGCTCTGCACACCTACTGTCTATGTGGGATGACAGCAAAATAAACACATGCACCGCTATGACTACGTTTTTCGATAAAAGTGGCTGCTTGGCTTCCCTTGCACTCATCCAATGAGACGCCTGCAAGAGCACCTTTCCTCATGGGAACTTTCTTATTACAGCCCGGCAGACAGCAGGAGCAAGTTCCTTCCCTCCCAGCAAAAGGTATTGCAGGGTGCTCCAGCTGCTTGGCTGCCAGCTTACTCATTTGGACACCCGAGCCTGCAGCCCGGTGACCACTGATGGCACTGATCCAGGCACAGCAGCTTCTCCACCACGCCAGTGAACATTTCCGACTATGTCAGCACAGAACATCCCTCCACCCACCTCTATTGTCCACCAGAGAAAGAAGCAGCAGTTTTACCGTTACCAGGGAGTGCCGGGAGGTTCTCTGTGAATTACCTCCACGTCTCTGTGGATGTACATAGGGTTGCCTCTCCTTCCATTGACCGGGCTGGGGCTGCTGCGCTCAACAACTTTTTTGCCAGCTAGTGCCTTTGCAGGATATAGAAATGACCATCTCCTGTGCAGGGAGGGGCTCGAGCTTTGAGAGGCCACAGATGCTATGAAGCCTTCCTTCGTGTACCTGAGGAGATCTATAGATCTCTTCACACAGACACACAAGACAGCATCACCTATATTTCCTTAAGGATAAGCTTCACGATTCACGCTTTGGCTAACATAAACTGGCATTGCTCTGAGGACTCCATAGAGGCTAAGCTGATTTATTTCCCTCTCTCAATCTGGGATTTGGTGTTAGACTCCACACACACAGAGAAAATAACCTCCGTGACCAGCCCTTAAGCCTTCACATGCACATAATCAAATTTCAGGAGCACAACATTGAAGGTGCTGCTATCATTCATTATCTCAATTTCAAAAGGTAGAAGAGGGTTGGTTTGTTTTTCCTCCTGCTACCCAATGAAAAAAGTCTCTCCAGTTCAGCAGCATATTTCCTGGTGGTCACATGGTGACAGCTGACAAGCAAACCTGAATGTCAAATAACTGTTACTTCATCTCAAGTTGAGCCTGAGACAGAGTCCTGGCTAAGATACTAGTTTAAAAAAATAAATAAGTAAATAAATAAAATCCTGTAAACAACCCAGGAATTGCTCTCCAAAGAACACCTCAAACAATGCTGCTCAATCTAGCAGATATATGGCCTCCTTTCTGTATTCTTAGTACTAGAAGCACCCCCTCAGCTGCTTTATCTTTTTCTGATGACATTGTCACGCTTTAGGAGAACAGCTAACACCCACAGATGGTGTTTGATAGCCACCTTTGCCTCTGACAGCAGAGCCCACCTCTCTCCCCAAAAAAAGAAGCAATTCAGCAGTTCCAACCCACCCTCATATGAGAGCTGTATAGGACTGTATTCACATGCTATGCAGACAACTGAGATGCTCTTGGTTAACTATGAGTCACAAGCAGTCTGGGACCTCAGCATCAGCTCAAAAACAGCTTTTCAGTGAATACAGGTTCACATCCCATCGTTCATTCAGACTGCTACGCTTCCAAAGCGGGCACACCAAATCCCATACAGCTCACCAGAGTGAGATGATTCAAGACCCTTAACAAAAATATATCCCCTACTCTGTATTAAAGATTTAAGAATCTGACAGCAGCTGAATTTTAGCATTACTCATGACTGAAAAAAGGACAGTCTCATCATGTCACGTAAGCCAGTTTTACTTATCCAGGCCCAGTGACTTAAGGATTTATTCAGACAGGTAAGCATCCTCAGAGGTCCAGACATAGAGTTTGTGAAAAACTGCAAGATTTGAGGTATGTATAAGCAGGAGACCACAGAGCCAGCACAAAAGGACTTCTCATTTACCTGGCATATAAAGGTACATTTCCTGGTGTGCTGGACTCCAACAGTCCCAAAAGAAGACACAGGCATGACACAAGGCCATTTCCCAGAAAACCCTCAGGACAAGAAGTGATTCATGCTACAACACTGCAGTATGCACAATCAAGTAACTTCTAAACATGCAAGACTTCGTCTGATGCACCTTGACAGCCACACAGATTATTCTAGTGGAAAAATAGCAAGGCTTTTTCATGCCAGTGAACAGAATAACCTCAAAGCTGGAAAGAGCACTTCAGATGTGGGACAATACCACTGTTGTAGCCCTGGAGAATAAATCCAAGATCCCTACAACTTAATGGTAAAGTGCTTAACAAGAGCTAGATGAGGTCATATCAGACCATAAATACCTCCTAGCCACTTATTTAGAAATAAGGTCCTCTGCCTAGCTAATATGGATGCCCAATGTTGTTTTATTTAGTATTCTCAAATGTACCCTTGAAGTCCACAGTGAGCTCTCAAGGCTGCAGATCATTTGGTCAGGGCTTTCAGCTCAGTGTTAGCCCACAGTGAAGCCTTACTGCCCTATACAAATGATGACAGCGTGGTCTTAATTCAGGGAGAAGGCAGAACAGCTTAGAGGCAAGCTGAACAGATCCAAAGGCCAGAAGGAAAAGCTGGAAAAGATACGACTAAGCGGGATCTTACGCTCTAAAGTCCAGGAAAATTTCTGTTCTCTCTGATTAGCGTCTGAAAGGATTGGAACCAAAGAAAAATCCCAAAGGAAGAGCTTTTTTCACTCCTCCCCAGGACGTATTTATCGTTGCACAATAGAGTCTCATTGAGTTCAGAGCCAGGTACAGGTGCATGAAGGCACTAACCTTATCTACATATAGCCAAATAAGCAACATTTCTGCAAAATTCCCTTCTGCTTGTCGTCTATCAAGAAACATCATATAGCATGCCTATTTGATGGACATGGCAACAGACAGTGCAGAGTAGCAGTTGCCATAAGCTTCAAAGACCACAGGCTATTACACCTACTCTCAGGCAGAAACCAGTTGCACAGCAAATACAGATACTTGGGATCCTACAACAGCCTGTACTAAGATGAACTGCTCCTCTAGTACAGGCTGCGGCTGTACCTTCTGCCCTGTCCCCTTCTTCCCTATGATTTCATTCTAACCCATGGACCTCAGCCTGGAATCTGTACTGTCAGGAGAGTTTACGACAGGGACGAAGTACAGCGATACAGCAACCTGTTTGCTTTTACTTTCATAAGTCATCTCTGTTGCCTTAGAGATGCTCTCTACCCAAGATATATGCCAGCCACACAGGCAGAGTCAAAAGAAAACTATCCCAGAGATGTCAAACTTAAGACAGAATTCGAACACCCAAGCCTTGTCTGGCTTTAAACAGTATGGTTTGTTCTCTTTCAGGAGGGAGACGAATGCTGCCTAGAAGGTGGCTCCTAACTCAGTCCTCTTTATCATGCCTCCCCTTATACCTGCTAGGGAGCAGGAGAACCTATTCTAATCCTGATTCACAGAAAGCTCTCTTACCAGGCTGGGTAACTCCCTGAGGGCAATGCCTAGCACACCATGGAAGTGTGTACACATAAATAGCAAGAACACAGTAGACATGATAACAGCCTTGCTCAGCACTATAATGGCATCTGAGCAAGGCAAAGGATTTGGGCACTAGTGCCAGCCTGTCTCAAGTTCGTGACACACCTCCGAGTACCACAGGGACCAGCCAGTTAGGGAACTAATTGGGCAGCCACCTCTTCAACAGAAGCAACAGCAAGTAAAGCAACCAAATCCCTGGCAGCTATCAGCAAATGGATCCCTGCAGGAAAAGGGATTAGAGGAGGCCTTTTCCCTTGTCCACAATAAAAGCTGGCACCATGGCATGACTACAGCCTTTTGAGATCCCAGACAGGGGTTTGAACAGCTGGTAAGAGCTTCCCATTAAAGCTTCAGAAGCAACGGTTACACTTCATTGGCCATTTATGTAAACAAAATGCTAAGGAGGTGGAAACTTCAAACCTAACTATACAGAAAAAGCTAGCTTTTGCTGCATGAAGACACTTTTCTGCATTTGTTATTCTCAAAATAGAAGCTTCCAAGTACAGACTCTAGCATGTGTTTTTTTGACTTTCCCCCTCCATATGCCAAACAGCTGAACTTCAAAACAGCAAAAAAAGATAGGCACCACGCACCATTCTCTTCAGCTGTTCTCCAGACATGCCCTAAGCAGGGACAGACTACACAGCGTGCCTCCTTCAGAGATAAATTTTTAAGGTTTCTTCTGTAACTTGGAAACAGAGATAATATCTAGCTAAACTGGAGATCTAGCTCTTGCAGAGAAAATTCCCCAGTGCCCTACACCCCCGGGAATAACCCTCTTCCAGAAATAAAGATGCTAAGAAAGAATGAAGAGAGGTTTCCTAGTTACTCGGAGATGCTGTTCAACTCTAATCTATACACGCTGCTTGATGTCTCCATCTGCAGCTGCTTTGCCTCCTGTTTGCAGACACATGGCAAGGGGTCGGCTCCTCTCCTCATCGACAGCCCCACCAGACCTACATTCAAGCCAGCCAAACCCGAGAACAGAGCCCTCGCAAGTCCACTTTGCTGTGGTGGGGGTCAAAACCCTGTTCGTGACTTCCTACCATCAGGGGCCTTCTTGACGTGTGGTGCCCTCTGCGGACACCTGCTCTGTGGGGCACCTCCCTCCACCCCATGGGGGCCAGGCGCCCATTTTGGACGATGCTTCACTGCCTTACGGGGCTGAGGTGCCTCTGACACCCCCCCCAGAGCCCAGCCTGAGGCGCGCTGCCACCGGCGAGGGACCAGGGCAAAGGAATACTGAGGTAAAGGCCTTAAAAACAAAGCGCCGCACGCGTTTAGGAAGAAGGAGGAGGAAGGCGGAGCGCAATTTCCACCCCCACCTACTCCGACGCTGTTGTAATTAAAAAAAAAAAAATTAGTAACAGCGAAGGGAAAACTCGAAGGAGCGCTCGGCTCCGGCAGCCGGCTGGCCTGGTCGTGACAGCGCCGGCAGCTCAGGCTCGCCTCGCACTGCCCGCCGGCCCCGAGGGCTCCGCGCCCGCCCCGCGCTTACCGAGACAGGCGCCGCTGACCAGCGCGGTGGCGGTGAGCGCCCCGGCTGAGGCGCCGTAGACCTTCCTGGCGTTGGCGACGAGGAAGGGGGCATGTTCCTGCAGGCAGCTGGCTACCCCGATGTGGTAGACCCCCAGGAAGCCGCAGCCGGCGAAGGAGATATTCCAGGTGGAGTCCAGGGGGAACATGGCCTCCGCGCCCCGCTGAAGGC
>VWZL01004592.1:182565-225453 GCA_013396915.1 Stercorarius parasiticus
GGTGGCCGGGCCACCTCCCCTCAGCTCGGCCCCTCCAGACGCACGGGCCTTGGGCGGGAACGGCCCGGCCCCTCCTTCCAACCCTTCGTCCGGTGAACCCCCTCTCTCAGCCCGGCGAGGCTGTCCCCCGCGGGCATTGCGGTTGTTTGCCGCCTGTTGAACGGGGGCAGCCGTACCGGCGCCTCCCTGAAGTGGAAGAGGGTAAGGCAGAAGGGAGGGGGGGGGAAGGAGAGGATTACGGCTTCTCGCAGCAGCCTGTCTTCCCTTCACAAAACATGCTGTTTCATGGAGGCCTCCGCTCCAAGTTATTGGAGTTTCTTGCAAGCAATTGTTTATTTTTAGGGAGATGAGAGGAAGGGAAAAGCTTTCCTCTTTCATAAAAAGCTGAGGAGATGAAGGGAGGTAAGGCTCAGCACAGACACAGTGCAACAGCAAGGAGAAAGGCAACCCCTCTCTCTGCCTCTAAACACACCAAAACACACACAGTCGCTTACCTTTGCTAATTTTGTCTTAAAAGTTTTCTCCACCTGCCTCTAAGCTCACCAAAATGCTTACCTTTGGTCAGGAGAGCTGCAATTCTCAGTAGTGCTTCTGCACAAGCTCTTAGCGCAGGCAAGCCCATGGCATATCAGCTCGCCACAGCAGCACTGGGTAAGAGGCCAATGCTATTGGGAGATCAAAACAGGTTACAGAGGCTGGAAACGTCCCCTTGTCATAATACAGACTGTAGCCATTCACCCAATTAGGTAAGTGTGAAAACTTACACGGACATCAAAAGCATCAGCATAGCAAGAGAAGCTTGCTCAACTCAAAGCAAGGAAGCAAGATCAGCCAGAGGGAGGTTTGGTGGGGTACAAAACAAAATGCATAAGTAGTTTTTTAACAGAATCAACATGGGGCAAAAACACTTTCTACCAAAGTTAAAAAAAAAAGAAAAAGACTTAGTTCATCTTGGCATAAATCTATTTGCATTAGTTTTCTTATAACTGGTCTGAAGTTTCTCATTTGGGACACTAATGTCTGTCCTTAATAGCTCTCAGACTAAGCAAAGCTAGGCCTTCCTCCCCACAGGAATTTCACCAGCTGTGTTGGTGGAGGTCATCCAAGTAGTCCCTCTCCTGTTCCTTCCACTCCAAATATTCTTTCAAAGGATACAAGGGAGTCTAGTGCCCTCTCCATAGAGGGGCCATCCAGGTTGTAAGAACAGCTGCCCACTGCCTCACAGTCAGCTGTCTGAAGCAACCAAACTCAGCAGGTAACCCTTGTATAAGTCCAATATTTGAGCTCAAGTCAGATCTCATACTGCAGTCCCTACAGAGTGAGTGCTTTTTCATTAAATGTTTGTGCCTACCTTCCATCAGACAGGCAAGAGTCCAGCCTTATCTTTCTTCCAGATCCTACCCTGGAGCCCACCACCTCACCTAGCTGCCAGGAAGTACCCTTGATACATATTAGCTCCATCCTGGAGCACTTAAAGAATTAACCCCACTTATCTCAAGTCCTCTGTTTATGCCCTATACCCACCCTTCTTTCTCTTCCTCTCATACCTCTACTCGCTTTTGTAATTTCCTTTCTCCCTTGCGTTTGATGTGGTTACATAGCCCTTGTCAGTCCTCATCTCCTCCATCTGAAGAGGTGAGCATTGGCACACCTGAGCCTTGACCCTCTTAAAGGCCCTTAACACCAACACAATCATAGTGCTTTCATCCCATGCTTCTGGTGACATGGAAAGGTATTTCCATGTAGCCAAACCCAAAGAAAACATCGTGTCTTGCAATTTCCAGAACAGGGATTGTGTTGCAGAAGAGCTAGTCAATGAGCTGTGATATTAGCGGAAATCTGTGGCAAAGCTGAATACTGAACCTTGTTTGCAGATACCTCCCAAACACTTGTAACCACAAGAACAGCTTCTTCGCAAGCCAATGCTACTTCCTCTTTTTTCAGTATTTCACAAACCTTAAAGTTCCTACTACATCTGGAAAATAGAAATGACAATGCTGGGGTTAGTTGCACTTGATTTCTCAAGAGCAGTCTCATCCTGAGTTGTTTACATCGCTCTGCCTTGGCCCTCAAAGTTACCTATTTGAGGAGGTTAATGCTGCCCTGTTGAAACAGGTTAATGAAATAAACCGAGTGACCAGTAATCCCTTGCAGAGTGCTGCCTAGGTACTGGCACTAGCAGGCAGGCAAACAACTGTGTTATTCTCAAAAATAAATTATCCCCCAACACTAATCTTTTTCTCCTCAATAAGAAAGTACTGCCATAATCCTGGAATTGCTCATAATGCTGCAATAAACCAGGCCAGCAAGATTTACATGGCAGCTTTTCATGTGTATCAAACTCCTACCAGAACACTGCAAGTTCACTCGTGCCCTTACACGTTATGATGCCACTGAGACAGCTTCTCATGCAATCGGTCTTTGTGGCATTTGTTTTCTAGTATAATGAATGGTGAGTAGTTAGTACATATGAGATAATAATGTATCAGTAAACAACCTCTGTTTGTTTTTTCAAGTAAGACCTTGTTTTTTGGTGGCCAATGGGAACTAATTTTAAAGGGAAGCTGAGAGGCAGTCTGCTATACTGTTGCCTTCAGCATGTTACTTTAGTATTGTTGCCTGTAGTCAGCAAGACTGGGGCACGGGTCATGAAGCCCAGCCCGAGTACTGTTAACATCACTGGAAAGCCTGACTTTGATGCCTTTTTCTTACCTGTGATCTTTGCATATATTGGACAATTCCATGACAAACACTGGGGTCTTCCTTCATAGGAGCATCTCCTCAGGCAACGGAGCAGTCCCCTTGTCATGCTCTCTTGGGACTGAATTTTCCTTCCAGGAAAGCTACTACAGATATCTCTGCCCTACGTAAGTCAAACCTACTGAGTTCAGCAGGGCTGCCGGCATGTAGCAGCTTGCAAAACTGGGCCTTAGTAGTAAGAGTGAAACCAGTTAATTTGACAATGGCCCCAGGGAGCCATTGCTTATTACTTTCCAGTAGTGACCAAGATGTTCTCCCCACTTTCCAAGTAGTGAAGATGTCATGTCACTCTCCCTGACCCATGGTGTTTGTAAGGAACAATTTTCAGTCAGAGCTGATTTGAGATGGCACACCATTTGTGTCCCAGTGAGGAGAGCTCGCATGTTTCAACGTCAGGCCTATGACTAAATCACTCTCCCCTACCGTCAATTTAGTAATGATCACTTACCACTGTAACCTCTAGGCACAAAGACATCCTTTCCTTTCCCTTCAATGCCTTTGAGCCTTTCTTTATGAAGTCAGGAAAAATCTGTTCTAGCTAAAATTGATTCTGCAAGGGGACAGACTAGGCCACCACCCCAAGTGTTTGCAGGCACTAGTTTTCTCGGAGAGCATCATGGAATACAATGCATTCATACCACCACTACCCTTGCCTTTCAAAATTACTGCTAAGTCTGAAAAGGCATCAGTGACACTTCAAAATTCAAAACAGTGTCCACAGAGCAGGAAGCCCAATTCCTGAAGCTGAAGCTCACTGAGATCAGCAAAAAGTGGTGAAGTCCATCCAGAGCACCAAACAAGTCTGCGACTTCTGGGCACATCACTGCTCATATACAGGTTTCATAAATAGTCACAGGGGAAGAAAGCTTAAAATGCTTTGATTTTGCATTTGGAAGAAATGTTCACCATGCAGAGGTTTTAGGAAATTTTGTAAAATGTGTTTTTGAAATCTTGGACTAGACCTGTCCCCTGACCTTCACAAGGAGGGTGGTTACATAAAATACATTGTCTCCCGGTGGCAGTGTAACAAACGCTGTATTTTCAGTGCTTTCTCTGAGATCTCCCCGCGAAAGTTTCTTCTCTAAACTGTTCACCAAATGACCTGTCCTTGTCTTTCTCAAAGTAGATTGAGTGACAAAAGTTTTCATCAAAATGATGCACTTTCAGGAAGGAATTTAAAGGTGGTAAGAGGACACCCAGCACAGAACCAGGTCCATAACTCAAGGTTTAACAGGTCATAGGGAGAAGATAAATAGGGGGAAGAAGTTAGTCTAGATGTAGCTGTAGTCCCCCCTCATCACGGTAGCCAGCAGCTGGCACCACAGGTTTCAATCTCACCCCACAGGCCTGGGCACAGCAAACCTCTTGGAATAGCTCAGTGCCACTGAAACAAATTCCTGTGGGCATGGGAACACCCCGCTGAGTGGTGTGACAGGGCAGCTCCTTCTTGTGAAAACATTGACTTTGCTCTTGCAGCAGCCCAGCAAGGCAACATTGCAGGGTGTGGGGGAGTCACCTCTCAGTAAAACCAGATCCAAGAACACTCTTTTCCAGTGATTTGACATGGAGAAATCAGCAAGGAAAGAAATACAGATATACCTGCACCCCTTCCAGTGCCAAACCACAGCCATTACGAGTCTGACAGAGAACTAGAGCGAACATGAGCAGTTTTCAGTCCTACCACAAAGATCACCATGCTAGGACTTAAGAGACAAAGTAGATGAAAGGTACTGGCACTGTTACCTCCTGTAACTCTTTTCTTGCAGTGGGCACAGAAGTTGGTTGAATCATGGCCATTTTGAGGTCTGAGGATCTTTCCACTGCTCTCTCCCTTGGCTGCTGTGAAGTAACGGGCGCTTTCTCTCAGTACACCACAGGGAGATAAAATAGTTTTTCCTACTTGGATTTCACCCATCTTTCCTCAGAAGTACTTGCCATGCTTTGTTCAATGACTCATAACCAACATAGCTGTATCAACTAATGCTTTTTTTTTTTACTCTCCAAAACAACTATGTTAGAAAAGCTTCACGGTATAGACTGCTCCAGGACAGCTTTTTGACACTACCTGCGCAGACTTGGCATGGGAAGATCATCACACATGCAACTTGTACTCTACCTACTTACAGTGACAGCCAAAGACCTAGTAGTCAGGGTAAGTTGCCTGCCAGAACTGTATCCTAGCAGAAGATACTTTATAAAAGCAAAATTTACTGTCCTCCCAAGCTGATGCGTTCTTCTGGGCACACCAGAGATCAGTTTCAGTTTTTCAAAAATACCATTCTCCTCATAAAATAGCTTCTTTCTGTTCAGATCAAGGTGCTTCACAGCCTGGTATTTCAGCTACCCCCAGAACAACCATTCAGTATGAAAAGCCCCTTTGCATTGATCTCTGTCCCATGAAGAGCAGGATGCGTTTTTTTGGTTTTTTTTTGTTACGGATTCTGGGTGAAACATAAGGATATAACATGAAATCCAAGCATAGTGAAGCATTTTATTGGTGGTGTCCCTAGATCTTGGGAATCTGACAGAGCAATGAAATTGGTGCTTTTAGATATTTACAAAAGCTAATTCCTATAACTACGTCTGAAATGATGTTTCTGGACTAATTCAGACCTGCTGTCCATTCAGTTTCACGTGTTTTGGAATGGATTGAACAGATTCTGAAAAATAAAATACTTTTATTGCTGAACAGACAGGGAGTCTTTCCTGCGTAACTGGGATAGCAAAATAGTGTGGAGAAGGTGAAATTAAGTTAACATCACGTAGATTCAGCTTACACATGCTGCTTAAGAAACAGAAGTGTCATAAAATTCACATACCTGTTTCAAACAGAGATAAAAATCAAAGCTTTGTCAGAGCTATATTAAGAACAGCTGTCTGAATCCCACAGCACTTGTACGGTTATAGTAATAAACTAAAAAAACACCTCATTTAAAACAAAGAATTTTAATAATTTCTCTAAAACAAATAATTAATCAAATAGGCCGAATCCCATGTCATCGTCAGATTCTTCAGATTCCTCCTTCTTCTCTTCTTTCTTCTCCTCAGCTGAAGGAGAGAAAAGACCAAACCAATGATCAGTATTTACATTTTTTGCACCATAGATTTTCAAGGTACGTGTTTTGGTGTTCTCAGGTTCTGTATTTTGGTATTTCAAGCTCCAAGGTTCACCTCATTCCCTCTCAATAGCCAAATATAAACACCGACACAGACACTGTTACTGAAGGGACATACTTTAGACAGTGAAGTCTGTCTGATTCTTAGTTCTAAGTCAGATCAATCTTAAGGTGGATAACAGAAAATGCTTGTGATGGCCCAAAGGAAAAGTAACTGTTCGGGTTTACACTTCAATCACACAGTGAACTACCCAAATGGAAAAGCCTTGAAATTTGGACTCAACTTTTAAGATTTTAACAGAGCAAAACAGAGCTGCCCTGTAACAACACCTCTCCGCCCATACTCACCGGCAGCAGGGGCAGCAGCTGCAGCAGGAGCAGCAGAGCCCCCTCCAGCAGAGACTGCCACAGCTCCCCCAGCCGGCATGCTGGCAAGTTTTCCATTACCTGAGTGGGACAGAAGAGTATTTAAATGCTCATCGCAAGCACAGAGGTAAGGTGAAAAGGAAGAGAAATCAGAGTGCAGAAAAAACAGATACATGTCTCACGGACTGAACCTGTCACTATTAGCTGAAAGAACAAGAGGCTGCACCCACAATAAGAAAGTATAAACTATTTTGTGAAAAAAATCGTGAGAGTTTAAGACTCAAAGACTTTCCCCCCCCAAAAAGTGCATTATTAGTAAATTCTCTTCTATAGACAAAGTCCCCTATTTTTTTCCCCCCCAAACAAAATAGTGGCAAACACATCCAATTTTACATGTACAGAAAAACTGTATGTCTTCTGAATACAGCATAATAGCCCAGAAATCATTAATTTCAATATGCCTCAAAAATAACACACTGGCTTCCCCCCTTCCTGCCCACCCTGTTCTGGTTTCAACTGTGATAGAATTTCTCTCTAGTAGCTAGTCTCTTTATTATTTAGTATGAGAATAATGTTGATAACACATATTGTTCTGGTTGGTACTCAGTGATGTTTACCATAGATGTCACGCTCAGTATATAAACGGGGGTTGGCCACAGAGCAGGAATCCGTCATGGCTGCTCAGGACAGGCTGGGCAACTGATCATCAGGTGGTGAGAGCAACTGGGTGTTGTATCACTTTATTTTGTACATTCTTTTTCCATTACTATTATTATTGTTATCTTCCTTTTCCATTATTGTTCTATTAAACTGTCTTTATCTCAACCTGTGAGCGTTTTCTTCCCCCTCCTTTTCTCCCTACCATACTGGTTAGGAGGGAATGGGGAGACAGTAAGCGAGTGGCTGCATGGTCCTAGTTGCTGGCTGGGGTTAAACCATGACAATCCCCCTTTTTTTTTAACAAGATAGAGAACTGTGAGGGCATGACTGGATCACACTTACAGGAGAGAAGGGGGGAAAGATGTATTTATGGCAAAGAGTACAGTATTTTAAAAAAGTTCTCCAGCACTCTGTGAACCCTATTGCATCTCCTTTGAGATTAGTAAACTGATTTCTGATTTATGCCTGTCTTTGGCAAGCTAGTTAGTTCTCTGGCATCTGCCCTTCACATACCAAGGCTCCCTTGGCATTCAGAGGTCGCACACACAATATGTTTGCCTGTATTCCAATTTCTGGGAATCAGTTTCTAAATAATTCCCTGTTACTTCAAGCTCTAATAAACTAGCTAAGTAAACAAGCATGTTTCATATGCATGTCAGTATGTTCTAGGAAAGAATTTATTTAAAGTATTACAGTATTATAAGGTGTGTTGTAAGCACATGCATAATGGCTCTCTTAGGTCTTCAGACCACATGGACAGAAATGTCCAGTTACTGCTTGTAAGCCCTGGCAACCTTTAAGCAAATATATGCCTAAAAGTTCCCCTGTGCCTATGCACAATAAACCAGACACTAATTAATCAGAAACCTTTGCGCTACACCTCAGCTCTACTTTATTTCACCCCTATGACCTAGTCAATTAATGTTAAAAGTTCCAGCTTTGGTAAAAGCACAAGCTTCTATAGAAGCCAGCACTCAAGAGTCCTATCTTAGAGAAAAGGAAATGCCACACTTGGGGAGCTCAGAGAGAGATGTGTATATACTGGAGAGGTTTGCATTAATAGCAGAAGGTGTAACCGTACCCTTAATGTGAACTGACACTTATTCATATTTAACAGTCTGTTCTTCCTGTTTTACATAATTGGTGCATAGAAGTGGGTAAACGCAAAGAAAAAGTCTCCCAGAGAACTTAGAAGGACAGCTAATTCTGCAATCAACATGTCCAGAAAACCACGTCATGAGCACACTACCAGTAAGCTCATACATGCCTAAGTTTTCCAGCTTAATGTGGTCCACAAGCGAAACCCAGCAGGTACTGGCACCGACCTGGAGGGAATTAGAATGGACCTGGATTTCAGTCATTTCAGCTGAGATCCAGCATGGAAGTCCTCATCCGCAAAGCTAAACTGATGAATAATCAGGGAGTTGGCAGCAATTCTATGCTCTCAGGTCTAAGTTACCAAAGTAGTAGAGGCAATTATCTGTGACACTTAGAGACAGTACTTACCCTGAGCAATGACATCCTCGATGTTTTTTCCATTCAGCTCACTAATAACCTGTGTAAATTAAGTTTAGAATGTTAATAGTTTCAAAACAGCATGAGTATAAGCTACGTTTAAACCAGTACCGATTAATCATCACGTGTAATGCCTCCATCCTGGTGCTTATACAGTCACAACGTTCCTTATCTCAGTGGAAGGAACAGGACACTGAAATGAAAACTCCAGCTAAGTTTTTCATACTTTTCTGTGAAAGCTTTTTCATGAAATCTGTTACGATAAATTCATAATGAATCCAAGGACCTTGCAGAAAGAATACACAGAAGTTGTGGAGCCAATTAGGAAACCCCACTAATGGCCTGTTAGTCACTGAGGGACTGTTAACGTATCTTGCTTAATACCCACTGGGAGGCTCCGAGCCCTAGACCAAAAACCACAGAGCCCCGTTCCCAGCGTTACCAAATGTTATAGCCAAGCTGGCTATTGTATCCTTGCACGGGAACAGAGAGTCCCAACTTCAATTTTACTACCATTGTTGTACAACCAGGGATGAGGAAAGCAAAATACAAACCGAGAAATTGGTAATGCAAGCAAGCACTTTAAAAAAAAAAAAAAAAGAGACCACAGACCTTACTGGTGAGTCCCTCTACCAGGAGTGAGTGCTGAACACTGCACAGTCACCCAAGCCCAAGGACTGTAACCAAGAGTTTTTCAACAGGCAACTCCTGCTTACACAGAGCGTGCAATCTGTGAAATGCAGTGCCTGTGTGCTTGCTTCATCCAGAAGGAAGGTGTTTTTAAGATTTCACCAGATTTACACTGGCTTAAGATACAGACAATAGAAAAGGATTAATTAATCATGACCAAAACAAATTCCAGAGAAGCTTTCTGGATATTGGAGAACCAAAGAAAACAACTAATTTATAAAAGTATTAAACAAATGTAAA
The DNA here is from genome assembly GCA_013396915.1 of Stercorarius parasiticus. NCBI lineage: Eukaryota > Metazoa > Chordata > Aves > Charadriiformes > Stercorariidae > Stercorarius > Stercorarius parasiticus. Next base: position 191,913 of record VWZL01004592.1, read on the forward strand.
CAAGCCAAAGCCGAAAGACCTGGCGTTTAAACAGGAGTACAAGTTCAATCTAACATCCCAAACTGTAAAAAGGATGCTGTCACCTCAGTCAACCCATCATTTGGTTGGGCTGATGGTAAAACAGTCTCCAACTGGGAAAGTAGCTTGTTTTTTCTTCCACCTCTCTAGAAACACCCCACATACTTGTATGGGCCAGGTGATAAGACCATATTTAGTTCTTTCTTTCCACGGCCATTTAAGTCCACAAGACTGAAAGTCTATTATACCACAAGAAACATTCTAATTAAGATATTATCTTCTTAAAAAGCTTGTTTTTCAACACAACCATTTCAGCATTAATTTCCAAAATCTTCCAACACATTGTTACCGAATACCTTTAATGTCCATGTTGTAATTTGCCTGTTTCCTGGTGAAGGAACAAATGCTTCTTTACTGTACAATAAATAAGAATTTATTACTGAATATCAGGCCTTCAAAAGTGTTAGCTTTGAATCAGTACTGACCAAAAGCCAAGATTAAACATGAACTGCAAACTATACATTGTGTCAGAACAGAACTTATTTTCAATACGTACTTATCTGTAGCCACCATCCCATTTAAAATTATTAGATTGAACAGCCAGAAGTCAGCAACAACTGACAGAGAGCTTTGCAGAGGACAGGTGTTAAACAGGAAAGCAAGACTTCTACAAAAACGTTGTAAAAAATAGTTCTGATTGGTTAAGCAGTGTTTCAGAAATCACATATGTAACGACCAGCAAACACCTGAACAAAATAAGACTAGATGAACAGCCTGGCCACTAAAGAAACACTGAAGCCAAGGGAACAGCTCCAATGCCTGATGCTCACAGGGACAGGACCATCTGGAATTAAGAGGCAACGCCACCTTGTTCATCCGTTCATCGTCAGTCTCAATGCCAACGCTGTCAAGGATCTTTTTCAAGTCCTTTGAAGTAGGAGACTCATTGCCACCGAGGACCGCTAGAAGGTATGCTGCGACGTAACGCATCCTGCAAAAAAAGAGAACAGGGCCTTCAGTGCGGATGATCATTACACACTCGGAGCAATTTTAGTTTTTCACCGGGGAAGCAAACCTCACCCTCCCGGCTACAACTGTTTAGATCTACTTCCAAATGAAATCACAGGGCAGGCGAGGCCGCGTACCGGTCTCCCGCCAGCACAGGGCCCGGCACAAGGCAGCCCGTGAAACACCGCGGAGCCGCAGCGGCTCCCGCCCCGCACCGGCTCCGGGACGCTGCCGCTCGAAAGCCCCAGCAGCTGGCCCGGCCTAACCCTGCCGGCACCCCACACCTCTTCCGGAGGAAAGTGGCACCGCGACCTCCATAGCACCTCTTCGCCCTCTGGACAGCATCCCCGCCTCGGCTGCCCGCGGCGTTCGCCTCAGCCCAGCCCGGCTCTCCACAGGCCCAGGCCCAGGCCGGGAGAGCACATGGCCGCCATTTCCCCCCACCGTCCCGCCCGCAGTGGTCTCGCCCAAGCCCCGCTGGTGGCCGCGGGCGGGAGTACCGGGAGTGCCCATTCCCGCGGGGGGGGGGNNNNCGCCTTCTTCCTGTCACCCCTCAACAACGCACATTGCCATTGGGCCAGGCCGGCGGGGAGCGGGCAAGCCAATGGGGAGCCGGGGGCCTTTGTGCCGCTGCTGCTGCTGCACTCAGGGCCGCGGCGCAGACGGTGGCGCGTGGGCAGAGCGGGGCTGGTGGGTGTCGCCTCAGCACTAGGCCGTGGCTACTAGTTTTACCCCTTCAGGGCTTTTCTTTTCCCCCTCAAAGGCAGGGCACAGCGATCTGGGCGACGCCGTCCGCCTTGCCCGGCCTGGCGGGGAGGGCCTGGCTTCCCGGGAAACGCAGGCCCCTCCGCTGAGGAAAAGCTCCCCACAGGAGGGGGCGGGCGGCCTGTACTGTTGCGGGGGGGCCGGGAGTGAGAAACACAGTGGGAAGGGCTCACCGTGGGATTGCGGGAGTTACTGCCCAGGCTTGGTTCGCTTGATTTCTTGCTGGATTAAGGAAGTGAATAAAAGTGAAAAGTTAATGTTGTGCCAAAATCCAGTGGACCTGAATAAAGCTGAACCGCTGTGGCAGCAGGGCTGTGAGGAGGCTTTGGCTATCCCTGCCTTGCTGCCCTGGAGGTTCTCCCCCCCACCCCATCCATGGGGGTGCGAGCACTCTCTGCTTCTCTGGTACTTCTGGTGCTCCCAGTTTTATAACTGAGGAAGCTCTTCAGCGAAGCAGCGGTTAGTGTTTACCCCCTGTGGGAAGCGAAGTTTGCAGCTTGTGTTCAGCTTTGAGCAAGGGGCTCTTTTCCCAGGGCATTAATGCAGCAGCAATGACGTATCGCAGCACCAAGGCACCAGCCGGAAACTGACAGAAAAACCCATCTTTGCTCGTCTGAGAGACATGGAGAGCAGGACAAATGCAGTGTGTCCTCACCAGAATGCGGTGTTAGACCAAATGGCATCCCTCGCTGCGAGACAGCCAGCTGAAGGCAGGCGCCTTCCTGGAGGGCAACAACAGGGCAGACAAGGCCCAGCCATGGCAGAGCCCCACGGCTCTGGGAGGACCGAGGGCTGGCTCTGCAGCACCCAGCCCTGTGCCCTGCTGGGCTCGCAGCCCCAGCTCCCGCTACTTCTCTTTCTCCCAGCTCTTTCTCTCCCTGAATTCACAATGAATGAGCACAGCCCTAGGAGCTGCCTGTGCCTCCCGTTGCCTGCTGGCTGAGCTCATGTTTGAGCCCAGGGGTGCCGCGGCGGGACCACCAGCTGGGCTGCCGAGGCAGTGGTGGTGTTAGGAAAATCTCATTTGGTGACATTTTTGTGACAGTGGGATGCCTGGGCCTGTTTTCCCACAGCCGCCTGCCCCTTGTCCCGCTGCATCTGGCACCTCCTCCCGCTCGTCCCGCCCCGGCAGTGCTGCTCGCCTGCAAACTTTGCAGGAAGTGCCTGAGTTGAGCCAAGCTGTGCTGGGCTGAGTCGAGCCAAACTGCACACGGCCTTCCTTTCGGGACCCGGGTTTTGTGTGCCAGAGACCGGGTGCAGAGGGGGTGAGAAAAGCGTGGCCACGCTGAGCGGGGCGAAGTGCATGTGGCCTAGCTGCTTGGCTGTAGGTCCTGCTGGGGGGGTCCCTGGGGGCTGAGCCTCGGCTCCGTGGCCCTGTGGGGTGTGGGGTAATGGGGGCTTGGGGCTGCCGGAGCGAGGACAGCCTGGGGTGAGTGTTTGTGTGTATGTGCACGTGTGTGTACCTGTGTGCCTGTGCACAAGGGTGCCTGCCCGTGTCCTGTACATACTCCTGAGGCTGCGTTTGTGGTCTCCGAGCCTCTCCCACCTGGCCAGTTCAGAGCTGCCCTCTGGTTCCTTCACCATCAATAACTTTACACAGCTATAGCTGATGGTCTTTTTGCTTACGCATATCTGTAAGAGAGCTGTGTATGTGTTGCGTTCAGCCTTTTTGTAAGAAATACCTTTTTACTAAAGCAGTAGTTTCCATTTACCTGTTCTTTCTGTCCTTATGTGTCAGTAAGATTTCTGCTCTTCCAGGGAGCCGGCTGTGATGCCTCCCCTCAGACTATGCCTTGGGAACATCAGTGCTGCCATGTCCCACAGGTTAATAGTAAAAAGCACTGCTCCTCAGGGTGTGGCAGGGGCATTAGCTTGCTTCTGGCCTTGGACGTTAAAGCTGTTACAAGTTTTTTGTAGTTCTGCATCACTCGTTCAAAAGAAACTTCTATTTGCCTATTCCATCCATGGCAGGGCTTAAAAAGAACTCCTGATATTTACACCATAAACTAGTCTAATTGCCAAGCTCAGGAGGAGTTGCAAAAGATAAAGGAAGTGGAAAGAGCAGGAAATGGGGGACTTGGAAGTATGTGACTACTGGTATAAAAACCAGTGTGGTGCCTCTGCTCATCTTTGCGTTACCTGTGTGCTATGATGATAGAGGCTGATTTTGAAAGTCCTAGGTGGATGAAGGCTTCTTCATACTAAGAAGACAGAGGAATAATTAATTTGTTAGTTAATACATGTCATACCTCTGCTCCTTTAGGTTTAAATCCTTCTTAGCATGCACTATATGATACTGACTTTTCCCCTTTCTCTTTGTGGAGGGTGCTGTGAGGGGAGGAAACAAGAACTAGATGGTAACTAGCCGGCCATAGCTTCATGCCCAGTTTGCTGCGTTAGAGCATCCCTGTGGAGGCAAATCTGCAAGAGCTCCAGTCCCACTACAGAGTCCAGTGCTCCTGTGCCACGGACACGCCTTTTCTAACCCCCTCCTTGGCCTTGCCACATTTGCTCTGATGCCCTTTGCCCATATTCATTGACGCTCACTTTTATCCCGTTAGCACCCAGTTTCACAACAGGGTTCGATGAGGACTCATCGCAGCCTGCGAGCAGCTTCTGGGCTCTGCTCCTGGCTCAGGTCTCCCTGCCCTGGTTTCCCCCTCCACTTGTAAAGCTTCCCGTTTCGGCACTTTGAAATCCACATAAGGCATAGGCATTTACATTTATGTCTTTTAAAGTTAATATTGCTATATATTCTGATGGTGGGTAATTGCTCCATTCCCTGCTAGGATGTCAGCTGGGAAAACTCAGAGGTTTTCCCCTGGAGGAGAAGCCTCCATGGCATCCATCACCCTGCATTTCTGTGCTCTCTGCCCACAAGGCTTTCAGTAACATGCGTGTAAGCTCTCCTGCCTTCTTGCTGTGGTTATAAACTGTTTCCAGCCGCGCTGGGTTGGGGCAGGAGGCCTTCATCTTGCACTTGTGTTCTCTTTCAGAGCCATCTTTCCTCCTCCTCCTAGTCCCGGCTGCCTTGTGGTGCTGCCGGTGCCTGCCCGCCCGGCAAGTCAGAGCATGTCTGGACCCCGTGGACGAGACGCAGAAGATGGCAGAGCTGCTGGGGCTTGGGGACGAGTGCAGGGAGGGGGCTTCGGGGGCTTCTGCACTCACTGGCTCCTGCCTTGCAGACAACAGGCTGAACCTGGATGTTTATCCTGACGGCTGCTGCCGGTTCCTTCAGCTGTTCAAGGGGCGAAGGGGAGAGGTGGTCCAGGTGGAGTTCCTCCGGCTCAGCAGCAACGATCACCTCCTTGGCACCACACTGGGCATCCTTCCTCATCTGAAGCACTTGAAATCCCTGGTGCTCAAAGGTAAATTCCTGGGCCAGTCAGCATCCAACTTTTCTAGGCTCAGCTATTTTTTTTATCATTCTCTCCACATCTGCAGGACAAACTACCCTTGGAACGGTTTTGTTCTAGTGCTGCATACTACAGCTTTGGGTTTTAGCCTTGCTCAGAGCTGCATGCAGATTTCAACAAGGTACGGTTTCTAGACTCTTATTTCCTTCCTTTGTTTCTACTGCTGCCTGGAGACCGGTTTTTAGAGTCTGTTTGGGTTGATGCTACAACATTTTGTGTAGCCATCCTCTAGAAGAAGAGCATTTTTTGCACAGTTATGCAAGGAGAGGGGCATTGAAAGGTGTTGGATTTTCTGGTAAATGTTCAACCCCTCTTTTATTTTTGGGAATATAATGAGCTGTCTTTGCTGTGTTTCCATCTGAATCAATCCTAGCTTAATACTTGCTTAGTGTCAGTGAGTGTAGGTTTAGCAGAGTTCAAGACAGACCAGAAGAGGCTGCTCAACATTTTATCAAAAGTAGGACTCAGGGCGTGCACGTAATTTGGCAAACTGTAATAACCTATAAATAATATAGTAGTAACGTCTTTCTCATCTCTTTATTGTAGGAGGATCTCAATACAAATGGTATAATTTCTGTATCAGACTGAATCACTCTTTGGGAGGTGGGATTTTAAAAAGAAATGAGATAAAAAAGGGGGTGTTTTTTGCCAGAATTCAGGGTTCTAGTTGAAAACTGAAAAGGCTGAGGTTTGTTTCTATATCTACCACAGATTTCTCATGTGAATAATTTAATTTGTCTCTTCCCCCTTTAGTAAAGGTGAGGATAATGGCAATACCTTTTATCAGGCTTGTTTTGTGAGATGTACACACACCCTGAAGTGCAATAAAATAGTTCACTAAGATTTTCTTATGTACAAAGTGCAATATGTCAGTTTGATTGTTCTCATTTCTCACCATTATGCAGCATAAAAAGTGTTTGGTGCCCTCTGCTGTATGTGTATACAAATAGACAACGGGAGGGAGAGTAGGAAACGATGAAGAAATGGAGAGTTTTGGAAGTTTCCTTTTGTTTGCTCGACTTTATGTGGCTGCAGTCCTCCAGTTTGAGTGTCACAGGCTGGGGTGGGGGACTTGGGTCCTTCCCTCTCTGCATTGTCTAGCCTACGCAATACTGAACTACTTGCCTTTTTTTCCACATTTTCACTGCTTTACTCATGTCTGCTCTCCAGTCTTGGCAAGGGCAGATCTCAGTCCTCGTGGCTGTTTGTCCCTTAACAGCACAGGCACAGCTCAGAGAGCGAGGAATGTCTCCTTAGTCCATGAAGCGTTGTGCGTTGGCCACTGGTGCTGATGGGGAAGAGATGGGGAGGGAGAGTGGGAGGCTTGGAGGGATATGGGCCACCCTGATGAAGGGTGGTAGATGTGTGAAGTGGCCTGGCTTTTTCTGAGCTTCAACTCCAGATGTGTTTAGCAGAGCTCTATGGTTGACTGTGGCACCTCTTGATTTCTAACAGGTCTTCACCATTTTCACTGACCAGGAAACTGAGGCAAGGAACAGAAAACCCACTTCTCTATGAGTAGTTTGTAATCAGTGCTGCTCATTGCAATCAGTAACTCCCTGTCTTCTGGGTCTCTGTGCTAAGGAGTCTCATGTGAGGCTAGTGAGGTAACCCTGCAGCATATTGACCTCTTTCTCCACTTTCCTCCACACCCAGGTGGCCATGCCAGGGATGAGTTTGGTTCATGTCAGCATGGCTCCTTGACAAACCTGCCACCAAACATTGGGAACCTGAGGTGTCTCACCCACCTGGATCTCAGCTTCAACAATCTCTCCACCTTGCCCAGCTGCATCCTCCACCTCCCCAGCCTCCGCGTGCTCCTGGTGAGCCACAACAGCCTGGTGGCACTCCCTGAGGACTTTGGCTCTCTGAGCAAGCTGACTTTCTTCTCTGCTATGAAAAATCAGCTGAAGGACTTACCTCAGAGCATTGGGGAGCTGACAGTGCTGCAGGACCTGTATCTCTCGGAAAATGCTTTGGAATTCCTCCCTGAAGAAGTTGGGAATCTGCACAACTGCACAGAGCTGGATCTCTCTGGGAATCATTTATCGAGCATCCCGGACTCCTTAGGTAAGTATTTCTAGGGGAAAAGAAGGACATGGGCTTGCTGAGCTTTTCATACAGTCTAGGACCCCTGAGGCCCTTGGTCTCTGTCCCCAGAGTCGTTAGCACAAACCATCTGTTACATTAAAGCCAAATGGAAGAGATATCCAGAAGAAACATGCTTGGTTCAGTCAGTCCTTTTGAGCATTAATGACTCTCTGGACCACGCTTTCTGCTTCTGTGGATCATCGAAACTACTAAGATTTCAATACAACTTTCAATAGCAGAGGATTTGGCCTGGCTGGTCTTGGGTAGCGCCCAGGACTGGAAACAGAAGATTTGGGGTTTAATGGGATGCAAATCTGGGCTTGAAATGGCGCTGTCCAGTGCGGACCAGTCCACAGAACTGGGCTCTGACTTCTGCTGCCCAGCTTCCTGACTCTTGCGTCCTGTATTACTTTGTGCCTGGGGTTGTCATTGGTGCTGTTACGGAAGCATCTTACATCCATGCTCATAGCTGGGTGCTGAAAAGCAGAGGACAGAGGAGGCTGTGTTGCCTTTCAGTTAATTCCCTACACCCCTTTATTTTGTGAGCTAAAGAGATGTTGGGCTCTTATGCTTTTCCCTTATTTTGTGTGTGTGTGTGTGTGTACATGTGATGAGGAGAGCGGCCGGGGGGTGCTGTTAGAGCTGATGTGCGATGCAATTAACAGCATGGCTGGGGGGGCACTTCTTGTTCTAACCTGCAGCCAATTTGAAGTCTCTGCGTCGACTGCATCTCCACAGCAATCTCCTGGTGACAGTCCCTGCCTCGCTTGCCAGCCTGCCCAACTTGTCCAGACTTGATCTGCAGAACAATTGCCTCCGTGCTGTCCCCTCTGAGATCCAGACCTTGCCATTCGTGCACCTCCGAGGCAATCCCTTAGGAGAAACTGAGCCATCCCCGCAGGCCGGTAATTGCAAGTGTTCTGCTGCTGTGCGTTCTGCCCAGCTGTTCCCTCACTCAGCCCAGCATGGCGGGGATGGATTTGGATTAGACAAAACAAGCAGGGGGGAATCAGATCAGTATTTATTTGTCTGGAATAATTATTAGGTTGCAAAGATACAGACAGTATGATTTCTGTTTTTACAAGTCCAAGCCTGGTCTGAAGGGCTCAGTGGTCCCTGGAATTGGGCTTGCTAGGAAAGGTCTTACAGTGGAAATGAAAATGGAATTCAGAGGAAACGGACCAGGAGAGGCCCTTAAAGGGGTCCAGCCTTTTTAGCAGAGGTGAGCACCAGTTCTTGGACTTGCTGCATGGCCCTAGTCTGTGGTGGCTCATGATGATAGAAGCCCAGAGGGCAATAAGAGGTCATTCTGCTGTGCAGTTCCCTCCTGCTTTCCTGTGGTTCCCAGGCTACAGAGGAGCAGGTCTTTGTCCAAGGTGAAGGTGATGAATGAGCAGGAATCTGAGCAGGGTTTCCCAATGGTGCCAATGTTTACAAGAGCAAGCACTGATTCCCAGGGGTGGCCCCAGGCAATCAAACATGGCCCTGAGAGCTGCAGGAGTGGTGGATTAAAATATTTTCTAATTCCCCCTTTTTCTGAGTTTTCCTGGGGGAGTCAGCATTTCCAGTATGTCTTGGGACTGCTAGACCTCTTCCCATTCTCCTGCTGCTGCTTGATCTGAAGCCTGCTGCAGTGTGAGCAGGGTTCCGCTAGCAACTTCTGTCAGATTAGGAATAAGCCAAAACTGAAATGCAAGTTCAGCCTTTCTTGTCTACCTGGTTTTAAGTAACTTCTGTTACCTCCTCCTATCCAAACCTTTTTGTTGCTGCAGATGAATCCAGTGCCAGAGGGCTACGAAGACTGTTCCTTGCATCAGGAGAGGACAGGTAAGCCTCTGTTATTAAGAATTTATATTACAGTGGTGTAACAAGGTCCCAGACAAGTTTGGTGCATGGTTGGTACTGCATGTGTGTATAGGAGCTTATGGCCTCAGTAGACCAGTCAAACAGAAGGTAGGAGATTCTTCTGTTGATTTTTGGAGGGCTGAAGTCATTGCATGGTGTCATACATTCATGTATTTCTTCTGGAAGCTTTTCTGTCACCTCTGAAGGCTGCAAAGTGGTCCTGGCATGTGGCATCCATTTCTACTTTCCACCGGGGGCTGCCTCTGACCCTCTGCGGATCTACTTCCGCACCCTTGCACCGGACCCTCGGTGGGTAAAGCTGAGACACCATGATGTCCTGCTAAGTGGAGTCCTGGAGCTGCAGCCTCATGGGGTCAAATTCCAGCAGGTGAGAACACATCCAGGCCACCTCCTGATCAATCTGCCTCTGCAGTAGCTTGGCAGAGTCTTCTGAGAGAGTCTTTTGGGACTTTTGAGACAGGTACCTCCATAACTGCTGCTTTTAAGTATCTGCAGGACTGCCTTTCAAAGAAGCCCTGCTGCAAAGAATCATAGATACATGGAATGGTTAGAGTTGGAAGGGACCTTGAAGATCATCTAGTTCCAACCCCCCTGCCATGGGCAGGGACACCTCCCACTAGACCAGGTTGCTCAAAGCCCCATCAACCTGGCCTTGAACACTTCCAGGGATGCGGCATCCACAGCTTCTCTGGGCAACCTGTTCCAGTGTCTCACCACCCTCAGAGTAAAGAATTTCTTCCTAATGTCTAATCTAAATCTATCCTCTTTCAGCTTAAAACCATTACTCATCCTATCAATATGCTCCCTCATTTAGGTCCTGTAAGGCCGCTATAAAGTCTCCCTTCTCTTCTGCAGGCTGAACAACCCCAGCTGTCTCAGCCTGTCTTCATAGGAGACATAGGAGAAGTGGCAGCTTCTCTGGCACTGTGCTGGTCTGGCTTCTTTGCCTTCCCCATTGCTCCTGCTTGAGCTGAGCTATAACCTTCCTCACTCACAACCCTCCTGTGCCAGAGGATAAGTGCTGTTACAGCATTTGGCCTTAGCCTGCAACAAGAATGGTTTGCATCCTTCCCTAAAAGTCTAACTGTGTGGTTTTCATTCAAGCTGGTGAGTACTTACACCACCAGCCCCATCATGGCTGACAGCAACTCACTTCAAAAGTTGCTTTGCCCTTTCTGCCCACAGGCTGATGAACTTTTTCTGCTGTAACACTACATAGCAGACCCAACATCTCCTGTAACCTCCCTGGAGGCTGCAGGACAGAGCAGGTTCCTATCTCTGCCTTCACTCTCTTTATACAGGCTGTGCTTTGCCCTCCCCCTTCTTGTCTGCAGAGGAAGGCACAGAGCAGAGCTAGGTCTGGTTTTATCCTTTGTATTGATGTCTCATGGGAATACTTTTTTGCCAGGAGGTGCAGATCAGGATGCCATATGCCTCCCCTCAAACCCTTCACCAGCGTGAGGTGGTAGTTCGGACCTTCAGTGGACAGAGCTGGAGTGATCTGAGAACAAGAGTGGAGCAGAAGAGAAAATCAAAGGTAAGCAGATTGGAATGACCAGTGACACACATTGTTCCTGTACCCCTCTTTGGTTTTGCCCAGCCAAGAGTGAGCCCATTGGAAACATCTCATGAGCAGTGTTTTGACCAGCTGCTATAAAATGGCAGCTCCAGGTTTCCTCTGTCATGGAGGTATGTCTCCTGAGGGTGATGAGTTGCAGCCTGCCATGCTTCCTGCCTGTTCTAGTGCTTTCATCTGCTTGGCTGTTACTGGCACTTACTTTCCTGCCTTTATTGTATTATGTTATATGGCTATATGTTTTCTATGAGAGGTGCTATGCTGGACCTTGTTCTCACCAACAAGGAGGGGCTGGTGGGGAATGTGAAACTCAAGTGTAGCCTTGGCTGCAGTGACCATGCGATGGTGGAGATCAAGATCTTTAGTGCAGCAAGGAGGGCGCACAGAAAGTTCACTACCCTGGACTTCAGGAGAGCAGACTTTGGCCTCTTCAAGGTTCTGCTTGGTAGAGTACTGTGGGATAAAGCTGTGGAGGGAAGAGGGCCCAAGAAAGCTCTCTGATATTCAAGGACCATCTCCTCTAAGCTCAGGAGTGATGCATTCCAACAAAGAAGAAGTTGGGCAAAAATGCCAGGAGGCCTGCATGGATGAACAAGGAGCTCCTGGAGAAACTCACTCAAAAACGAAGCCTACAGAGGGTGGAAGCAAGGACAGGTAGCCTGGGAGGAATACAGAGAAATTGAGGAGCCAGGGATCACATTAAGAAAGCTAAAGCCCTGATAGAATTAAATCTGGCCAGGGAGGTCAAGGGCAACAAGGAAAACTTCTATAAGTATGTCAATGATAAAAGGAAGACTATGGAAGATGTGGGCCCTCTCCAGAAGGAAAAAGGAGACCTGGTTACCTGGGATATGGAGAAGGCTGAGATACTCAATGACTTTTTTGCCTCAGTCTTCACTGGCAAGTCTTCCTGCAGACTGGAAAAGGGGAAAACATAACCTCCATTTTTAAAAAGGGAAAAAGGAAGACCCAGGGAACTACAGGCCAGTCAGTCTCACCTCTGTGCCTGGGAAGATCACGGAGCAGATCCTTCTGGAAACTCTGCTAAAGCACATGGAAAATAAGGAGGTGAATGGTGAAAGCCAACATGGCTTCACTAAGGGCAAATTGTGCCTGACAAATCTGGTGGCCTTCTATGATGGCATTACAGCACTGGTAGATAAGGGGAGAGAAACTGACATCATCTACCTGGACCTGTGCAAAGCATTTGACACTGTCACGCATGACGTCCTGGTCTCTAAATTGGAGAGACACAGATTTGACAGATGGACCTCTAGTTGGATAAGGGTGGATGGTGGATTGGTTGGACGGCAGCACTCAAAGAGTCCAAGTGGAGACCAGTGACGAGTGGCATTCCTCAGGGACTGGTACTGGGACCAGTGCTATTTAACTTCTGTGTCAGCGACATGGACAGTGGGATTGAGTGCACCCTCAGCAAGTTTGCCCATGACACNGTGAACCCCGTGTGAAGTTCAACAAGGCCAAGTGCAAGGTCCTGCACCTGGGTCGGGACAATCCCAAGCACAAATACAGACTGGGCAGAGAATAGATTGAGAGCAGCCCTAAGGAGAAGGACTTGAGGGTATTGGTTGATGAGAAGCTCAACATGAGCTGGCAATGTGTGCTTGAAGCCCAGAAAGCCAACTGTATCCTGGGCTGCTTCAGAAGAAGCGTGGCCAGCTGGTTGAGGGAGGTGATTCTGCCCCTCTTCTCTGCTCTCGTGAGACCCTACCTGGAGTACTGCGCCCAGCTTTGGGGCCCCCAACATGAGAAGGACACGGACGTGTTGAAGCAAGTCCAGAGGAGGGCCATGAAGATGATCAGGGGGCTGGAGCACCTGTCCTATGAAGACAGGCTCAGAGAGTTCAGAGTTCAGAGGCACTCAGCTCAAGCTGTATTAAACCAACTCTGTGACAGAACCTAGGGTCTGAACTTTTTTTTCTACTGTCGGAGGCTAAGACTGGATCCAGCCACAGCTAAACTCATCTCTGAGAGGTAGTTTACAAAGTAAGGCGGTCCAGTCTAAACCTTGCAACTCAAGAGGGGAGGGTCCTCCCGTACTCTTCAACAGTTTTTCAGCCTGGAGAAGAGAAGGCTCCAGGGAGACCTTATAGTGGCCTTCCAGTACCTGAAACGGGCCTATAGGAAGATGAGGAGGGACTCTTTATCAGTGAGTGTAGTGATAGGACGAGGAATAATGGTTTTAAACTGAAAAAGGGCAGATTTAGATTAGATAGTAGGAAGAAATTCTTTACTGTGAGGATGGTGAGACACTGGAACAGGTTGCCCAGAGAAGCTGTGGATGCCACATCCCTGGAAGTGTTCAAGGCCAGGTTGATGGGGCTTTGAGCAGCCTGGTCTAGTGGGAGGTGTCCCTGCCCATGGCAGGGGGTTTGGAACTAGATGATCTTCAAGGTCCCTTCCAACTCTAACCATTCTATAACTCTATGATTCTTCCCTGTCTTCTGTTACAGAAGCATGTGGCTCACTGTAGTGTCCTTCACTTCTCCTGGTTCCTCGTTGTGTCTCGACTTGTGCAAAATAAATGCAAAGTGCCAACAGAGGGGACATTGCTCTTTTCCAGTGTGGATCCAAACATCAAAGTGACCTTTCCTCCTGGAGTCACTGAAGAGACTCGCAGTGTCAAGCTGCAGGTATGCATGCTTTAAAAAACAAGCTTTGGTAAGCCCTAATGCAGCTGTTCTCCCATGCCAAGTAGGGGAGCCGAATGTGAGATGTCCATCCTAGGGTAATTCGTGTCTGACATGGATGCTTCATGGTCTTACCCATCTCAGATCACCGTCTGTCTTAGCTTCCCTGCCTGCAAAAAGGGTTGTGCTCCAAGCTGCCCTGTGTGGGAAAGGGATCTCCTCACAGCTCTGACAGTGTTTTGTCCTGTAGATCAGCAGGTTGCTGCTGTGAAGGGAACACGAGGAGATTTTGCTTCTTGTTCCCTTGAAAAACATACTGAGCCTGGCAGAACAGCTCAGTGAGTGAGACGGGGGGGGGGGNCCACTAAAATTAATTGTTCTGTAGAGTAGCTAGATAGTGCTAAATGCTCTTGTAATACCTTGGTCTGTCCCAGCTTGCCAGGTTGACACCAGTATTATAGCAGACTAAAGACAAAGTTCACTGTGCTTCCATTTCTCACCAGGCCCTGAGCCAAGAGCAGCATTTGACTGCTGCATGCTGGGGTAAACTGACTGAGCAATACAGGAATTTGGGTTCCTGACTGCTCCACTCATCATGCTGTCTTCCACGTCCAGGTGCTGCCGGTCTCTGCAGAAGAGATGGAGGAAATCACGGCCGATGCAGAGTGCAGAGCCAGTCCCCTGCTCTGCCTCTCCCAGGACTCCCTGATGGATTTTCTCAGGCCAGTGAGAATTCAGCTGCCCCTCCCGCCTGGGGTCACAGGTCAGTTTATTCCCAAAATTGGCACAGAGAAATTCCATATGTGGAAAACCACAAATGGAAATCTGGGAATTTTGTTTGCCTCTCCTGTAACTAATAAAGCTTGCTGCTTCTCCTGCAGGAACAGCAAGGTGTGTCTGCTGAGTGAGTGGTGGTGCAGGGTTGTGGGAGATGAAGGTAATTCAGATCCAGAGGCCAGCGCTGGGCTTCACAGACCAGCAGCACAAGCTGGGAGAATGGCCTTAGCAAATGGATTTATCTGCCAAATTGCATGTGTATTTAGACTGCTGGGTTCGGTGTGATGGGTTGGAGGGGCACTCCTGCCAACTGAGGAGATGTTTTGTAAAAGGACTTTGATTCATGATTGGGAATAGCTTGAAGCAGGTAATGAAGGTGCTGCCTCCAGGGGTCTGCCTTCTCTTTTACTTCCTTGCTCACGAATCAGGTGCTTAGCCAGTGCAGTTTTAAGTGTACGATCATACACTAAGCCATCTCTCACTCTGAATACTGCTATAAACAGCCTCAGCCTTGCCAGAGATTCCTCTGTTTGCATGCTGACTACCCTTTGTCTCCTAATTCCTGTTTTTTTTGACCTTTCCTTGGCTCTCTTGTGAAGAAGTAAAATCTTTTTGGGTGCAGCTTGGCCTTCGTTGTAACACTATCTGGTATTTGTATGTCTGAACTGCATCAGGATTGAAATGTCTGTGGGATGTGTGTTTGGAAAGAGATATAACTTAATTAATAACCCTAGATATTGGTGATGGGAATTGTCTGTCAGGGACAGATGGGAATCTGTTGCTGGAAATCAACACACTATCAGTTTAAGTCTGTATATTCTGCCAGAATATCCTGGAAGCATTGGGGTAGCCTTATCCTTTTATTGCTGCTCTTCTTTGACCAAAGTTCAGTCCTGGATGCTGAAGAGAAGGCTCAGAGTTTCAATTTGGGGCTTTTAAAAAGTGAATCACCCAAAAATGTGGCTGGGTTTGTAAAGGCATGAGTAAAGGCTTCTGCTGCATATAGCATTGCTTGATCATTGTTGTCTTTAGGGCTAAATTTGGATCGGTCAAGGCTGCATCTTCTCCATGGTGACCTGGAGGGCCAAACCTGGGATGACATTACCGGTCAGGTGGTGCTGGAATTCACCCATCTTTACGCAGTGTTTGAAGTCACCCACTTCTCCTGGTAAGTGCAGGATTCATCCTGAGGAAAAGATGGGATGTTCCTCTGCCTTGCTCTTCCCATACTCTGACCAGGGGTCATACCATTAACCCTACCTGTTCCCTTTTCCCTTTGCAAGTCAGGCCCAGCTTAGCACTTCGTCTCTACCCATCATTTTTTACCGTCTCATGGGTGTGACACTGGCTTCTTTTCCTAGGCAGGATCCTTCCTTTTTCTTAATTCCTTTTCTGCCAGGTACTGGCTGTGGTACACCACCAAGACCTACATTGGAGGCATTGCCAAGAAAGTCTATGAGCGGCTGCGTATGTACCAGGTGAACTTCATTGCTCTGCAGAGGAAGAAGGACCCCGAGCAAGTCCTGCTACAGTGTGTCCCCAAGCACAAGGTCTGATCTGGGTTGCATTGCACTGCTCCTGAGCTTCCTGGGCCTGTCTTCTAGGATGTAAGGGCAGCAGTGCACCACGTGGTCCTGTTCACTGCTTCTGAGTTATTGCTGGGGTATGCTATCACCACACTGTGGTGGTAGTGTGATACTGGCTCACTGGGAGCTGGGAAAAGAAGGAAAACTCATTCTATACAGCGGTGGATGCCATGCAGTGATTTCCTCCCCTGCGAACCTTGAGGACTGGGCTGCTACAATCAGCTGAGCCACAGTAACTGGCCATGTGCATGCTATTAGCATCCGGCAAACATGAGGCAAAACATGTTGGCTTAAACTTCAGTCAAAGATATTAAAGTTAACATGTCACTTGTCTGACATGGGCTAGTAGTGTGGGCAGAAGCACTGCTTTGGTTTCAGCTGGAGTGGTTAGAAATGGTACTCTTCCCGACGTTCCTTGCTGTTTACAGTTCAAGCAGTGGAACAGAACATATGAGCCCTCCTCAGTCTGCTCCAATGCAACATCAAGTTAGTTTATGCCATTAGTTTGAGCTAATCTGGCTAACTTTGTACGGAGGGAGATGGAAAGAAGATGGGAAGTGCTCACGCATTCTGTTCTGCTGCCTCTGCCCTAGGGGCATCAGCCCTCAGCAGTGTTGCTTCAAATGTTAGCAAAGTAAGTGTGCATCTGTGTTTGTAGCGCGTGTGCTTTGACAGCCAGTGCAGCTCAGTGAGGTGAGGGTTATTTTATCCAACTGGCAGAACTGGGCTGCGTATCTAATTCTGCATTATCCTCTGGTCTCGTTGCTCTTTTTTTTCTTTATTTGTTCTCCTGTATTGAAATGACCTGTGGGCATAAAGATCTGTAAGGGTTCTTTATATCTTGCGTACTGGGCTAAAATTGTTTCCAGAGGAGGTAGCAATGGCACTCACAGTGAGACTGGGGTTGGCGGGTGTCTGTATTCCTGCCAGGGATGGTCATGGGGTGAGAGAGAAGGTTTGCTGTTACAAATAGGAAGAAGAATAGTCACCTTAGCTCTAGGCTGATTCTTGCACTGCCTCTGAGACCCCAGGTCTGACAGTTTGATCACAGGCTGCAAAGCCAAAATTAGCTTTCTGGTGTCCTCAGCTGTGTGATATTGTAGCACGTGGCTTTTTGCAGAGAAAATGTCTTTTAATAGCACACTGTGAGGGGGATAAGGTAGCAAGTAAATCCCTCTCTAATTTGAAGATTACCAACCTGTTAAAAAGATAGAAACATTGCTGAAAATGCTTTTTTAATGTCAGCTTTGGGATGGCCTGTCTTTGTCAGTCCACATAGGCTTTTCTGCTTTTTACTTGAGAAGAGAAATAGGGAAACCACAAAACTCAGAGCACCACTTCCTTGTCTGTAGTCAGTGTACCTGGATAGGACACGGGCCAGGGGACAGACGTGCTTCAGACCAAACATGGGGTCCTGTGTTGTCATCCTTGTCAGGTTGACCCAGTGCTGAAGAAGCTGCAGGACCGCTATCGAGGACCTGAGCCATCTGACATGGTGGAGATGTTTGAGGGAGAGCAATTTTTTGCAGCTTTTGAACGAGGCATCAGCATCGATATGGGTATGGTAATACTGGGCTCCTTTCTGCTCCTACCTCTTGTGCTTCTCTGCTCCTAGGCATGTCTCTGCTGGGGGCTGTACTCCTCCGTGGCATTCCTCTCTGTTTCCAGCTTGCCTACGACTCACAGCAGCCAGCCCATGGACATTGAGCTTGTCGTGTTTTCTGGTCACCCAACTTTTGTGTCTGCTTTTCCTTATTAAAATGCTGTTTGCAGGCTTTCATTTTCTCTCATGCTCTTTTAGCCTGCAGAGGGCAATAGCCAGATTTGTTTAATTTATGAGTGATCTGCTTCTGCAGCCAGCTATGCCCTTTTCCTGGCATCTTAGACACCACACTGGAATAGCCATGGTAATCTAATTAATGTTGCCCATTTCTGAGAGAACACATATAAAGATGTTTTTTTGGAGAAGGTATTTCTGAAATAATCAGAGCAAAGAATTCCCCCTCATGGAGCCATTAGAAGAGAAGGAAAGAGGGAGCAGGACAAAACTCAAACTAATTTTTTATGCCCCAATTTGTCTGGACCTGTTAAAGCTACAAACTGAGCCATTTTCTGCAAAACCTGAACGTACAGCTCAGTTTCGTTGGTGTAAATTAAGCGCAGCTCTATGAAGAATAATAAAGTGCACTGGTCTTTCAGTGGAGTTCATGAGGCCAGAGTCTGTCCCTCTGTCCTGATTTAGGCTGGCTCTAACTTAATTTCTAGATAATTACGTACATGAATGTTGCACCTGATTATATTTTTTTCCCTTTAGCTCTATTCCTATTTCTGCACTCACTGCAGAAATGGTGAAGAGATAGGTGACCTATTTTTGTGCATTACAGGATGCTATTGCAGCTGATTCTACCCTCGAAGGGGCAGAATGGACCAAGGATGGGAGGGAAGTGCCAAGGATGGACTTGACTCCGTGAATGTTTTACCCTTCCTTGCCTTCCATTCTTGAACTTGATCCCCACCTTGTGGCCATTCTCCTTTTTCACCTGTAGGACCTGCTTTCTCCACAGCCAGCTTTCCGTGTCACCTAGCGAGGAAGGGAGGTTAAAATTCTTTCAGGCATGAGTAGAAGGACTAGATAGTAGCATGGAGGCTGCTAGTGGATGATGGGCTGTTGACCAGGCTTGAAAAGCTGCACACTTTTCTGCACGAGTTGAGTGTTTGCTGCTTCTCTGCACAGATCGCCCTGACTGCGTGGATGGACGTCTCTCATTTATTTTTTACTCCCACTTGAAGAACATGAAGGAAATCTATGTGACTTCCCCCGTAGACAGGAAAGGCCAAGCTGTAAAAGGCCAGGTGAGCAACCAGTTACACTGACGTTTTATTTCCTCCTTCATCATCATCATTACTTTTACAATGCTCCTCATGATAATCTCTGAATGCTGGGCAGGACTCTTTTCTTCCCCTCTTTCCCTTGGCTTTGCATTTTACTGACTAAACCCTGAATAAGCAAGAAGAGTAGTCTGGAAGGATCACTCATCACTCAGCTCTCTGACTTACATTCCTGCCATTAACTCTTGGGGTGTTGGCAGTGAGTCCAGCCTTTATGGCAGAATCTCAGTGCTCCTCCCTGTTGCACTTAACTGGGAGGCCATTTTTATGGACTGAGGATAGGTGAGAAATGCTGTATGCATTCTTTCCCAGACAGAAGAGACATGGTGCAAACAGGCTTGGCCACTGTGATTGAATCTGAGCCTCACTGCGTGCTTTCTGTTTGTAAAGGTCTCTTTCTACCGAGGGGCAATCCCTGAGAGCATCCCTGAAGATGCCAGCAGGAGGAGGAAAGGACCAGACTCCCTCTGGCTCGCTACTCTGCCCATCAAATTGCCTGTGAGTTGTTTTGTCTCCTACAAGAAAATTAATCTGGATGGGGCAAGAGCACAGCCTTCCTGCTCAGCTAATTTTGTCTTCCTCCATGAGAATGGATGCAATGAATGACTTGCAAGAGGGAGCTGCTCAACTGTGTTATGGTGGAGATTTCCCACTCCCCGTGAGCTCTTCTGAAAAGAGAAACATGAATAGCTGGGAGTGGTCTCTACCTCTCCTGCTTGTCTTGCCTGTCAAGCACAGGCTTGTTGAATGGGTGGTCAGAGAGGGTGGATCCTATGTATGAATGAGGGATGTAGAACAGGAGGAAGCTCACTGTAATTAAGGGAAGTGTCTGTTTTGTTTATAAATTTCTTAGTCACGCAGCTCACACAGCAGGAAAAAATAAAGGTCTTGGATGAGGTAGTTAGGATGGATTTGAACACAGGCCTTGAGTATAAGTATTCTGCTGTGAGCTACTGGCCTTTAAAGGCTAGGCTGTATGTTACAGTGAGAAATGCAACTTTTGCTTATGGAATCAAATTGATTTTTGAGAAGCTTAAAACAATAAATACCTTTTTGGATGAATGCTTCCCTTCAGATCATGCACCATGATCTCACATCCCTGTTTGACACATGCAACCTCAAATACAAATCTAGACGAAGTGCTCTCTTACAGCTGAGGCAAGTATGCTTTGGGGAGATGGTTCATTGAAAAATGATCTATAAAGACAAGGAACAAAAAAACCAGTGTGAGGTATGACTGTGAACACTACGATTTGATAGTTTTCAGAGGCAGTGAGTGTTGCTGGTCATTGCCAGCGTGAGTGCTCTTTGCTTCTGACAGCCTGACACTTCAGCCCCATAATTTTCCTTCCTCCCCACTAGGAGGAAGGAAACTTCGTTGTGGAGACTGAGTGGCCAGACACTGTCCTCTACAGAAACAATTTGTTCAGCATGTTCTCTCTCTTCTCTGTGACACAGCGATTGAAACCCCGCTGGGGTGAGAACCCCGGTCCGCTGAATGGCTTCTCCTTCCCTCCCTTGAACCTGGGCAATGCCGAGACTGGCTACCTGACACAGGCAAACCTGCTGAGCATTGCCAGGCGTGTGGGAGCTGACTGGCAGACCATCGGCCTGAACCTGGGCTTGACCTATCAGCAGATTGAGCGCATAGGATACAATAACAGGTAAGATAGGATACAGTGATCAACAGTGATGTATTATATCCATCTGTCTGTCTGTCTATCTGTCTGTCTGTCTCTCTGCCTGTCTATCTGCAGTGTAATAGTATAAATTAATGCTCGGCTGGTTGAAAGTTTTCCCACTGGAATTGTTTCACTGGATAAGAGATGGGTTAACTAATGGTTCTTCTCAAAACATTACCTTTTTAATGGAAAAACTGATTATTTTCTCTTGCCATTATAGAACAGAGCTTTATGTTTGAAAAACAAAATTGAGAAATAACAAACCTGATGAGCTTTGTAGTTCAGATGAGTCACATTCCTTTTTTGTTCTGTGATCTGGATTCCTGGCCAGACTCCATCCCTGACAATGAGCAGTGGTCTATGGCATTAATTGTGAATATCATCTTTATTCAGAAAGAGCTTGTGGTATGTCATGGGATATGCAGTCTGACTAAAAAGCCAGAGCAGTAGAAGAGAATGAGACTTGTTATGACCAAACTACTGTTCCTGTGAGGAATTTACATTCAAAAGCAGAATGCTTTAATTTGGTATTTCCGTTAGGAAAACAATTTCTAGAGAGATTTTAGTGCAAGAACTGTAACTCCTGTATTATGGGTAGGCAAAAGGCAGGCCCACTGAGTGCTTTGTGTGTCTGGGTGGCTTCTCCGGGGCTCCAGTCATGGGCTAGGACTCAGGTAATGCCTGCTTGGGTTGCCAGTCAGGAGAGTGTGTTGGTTACTTCTGTGCTTCTCCTTTTCTTCAGAGAGGACCTTGATAAGCAGATCCTGGACATGCTTTTCTCATGGGCTCAGCAAAACTTGGAGGATCCTGACTGTGTGAGCAAGTTGATTACAGCCATGAAAGAGAGTGGCCGCCAGGACATCGCTGATGAGGTCAAAACCATCGTTGAGCTGGGACGGCAGAAATACAGGGAGTCTATCCGCCGAGTGGGCTTGGAGCAGGAGAGCAGCACTGAGGACTCTGCAATAGCTATGATGTAGCACCTAGCACAAAGAACTGGCTTTTGTTTGGGGTCCCTCTGCGTACCTGGAGTGACAATGTCTTCGGGCAGCTCCCACCTCAAGGGCCAGAGTCTTCCTGAGGAGCTGGACATTGATTTACTTGCGAGCAGACTACTGAGCTCTCTTGGGTTTATGCTTACTTCTGCCAATCCCAGGCAGTTTAGGGTGCATGATTAAGCCTTTTCTGTACTTCCACTTCTTGACTTTGAGCTCTAGATTTCAGAAACATGGAGAAATTCAGAGACTGAAGTGTCTGTCAGTTGAGTAGTGGCTGAAGTAGCCTTTAATGAATTAATACTCATGTTACGTATATTTATTTATAACTTATTCCCGAAACTGTGTTCTGCTGGAAACATTGGGTGTGAGCATTTGGGTCTGTTTGTGCTCCAGTGCTTGATGGGAAAGTGGAAGTGCAGCCGTGTTATGAATGCCCGTGGTGTGTTTGGGACTGTTCAGCTATTTATGTTAATGATGTGTTTTGCTCACATGAAAACGTGAACTGTATTCCACATGAAAATATTTTCTGTTTTCTGCCAAATCTCTTCCAGTTCCCTCAAGCCCAAAACAAAACCTAAGTATTTGTGGGGAAAAGAAAAGCAACTAATTTCTAGTAAAATTGCTCTTATTTTTTGCTTTTGCTCCAGAAGTTATTTTGGAACAAATAACATTTCACATTATGCCTAGGCTGCTACACCTGCCAGGCTTTTTAGATGAGACCTACATGCTGCCAGTCTTCGACAGATTTCCAGTTTTATTTTACAAATATGTAAAAATCCATAACCCTGCTGGTCTGGGAGAGACTCTAATTTAAGTGAAAGTAAAATTTTCCTTGCAGTTTCAAAGGGATATTCCTCACATCCTCCCAGTGAAGTATGCCTGTATGGTAGTGCAGGTGTGACCCCTCATGAAGTTTGGTGAAAAGCATGACTTAAATTTGCATTTTAAAAACTGGTCTGACCAGCTGTGAAATGGGCACTGTTGTGCATTGGCATGAACTGTGCTGAGCTAACCTCCCAGTTTTGCAGTCTGAACATCTTTTATAAGACTGGAAGTGTTTACTGCTTTTTAACTGCTCAGTCTCTGACTTCTGAGGTGCCCTTCTCTTCCTGTTCCCCATCTTAACTAATGACCCACTAATGACAGTGGGAGATTTCATGCAAGCTTTTTGAAAGACTACTGTCATCTGTGTAAATTCAGCTCTTTCAAGAGAGCTTTGGATTCAGCATATCCCACCCTCTGAGCAATATTTAAAGGGCTGTTCTCAGTCTGAAAAATAGAAGTCTGTATAAAAATGCCAGGTTGCAACACCCAAAGTCAACCTGGAGCTGCAGGTCTGAGAAATCCTGGTGTTTTCTTCCCCCTGAGGAGAGTGATCGATCGTTTCCCTGATGCTGTGTTCCACACCTGCCATCAGTACTATTGAAAGAGAGGCATAAAATCGTTCTGCCTTTTATTTTTTTTTTTGAGGCCATTCTAACATCTCAGGCCACAGAGTGATAAGTATCCAGTCCATCCAGAGCACTGGACAAAGACTTGCAGACTTGAATTGTTGCCTTGGGCCTAGAGCCTTCCTCAGATCTGATTTCTTCGGCCATGCTGCCCCTCCAGTCTCATGTTGGGCTCAGGTCAGCAGTTCTCTTTTGAATGTATGTTTTCTCTGGTAGTCTGTGTCATATGTTTTTGTCTGTAATTTTGATGTATACCGACGAGGTATTTGTTCTTTTCTCCAGTTTTGGAGAGATGCATTTGGGCATATTGCTCTCACTGGAAATAAAATAAGCACTTAACTGTTTCACAGCATGGTCTGCTAATCCATGAACGCCTCAAGTTGTTAGAGCCATGTCCCCTAAACCTGCTGGCAGAAAGACACAGGTGAGCTTGTCTGTGCTGCACAGAAATGGGTGAAGAGCTCTTGTTTGGGTATTTCTGGCTGCAAAGCACAAGACAGTTAATGGCATCCCTGTAGCTTCGCTTTGCTGCAGTGGGGGTAAGCCGGGAAACACAACATTTGGGGCATGGGTTTGACTAGCTGAGCATATGACTAGGGCTCAGGTGGAGCAGGCCTAGGGACCAACAAGGCTAGTCTAGAGGGGACAGTGCATAGGCTTAGCTTGGCCTCCAATGAAGGTGCGGGAGGCTTTTGGCTAGGCAAAGCTAGGCTAAGGAAGTCTACAGGTAGCATAGCATCCACAGCTACAATGGGATGAAGCTAGATGGCATTTAGCTTTCCACTTGTGGTGGCCAGGCAACAGCTGAGTTACGCAATGCCAAAATAAGGGTTGCGTAGGTTGAACTCTAAGGAGGGTTCATCCAGGCTTCAGCAGAACTACAACTCTTCTAGGTAACAGATAGATCGAGCTAGAAGAGAGGGAGGTGAATGCCAAGTGTTTACATTACTGTACATATGGGCTACAACCAGGCCAGGCGACAGGAGATAGCAAACCCTAGACTGCATCATCAGTAGAAAAACTCATCAGGATTTGGGTCGATAACCTACGGAAGGTTAAGTAACCACCCCAGACAATTATTGTTGTCTCCAGTTTTTCACTGCCGAGTGGCAGTCCCTGGGCTGGGCTGCCTCACTGGCATCTGGTTTTCTCCTTGCAGTGACACTGAAGCAAGCACCCAGCTGAGGATACGGAGGTGCTGGCGGGAAATCAGAGCAACGGTCCAACCGCTCTTTCCTTCAGCTGACTTGGCAGCAAATATTTGAGTTGGATGAGAGTCAACGGAAAGCATGTTATTTTCAGGTGTGTTACCTTTATCAACAATCTCTCTAAGACACAAAATTCCTTCATAAGCCTGTAGTTGCTATGGCCAGGAAACACTGATCACAGTTGCAGTAGATGGTTGAAGCAGAAAAAAAACTCCCAATGTGGCATTTATCTTTTGAATCAAAAGATTGCTTTTCTTTCTGGCTCCTTTAATTAAGTCATCACATACTGGGCTAGTCTCTTGCCCTTTCCAGCTCTCTGGCTTTTTCTGGTGCCTATTAGGCATGTTACAGTGTCCTACTGATGATCTAGCAGACTTTGTGGTTTTTACTGTGCGTGATCCGGATGTGTCCAAAATTCCCCCAAATATATTTCAACCAGGAAAAGCCTCCTTAAAAAAAAAAATTTAAAAATAAAGGGAGAAATTGTTCAGGAGTGAAAACATTTTTTCTTCTCCTTTTTTGACTGTAACCTCTATATCTCTTTAAGTCTCATAATTAAAGCCTTTTTTGCTTCATAAATTTGCAGATCGCCAGCAGAATGACCAAGTGGCCCTGGGAGGTGAACAGTGTGTTTCCCACATACCACCCTCCATTTCCAGGTTTTGCTAATCACAACAGTCCTCTAGCTGCCAGGAGACAGATTCAGGTAAGATGCTTCCAGCCCCTGGAAAGATTAATGAAAAAAATTGCTGAGACATTAAAGCCCTGGCAAAGCTCAAATCCATTTATTAATTCTATAAAAAACACAAGGCAAAGCCTGACTATATCCTGCATGGGGTTAAACTGTTCACATGATCCCGACAGTAAAATGCTGTATAACTCCCAGTAAAAGACCTGAAGGAAATATGAAGGTGGGAGGGAGCCCACAGGGGCTGTGTTCGGTTTCTCTGTTTACTGTGGCCAGACAGCAATACTGTAAAATTCAGCACATCCATAGGATTGCTCTGATAAGGGAAAGGAGATACCTGTGGTGCGTTGAGGACTGAATGGTTCAGCCATGAACCTACACAGCTTGATACAAAACTGAGGGAGCATTAGAAGATACCCTGCCAACTGGTAAGATTTCCTGCTGTTTGGTACAGTGTCCGTACTTGACAGTGTCATGCTGCTGTTGCTTTTAAAAGGGAAAGGAAATCTGATGGTCCTTAAATTCACTGTTTTCCCCCAAAAGGAGGATCACAGCCTTTTTTCAGTCTTTAAAGCCAAGAGTAGCTTTCACTGGGAAAGGTGTGGGGCTAGTTTTCAGACACTGGTGCATCAGAGCCCCAGCCCAGGGTTGCCTCAAAGTGAACCCACCATGCTTGTCAGTTTATGTTGTATGTATGAAGAAAACAGCCTTTGCTACAATTAAGCATGTGTCTGTTTCCCGAACTCTGCAGAAATAAACTGTATGTTCTTAAAGCACTCTTTTTCTGTACATCTGTGTGGCTTGAAAATCCACGGGGAGAGTTTGATTCTTGTTCCAGTTCTCAGCTACCTTGAAGGAACTCAGTGACTGGGAAATGTAGAAAATGGGTAGACACCATCACAATGGAAAATTTAGCCTCTACCCTTCCTGCCTCGCAGTAGATCTGTAGGTTGAACCCATGCAGAAGGTTGCTTTGGGAGGCTGGGACTAAGATCCTTCTGCTTGGTTTGCTCATTGAACACCAGTGTAGTTCTTGTCTTTTCCAGACAGGAGATAATGGAACTGGAAAATGTGCAAGGGGCAGGAAGGATGCTCAGAGATGAGTACTACAGAGTATTTTTAATTCTTTTTACAACAGACTATTACATCTCCTGGGAAAGGATGAAGACTGTGAATAGATGGTTGCCATCCACTGTTTCTCAACTAGGTGGCACCAAATGAAATAATCCAAGATCACCTGCAAATAAGCAAAAGAAGGTACTTTTTTCCCCACTGTGCATCGTTCTAACACTGAGTCATTGCTGTGAGATGTTTGAGGCCAAAATATAAAAGTTGTGTTCAGAAAGTACTTGGTTAAATTGTTGGGAAAAAGATCCTCTAAAAAGTAAACGAATACAGAAAGCTGAATGCATTCACACATGGAAAGAGTGAGAGACTGGGGCTGCCTCTCTTAGGCAGGAGATGAATAAAACAGCAGCAACAGCGTATGTGGAGAAACAAAGCAGTCAGAGGAGGCAGATCAGACATCTCTACTTGCTTTCTCTAGAAAGGCAAGATGGTTGCAAGTCTTGTGTCTGCTGAAGCTGAAGCTGCCCTGTGGATAAGGGGAGACCACGCTTACATGCGTTGGAGGCAGCTGTTGCCTGGACCCCTCCTTGGAGCCATGTGGCCGAGCTTTGCTCCTGGATTGAGAATTTAAATGGTGACCTATAACAAACCAGGCAGCACTGCCCAAAGGGAGAGACGGGATTTCTACCCTGGACATGTTAAACTTGAAAACATCTGCTCTGCCTTGTTTTCACTGCGTTTCAGCAGAGAGCTGCGGCTGGTGGTATCTCTCCAGGCATCTCTTGGCTGGGCTGACAAAGTCCCGTGCACTGGGTCACTGCTCCCGTGCGCTGGGTCACCAGGTGGAGCCACATATTGGGGCAGGCCCTGTGTGGCCATCAGATGCTGGGTTGCAGGAGGCCACCAGGGAATATAGGTCAGTCACAGGGGACACCAGACAGAGTCACATGTCACAGAGAAGTTGGGCAGGTCTTATTTAGCTAATGGGAGGTGAGAGCTTGAGGGATGCTGTCTGCAGACATTTAGTGAGTGACCTGGGAAAACATTAAGCTAACATTCTTCATCTTTTAGTTGCTCAAGCTGCTGTAAGTTTCCAGGCTTTCACCACCCTGTCAGCCCTCTGCTTGAATCAGCAAGGGTAAACCTTGGTATTTCTAATAAAAACACCAATAGCTTGAGAAATTTTCAAGTTTTCTTCCTTCCTAATGCAGAAAACCTTTTTTCCTGATAAAAAAAGGCACCAGGGTGCTGCAGGTCCACCTGTGGGGTGGCTCCAAGGCAGCACCAAGAGGTCAAAGCTTTGGGTGTGAACAAGAGGTGGCAATGCACAGTGATCTAAATAACTCCAGATATGTCCCAGCCATGCCGTCTCTGCCAGATCTCTGCCACAGGCCAGACCTGGTCTTCTAGAGGTGTTTAGCATCACCAGGTTTAGAAACAGCAAATCTGTGTGTCCAGGAGTGGGGCTCATGCAGGGGGTGGCTGCAGCCCCTAAGGAGACACCCATCTCTCCACACCCTGTGAAGAAGGGACCTGGCTGATGGGTGGTTAGGCTTCTAATTACGCTTTGTTGGTGTGATGAAGAAAAGCTTTAGATTACAGTGAGAAGCAGGACAGGAGAGCTGGCTGAGGGAGGTGGTGACAGGATAGCTGGGGGAGGATATGAGCTTAGGTATGAATCTTCACCTTGCTGCTTCTTCAGCCTAGTCCTCGGAGGATTTCACTCCCTCTGGAAGCAGCAATGGCTCGGGACAAATGTTTTCAGTTTTCTTCCCTCCAGGTTGGAGAAAAAGAAAATCCTTGTGATTCTTAACTTCTCCCCAAGGCCAGAGCTGAGAACAAGCACAGGTTGTGATGCTGATTGTAGCTGCTCCCTCCCAAGACTGCAGGTTACTTGGCTTCTGGGGCCTGGCACATCCTTCGTGTGCTGCAGGAGCATCAGGCTGAGTGACAATCCCAGCAAGGCTTTCATCCTGGTGCGTTGAGAGGAGCAAGACAACACAATGTCCCCCTCAAAAATCCCTTACAACAGATGATTTGGTTGCAGCCCGGGCAGGCAAAAGAAGATCCTGCTGGCTTAAATAGGATATTTTGTGACAACTGCTTTGCATCAACAATGGCTGGAGGGCAGAGGCAGTCACAAATGGATCTATCAGCTTTTTGGGGTCCCAAAATAACATGGCCCTGGAGGAGCTGGCAGCAGCTCTTGGTGAGGCAGCAAGCCCGGGAAGCCGCGACTGTCCCTGTGGACCAGGCTGTTTCATTTTCACACACGGCAGGATGGTAGTGTCCTTGGTGTCCACTTCACCATCTAGCCTGGCAGCATGGAGCCATCTCACTTTTCTGCCCCCAAGAAACAGCAAAGCGGGTTAACGTAGCTACAGATTTCACAGAATCACAGAATGGTAGGGGTTGGAAGGGACCTCTGGAGATCATCTAGTCCAACCTCGCTGTCAAAGCAGACTCACCTAGAGCAGGCTGCACAGGAACGCATCCAGGCAGGTTTTGAGTATCTCCAGAGAAGGAGACTCCACCACCTCTCTGGGCAGCCTGTTTCAGTGCTCTGTCACCCTCAAAGAAAGAAGTTTTTGCTCATGTTCAGATGGAATTTCCTGTGTTCTAGTTTGTGCCCATTGCCTCTTGTCCTGTCACAGGGCACCACTGAAAAGAGTCTGGCCCCATCCTCTTGGCACCCGCCCTTTAGCTATTGATAAGCATTGATGAGATCCCCTCTCAGTCTTCTCTTCTCCAGACTAAACAGACCCAGGTCTCTCAGCCTTTCCTCATAAGAGAGGTGCTGCAGTCCCTTGATCATCTTCGTCGCTCTCCGCTGGACTCTCTCCAGTAGTTTCTTGTCTTTCTCGAACTGGGGAGCCCAGAACTAGACACAGTACTCCAGACGTGTCCTCACCAGGGCAGAGTAGAAAGGGAGGATGACCTCCCTCAATCTGCTGGCAATGCTCTTTTTAATGCACCCCAGGAGACCACTGGCCTTCTTGGCCACAAGGGCACATTGCTGGCTCATGGTCAACTTGTCCACCAGGACTCTCAGGTCCCTCTCTGCTTTCCAACCCCTAACCTTTACTGGTGCATGGGGTTATTCCTCCCTAGGTGTAGGTCCCTCCTACACTTGCCCTTGTTGAACTTCGTTAGGTTCCTCTCCGCCCAACTCTCCAGCCTGTCCAGGTCTCGCTGTATGGTGGCACAGCCTTCTAGTGTACCAGCCACTCCTCCCAGTTTTGTGTCATCCCAGAGCAAACGGCACCATTTGGCATTGCTTGGCTGCACACCCCAGGGAAAGAGTGATGCTCCCTATCCTGCAACGCCCCAGAAATCAGATGCCACTTCTGCATCGGGGCAGATGCACATGGCGGGACACTGTGGGTCAATTTCTCCCTGGGATGAGGGGGTAAGCCCTGACAAAAGGCTCCTGTGGCAATTGGTGGCTGCAGCTGCGGGCTCCTTGCCAGCAGCTGTGCCCAGAGTGGGATCTGGAGGCCAATCTCACAGCCAAGAGAGCGCCATTCATCGGCACTCAATAAACAAAAGTGCCTTGCTGTTTTATCTGGGAGATAAGCATGCAGGGCATGAGATTGCTTTCCCTTGTGCTCTCTGTGCTGAGCGTGGCAGCCTACATTGGCCACCAAAGGAGCCAGGCCACTGCTGCTGTGGGACACGCTGCAGACAGGCGTGCAGGAATGGGGTCTGCTGTGTGTCAGACAGCCCTAAGGCCAGAGCCCCACGGGTGCTAGGCATGGCAAGATGCTGGTGCTTACTGGAGGCTGACAGCCCTGTGGGGCGTGTTGCAGGAGCTGGGTGACTTTGTGAGCCAGATTGTGACACATTACTTATTAGCATTCCTGGGTCAACCCTGCAGCTCTAAAAGTCGCTTATAAAGGGGAGAAAATTCTACTTTTATGCCTTTTTGGCTTCTTGATGATCAATGATGGAAGTCTGAAAGCTTTTTGCTTGTTTTTATTCAGAGACTAACATTGCCAAGCCTTGATTTCCTTACTTTTGCTGGAGAAAAGTGGCTGTAGAGTTTGCTGATGGGAGATGAGGAACACTTGTGTGCCTTGAGCATCAGGGACTTTCCTTCTGATATTTGTTAGGCATTTGAATCAAATAGCTACTAAGAGGATGTCTGCAGCCTCTTTCCGAGGAGCGATGGCCAGAGTGGACAGACAGACAGACCACGTATGTTGGTTCACCTGAGTGGTCTTGCAGCCTTGAGCTCTCTCTCAGGGACAATAGAGCTGATCTTGGGGTAGAGCTGTCCCTTTCCCACACACCCTTCACTTTCTGGCTGCATCCACATCCCCTCTCACTTCTATGTCAAGTGTCCACACAGAAGATGAAAACAGATCTGCTGGGTCAGTGATTTCTAAGCTATTCCTGGCATCCAAGCTGACAAACAGTTGTGAATCTGTTCATTTTATTCATATCGTTTGGCTGTAATCTCAGCAGTTGGATGCTGGATGCCTCCTCTATCACCTCTGTGCTGTTACCTTTGGCAACCCATCCTGTGGTCCCAATGGAGAATGAGATCAGGCTCAGTTGAGATTGATTTTTCCAGAAAATGATGTTGACCAGTGCTAATTATATGTTACTGCCGCTTCAATCTTTATCAGTTAAATCATCTACCAGCGCTCTGATAATCACATCCGGGATGGCCACATGGCCAAGGGAGCAATGCCCAAGCTCACCTGATTTGGCTTTTTAAAGCGTTGGTTTAATGGCCACACTCATCAGGCGCTTGGGGATTTCAGGAGCAGCCCACAATTTATTAAAACAGAAAGCAAGGCAAATGAGATAGGAAGCTGAAAAATGCGACCTCGTGAAAGCCTCTTTCTTTGCCAGCAGACTGAACTTGACCCATGTCCTTGGCAGGGCTAAGCCAGCCCACGGCTCCTCTGGCAGCCGGGCTGAAAGGAGTGCAGGATTTTGAGACTCATGGAGGGGGAGCTTTGTGACAAGCTGAGCACAAACCTGCTATAATGCTAGCATGTGTGACATGATGACGATGTTGCCTTGTACAGGAGGTCCTGAGCTCTGCTCTTCACCTTGTATCAGCCACAGACCTTGCTGCTTTTGAAGCTCCACTTTGTACCAAATGGTTTTAAATCTCTTTTGTGTCTGTCAGAAGAAAAAATTTATGTTTGAGAGCAGAGGAAACCTTGACAACCTGGCACTCACTGAATGCAAACTTTCTTCCTCTGGTTTTTTTTATCCACTCTCTTAAAGACTGCCGGAAGAAACGGGTCCCTTGTGCCATGCAGGTTGCAAAGAGCAGTTGTTTTTATGCAGCAGAACCAAAAATAAAAACGGGTGATTGCAGTCTTCTTAAAACTCAGCACAAAGCCGGACAGCATTAACCTCTTCTTTGCCAGGGTATGGTACTCTCCTACCAGCACATCTATGGGATGGCACATTATGATAAATGGTAAAATCTATCCCCCTCAATCCAAGCCGAGTTCAGTTCAGCTTTTGTCTGAGGTGGTACAGTGCAGTAAAACCCACCGAAGCCTTTGTAAAACATGGCAGAGTGAGGACCCATCACCACCAAGGAAGGGAGTGGGAAGGAGTTTCGCACCTGGGGAGTGGGAAGGTGTGACTGCAACTTCCCCATGCTCTGTTTCCCTATTCCCCAAAGTAGGGGAGCCCCTTGTCAGTGCCCATCAGCGCTTTCCCAAGGATGCAGTGGAAACATGGCAGCAGGGTTGGACAGACAATGCCAGTAGCTCCCTGCCCACATGCCTATCCAATACACACCAAAAAAATGGCCATGGTGCACAGGTCTCCTTCTTTGGTCAGGCACCACCTTTCTGGAGTGAGCTTTCTCACCTCTTGTGCTGTATCTCCTCATGCTTTGCCCAGCCCAGGTTGAGAAGTGCACAAGCTGCTCCCTTTTTCACCTACATCAAACTCATCAGCATTGGCTTCTGATGCATCACCAACCTCTGGTTTACATCTTCTTCTCACCTTGGGTTACAGGTCCCTGACTGTGATAACAAGCTCCTCTCGCTTTCAGGTGCGTGCACAACTCTGATGTTTCTGAGCTCTTCATCATGACTCCATATGTGGACGTTGACTATCTGGACTTTGGTAAGGTCTTTGACACCATCCCCCACAGCATTCTCCTGGAGAAGCTGGCGAATCATGGCATAGACAAGCGTACTTTTCGCTGGCTTAAAAACTGGCTGGATGGCCGTGCCCAGAGAGTTGTGATTAATGAGGTGAATTCCTCTTGGCGGCCGGTCACCAGTGGGATCCCTCAGGGCTCAGTTTTGGGGCCAGTTTTGTTTAATATCTTTATCAATGATCTGGATGAGGGGATTGACTGCACCCTCAGTAAGTTCACAGACGACACCAAACTAGGTGGGAGTGTCGATCTGCTTGAGGGTAGGAAGGCTCTACAGAGGGACCTGGACAGGCTGGATCGATGGGCCAAGGCCAATTGTATGAGGTTTAATAAGGCCAAGTGCCGGGTCCTGCATTTCGGTCACAACAGCCCCAAGCAATGCTACAGGCTTGGGGAGGAGTGGCTAGAAAGCTGCCCAGCAGAAAAGGACCTGGGGGTGCTGGTGGACAACCAGCTTAACATGAGCCAGCAGTGTGCTCAGGTGGCCAAGAAGGCCNCCTGAAAGGAGGCTGTAGAGAGGTGGGTGTTGGCCTCTTCTCCCAGGTGAATAATGACAGGACCAGAGGAAATGGTCTGAAGTTGTGGCAGGGGAGGTTTAGATTAGATATTAGGAAGAATTCCTTTAGTGAAAGAGTGGTCAGGCACTGGAACAGCCTGCCCAGGGAAGTGGTTGAGTCACCATCCCTAGAGGTTTTAAGAAACGTCTAGATTT
Organism: Stercorarius parasiticus; assembly: GCA_013396915.1. Classification (NCBI taxonomy): domain Eukaryota; kingdom Metazoa; phylum Chordata; class Aves; order Charadriiformes; family Stercorariidae; genus Stercorarius; species Stercorarius parasiticus. The sequence continues at coordinate 224,505 of VWZL01004592.1, forward strand.
GGCACTTCAGGGCATGCTCTAGTGACGGAGGTTGTAGGGGGTTTTTTTTGAGTGTGTGTATGGTTGGACTCGATGATCTCAAAGGTCCTTTCCAACCATGAAGATTCTATGATTCTATATAATTGTCGCTTCTCCCGTGTACACAATGTCCTCATTAGCCTGGCATGCTCCACCATCCTTGTAGCTGCTCTTCTCTGATCATCTCTGATTCATTGCACAGGCTGTGTACTCGTGCTCTGCCGGTTCCCCTGAGCCTTTGGTGCAGAGCTGGTGACCCCACGCTCACTGCGTCTGTTATAGCGTAGCGCCCGGTGCACGTGAGTGGTGGGGGATGCTCTTGTATTCCCCTGCAGATCTTTCCCTCTTTCCTTGGTGGAGTCAAACCCATGGGCATCGTCCCAAGAGGCAGAGAGATCTGGCTGGCTATTGATGTCCTCCTCACCTTCTTGCTTAGTTTCCAAAGCCCACTGAAGCGGCTTCCATGGATGTTTTTGTGCGAGGACTCAGGCCCCGTTACACTCCTGAAACCATAATGGAGCCTGTTAAACCCAAAAGCAATGTCTGCCTGTGGCCTGGATGCTTTCCAGGGGGGCAGCAGGTGGCACAGCACGGTGATCCAACCGACCACAACTGGCTCGGTCTTTACTTTGAAGGGTCTTTCTTTTGAAGGGAATGACAGATTTATTATTCCCCCCCCCCTCCTTTTCGCTTGTGCCGCTTTTCCACCCGTGTGCCGCCTCGCCAGGTGGCTGCAAGATGGCTGACGGGAGGGGTGAGGGAGAGCGCACCTCACCCTGCGGCGGGGCGAGGGGTGCCGCTGTCGGAGGGGAGGACAGGGCTACGGGCACGGCGGGGCACCCCCCTTCCCCCCGCGGCTGCCGTCGCCCGGGGACGCTGCGCCCCGGGGTGGGCCCGGGCCGGGGGAGGCCGCGGCGAGGCCCGGCCGCCC
>VWZL01004592.1:225525-280164 GCA_013396915.1 Stercorarius parasiticus
CCCCCATGCACCCTCCTTACCCCGGGGGGTGTGGGCTCCCCTGCCTCCCCATGTACCTCCCTCACCGCCGGGGTCAGCGGGCTCCCCTGGCTCCTCTATGTACCACCTCACCGCTGGGGTCGGCGGGCTACCCTGACCCCCCATGTACCCTCTCGGTACCCGCGGGGTTGTAAGCCCGGCCCCCACCTGCTCCTCTCACCCTGGGAAGTGCCAGTCCCCCCAGTCGTTGCCCTCATCCTGGGGGGTGGGGGTCCCGCTGCCTGAATTTGGGGCCACAGGTGCCTGTGTGTCTAAACCGAGCCTGGGGGAGATTGCCCCATGGTCCCCGTGGTGCTGGGGTTGCCCTTGCCGGGCCTTGGGGGCTGTATCGGGGTCCCCTTCTCCCTGCCTGCGCCGGGGAAATTGCGGGTGACACGTGTGTGGTTTCAGTCATGCCCTTTAGTGCCTCAGAGCTGCTGCTTTTCATATTGAAAGCGATTTGCATGTTTTTCTGGGGCTTCTGATTTCCAAGGTGATCTGTAGGATTGTAGCTTCTGGTTGCCCTGGTCGCAGGGCAGGGTCCTGCATCTAAGCCCCTCCGAGCTCCTTCCAGGCTCTCCTAAGCCAGATCTGCGCCTCTTTGAGGTAGGTCAAGGTTATCATGCACTTCCTCCCGTGGATGGGGAACGTGGCAATTTGGATAGGCTGTGGGATTTCCTCAAGGTCATCCTGGGAATTGGACCCCAAGCATCCTTTCCTCTCTCGCTGCATCCTCCGGAGCTGCCGGGCTCCTGCTGGGCGAGGGCACAGTTGTGGAAATCAGATTTTCCAGTGCCCCGGGCCGCTCTGCTGCAGGGCTTCTTGGCTTTTAGTTTCTACACCTTGCCAGACTGTCAGAGTAACAAACGTCAGAGCAGGATCCCAGCTATATTTATTTGGCCTAATATATTTTAAATATTAGGTGTTTACAGTTAAAAGACTGGGTGTTTTTACTATATCGCATTCATCTCTGAGAGTCTCACTGCCATTAGGATCTCCTGTGGCGTGGCTGCTGCTGTTGGGATTGTATCTGCAGTGATTTTGATCACTGCAAGTCACTGTGGCTTCTTCTCTCAAGAACCTGCTTTTTGGCAATGGCAAGCAAAAGGCAATCAAACTAGAGTGGAACTTGGCTGATAACAACATATCGTGTGGGACTTGGATGGTGGTTATCGTCTTGTCCTCGGCTTGTGTTTTGCTTTCCAGGCTGTTACAAATAACGGTATAGATGAGGCCTAATAGGAGGAGTTACTCTAACTTCTTCACCAGAAAATAAACAGGAGTATTTAATGAGGATTTGCCCCTTTGAGTGCCTTGCCTGTAGGGTTTTTAACTGTGCACTATTTACTTCTTGTCATTCACACAGATACGATTTTTCTCCTGGTGCTGTGCCCTGGGCTCATTTCTTCACCGAGTGCCTGTCGTAGTAAGGAGCATTATATTTTGAGGATGATGATGATTGGTGGCAGAGAGGGATGGCTGAGTTGGAACAGGGAGCAAATCTGTGTCATAAATTGGAGCCTGGCACTGCTCTGAAGGAAAGTCTGCAGTCTTGTTTGATAGCCAGCAATCTTGTTAATGTCTTACTAAGATGCCAGGGCCCTAGAAGATCCTCCTGCTGCTGTTTTAAGAAGGGGTAGTGTGCTGTATTAAGTTACTAGGAGGTAGAAATCACTGACAGCCTGTCAGGGCCATTCACTTCTCTTTTCCTAACAAGATTTAAATTAGTGGCCAAGACAGGGGGAAATACCCCCCTGGTGGGCTAAGGTGACAGCAGCATGTAGGCATGGAAGCAGCCCCCCATGCTCGCTTGTGCATCGCATTTTGTGTTGTAGGTCTCTAGAAGGGCAAAGGTGTAATGGAGAGAAGGGGACCGATATGCAGTCCCTGAAGTTTGGTGTGCCTCAGAGCCTGGGAACCATGAGGATTTGGAGCTGTGCTCTGATGAGGATGTTACAATGGGGAAAGTATCGCTTAGGAGCTGTAAACATTTCGTATGCCTATACAGTTGTTCTTGCATAACTGTTGTCATGCTGATAATTGTGAAATAGTAGGAGGGAGAGGTTTTCTGGAGTAGGGCAGCAGCGTTTTTAGGTGGGAAAACATTGTGCTGTGTTTAGCTAGAGTAAAACACATCCAGATCCAGCATCCCTGACTGGCGGCCCAGTTTTGCAGATTCTCCTAAGAACAGCTTTTCCATGAGGGGTAAAGCCCGATCTACAGAACACCCTTGTTGCAGCGTACATGATGATCATGCAATGCTGTAAAAAATAGTTAATTATCCCTGACACTCTGCGTTTTATGTGAATAATCTGCAGCTAGGAGGCTGTAAGAGGAGTAACTGATGAGTTGCTCCTTTTCCTTGGGCAAGGAGTGCCTAGGTGTTTTGTAGAGCTGTGTGGTATCCATCTCTGGTCCTCCAAAGGGCTAGCCTTTGGGTTTGCTGCTGGGCTGAGGGTTGTTTTACAGATATTCACAAACCTCTGGATTCTCTTTCACCCCACTGTGGAAATTGCTCTTGGAGGGCAATTGCCAAATTCACAGTGTCTGCTGGAAGGTGGTATGTCCTTGTGAAATTTGGGAGGTGAAAGGCTTGTGAGGGGAGAAGAAAAGTTTAGCAGCATTGAGCATAGCTGCAGAAGGATTCGTGTCCCCTGGTGCCATCTTGCAGCATGTCTGCCTTGTTCCAGTGCGATGCTTTCTTTTGTCACTTGATCCCTGGGCTCACCTGGGGGCAGGGAACTGTAAGTGTTTTGCACTGCCAACTTTCCAGTGCCAGCAAGATGCCCTGTGCGGGGTGTATCTCTTAATAAGCTGGTTTTGTCTGCCTAAAATCATATTGTAGTGCCAGAATGACATAAAAGAGCCTTGAACGAGGCCCCAGGGGGGAAGGAAAAGGGGTGGAAAAATGCAAAATATTTTTGTTCGGAGATCCTGCCCTGGGGAGATGATGTGTAACCAAACTGGGTTTGGAATGGCTAGGACAAATGAGTTCCCTTGTGATCCTGAGTGCTGCAGTTCATGTGTATTACGGTAGGATGCCAATGTCCTACGAAGGGACTTTCTGCAGTTCCCCCTTTTCTAGGCTGTTTCAGAACAGAGAGGTATTTCTCCTAAGCCTGCCTTATTCCTGGCTCTCCTTTTTCAGAGTGTTTTTTTCCCCTTGGTTTTTGTTGGTTTTTGGTTATGTTTTTTTTGTTTTGTTTTGTTTGTTGGTTTGTTTTGTTTTTCCCCAGAATGAAGTTTCTACACATCTGCTGGCAGGTCAGTCATGTCCCAGAGCTGTGCACCTTGGCCCTTGACTGGAGTATGTTGATGTAGCTCTAGCAGAGTCAGCGGAGCAAATCTGGTTTGCACCAGCTGAGGTTAGGCCATCATGTGGGAGCCCTCGAGCTACAGGAAGAGCTTGGGCACACGGCCTCTTTAGCCTGTCACTTACAAGTTTGTTAACATCCCGTTAACCTCCCAGCTGCCTCTGCTCCTCTGTTTAAATCTGCAATATTGTGTAAAGGCAAGTGCCTGTGCTGCTCCTTCAACAGCAGCCGTGCAGGATGGGGAAGGATCCGCCTGGTCACAGCATCCTGCCTTCTGCTACTGCTGGTACATAAGGACTGGTTATTATGCCGTTTACATCTGTGTATATGTTCACCTAAATCCGTAACTGGGTTTTCAGGAAATGCAAAAGTCTGCTTTGATGCCTGTGTTTGCACATTTGGGCTTTCTTAGAAGTACCCAAACATCTGCACTACCAGAAAGTTAGGAGAGTTTGAATTATCAATTACTTATCGTGGCAAACGAGCTATGGATGCTGCCTATGTGAGCTAGTGCATTGTTTTTATTTTTCACTCTTGAACACATGATACCTAACTGCGTATGTTTCATTGTGCATTTCTCATAAATGGCTGTGTGGATGCTAGCCTTGCTGGAGCCAGTTGCCTTGTCTCTCCACAGTGAGACAGTGGGACGTGGCTGCAAGTACCTCTTCTTTCTCTGCTGAAGAGGTGCCTGAGGTCTAACAGGACAGTGTGTTTTGGCTTCCCTGGTGCCCTGATTTGTTGAAGCCTTCCTTCTTCTGCAAGGCTGAGTCCTCTGGCTTGTGCCTGATTGGAGTGGGGACCGTCATTTGGCCATATCCAGCTAACCGCACGGTGTGCTGCTAGAGCTAATGCTGTGTTGCTCCAGCTAATCCTAACAGCAGATAAATAATTTTTTCCTGTCCTCTTCTGTTTGCCTTCCAGCACAAAGATAGTGGGAAGAAGGGGGCGGATTGAGCTGTCCAGTGCAAAACTGGATGTTGCTTTAACCTTGCAGTATTGATTGCTGGGTAGTTCAATTTTTGTGAAGATAAAGTAACAGGGGGTACAAAAGCTTCAGAAAACATGGAAAAACCCCAGACAAACCCAATGAAAAGGCCTTGTCACTCTGGGTGGTTTGGATTTCTGTACGGCAGTTTCCTCTTACGCATCTGCAAATATGAAAGCTTTGAATACTTGCTGTCTTAGGAGGGCTGCCCACATGGAGATTATTTGCTTGGGGAAGGGAAAGGCACCCAGGCAGCAATGCTTGTCCTGTATCAGGAGAAATGTGATGGGATACCATTTATTTAATTTGTGGTGTCTCTAATGATCTTGACTTGATGCAGCCTGTGGTGAGCTGCTCACAGGAATGCAGTCTTATGTTTATTTTGTTAAACCTTTTCATAACCGGTTCTTGTTCTTGTTTTGGTGGTGGGTGGCTACGCCTTGTCAAACCTCCCAGTGCCCTGCTCCTTCCTTTGGTGCTGCTGATGGTGTGTGGCTTATCAAGAGAGCTGTCTGAGTTTTTTTTCCTTTCCTGGGTCTGCAGCATTTCTCCAGAGGCCAGAATGAAAGAGATTGATTTTCGTCCAGCTGATTTTTCCAGGATGGCATGAATTTGAGCAGCTGGAGGTGAATGGAGTCCCATCAAAGACTGCCTGCCCCACCTGGAGTTTGGCTCCATGGCTGGGGCTGGTACTCTCAATTTAAAGGCTGTCCCAGTTACGAATTGCTTCGTGGACAAAGTAGGGAGAGGGAAGGAGAAGGAAAACTTCCCCTCTTAAAAAGAACAGCAGTGCTGCTGCACTGAGTGACTCACTGTCATGGAGGAGGCCTTTGGGAAGAGAGGTGGTGTGTGCTTTTCTTTTTTAATTGGAGCACAAAGATATGGGACTTTCTGCAAGTCATTTTAGTAGGAGATGCTGTGCGGGTGAGCTCTTAGTTTGGCCAAGCCAGAAGCCAGTCCAGTAGCCGTGATCCTTCATTTCTGAATTTAACCACAGCTTCCAGTCAATCCTTTTTGTTTCAACAAGAGGCTGTGCTGTGCGATGTGAGAGCTTTGCAGGGATAAACGTGTGGAAGGAGGCGGTAGCATGTGGTGTGCTTAGTCTGGACCAGCACATCTGTCACTTCTGTTGCTAACGAGTACTGTGTCCTTGTCACTGTGGTGTCTGACCCCTTACTGCCTTTAATGGGTGTGCTGCCTGCGCGCCTTGACAGCGGAGACAGGGGCAGTTCCCTGTTGCCTGCCAGGTAGGGTGGGATGGAAACACCTTCTCCAAGGCCACGTGCAGACTGGGAGCTTCTTTGGTGCCCCGTTCAGTGCTGTGCTCTTTGCTCTGTGATAGTTAGGGATTTATAAAAAAAGAAAAAAGAAGGAAGCATGTTTTAGGGAGAGGACATGTCAGGGGCTAACTGTGAATTTGGGTACTGCTTTCTCCTTTGCCACAGATTCAGAGCGTGACCTTGGATAAGCAGTAAAACGTCTGTCTCTGAACATGTTCCCTACAGTCAAATAGGGACAGCAACACTTCCAGGGTTTTGCCATTTGTATGCAATAGCAATGGCAGCTGTTGCAGAAGGTATGATCTGATGTAGTAAATGGTCTCTCCTGGCTGCTTCGTTTTCCTTTTTCATTTTGTGTTGACTTTCTCAAGGATGGGGGTAGCTTCCTTTTCTATACCCTGGGTAAGCTGAGCTCTTCTCTATAAGGCAACAGGAGCACTTGTTGGTTCGTCTCATCCTTTGGGAGCAGCTGTTGTTTATGAAGGCTAAGGGTAGTAGTAGTTCCTTTAAAAGACATAAAACACATTGTGTTGGCCTGACCCCTTTCCCCTGAACTCTCCTGCTCACTTTGTTAGCAGCTAAAAGTATGCATGTCCTGAGCAGCTGTTGTCTTTTTGGTGCCTTTTTTTTTTTTNTTAAAATGAAGATTCATTGGTGCCCCACTCTGGTTCTTCAAAACTAACGGAGAGCTTGAAGGAAATAGCTTGGATACTGAAGTGATAAGCGCTACAGAAATGCCAGACGCTATATAAACAACTAAACTCAGCCCCCGGCCCTTCCTGAACAAGGGATGATTTGCAGAAATACTTCAACAGATGGTCTGAATTTGGCTTTTCAAAAGGGGGGAAGAAATGCCAGGCCACTGCTGAGCTGTGTGTGGGTGCATGCCTGAGTGTGCTGTGTGGTGTGCTGCCTGCCAGCATGCTCCCAGGGAGGCTGAGCAGGCAGCTCCCGCAGCCCCTATGTGCTCGGGAGGTGTCTGCGCACTGCTGATTCAGGGTCTGCAGCTCTGCCAGGTCCCTGGCGTGAAGCGAGCTCCCACTTCCCCTGCGGTGAGGTTTGGCTGTGCCCACTTGCTGGGCTGTTCTAGTGGAGGTGAGCTATGGCCAGTTTGCAGAGGTGTGGGGTCAGCTCATGGAGAGAGGCTGCGGAGCTGCCGTGCAGCTTACGAGATGTTGTTTGGCATGCGGGTGAGATTGCGGGAAGACCACAGTGTGATCTGACACCAGATTGTCTCTCGCGCTGGTGCAGTTACCTGGACCTGTGGCAGTGCAAATTGAGGTGGTCTGGAGCTGGAAGCAAACAGATCAATTGTGGCAAGGGGCATGTGCTGTTTGGACACACCTGTGTGTAGGTGAGCTGACAAACTTGTTGGTAGCCTGGGGTGGGAGAGAGTTTACATGTCATACTCAGGGACCCTGATGAACTCTGGTGGAGCTGGCTGCTGTGGCCAACCTCTCCTCTCCTCTGATGAGGTTACTGCTCTTGCAGGGAAAGGAGAACATGGTTTCCCCATCTGGTACCAGGCCTGGGGTTCTGATACAAACTGTGGCAGCAGCAGAGTGCTGCACCACCACTTGTGTGGCGGTGGTAGGCAGGTTCCCACATCAGTAGGCACAGCTGGCTCCGATGAGGATCGTGGATTGGAGCCCAGAAGTCCTTGCCCGAGGAACTCTGGAGCAGAGCAGTATATCTGGTTCCTGCATTGCCAAACCGTTGTTAGCCTCCCAGCACAACATGCCTGTTACGCTCCTCACTGGCATGACAATTCGTTGTGTCTAATGATTTCTGTTGTTGGTGCCATGCACTCTTTGGCAAGACAGTGTTGGTTGGTAGTTAGAGCAGGGATGTGAGGTGTGCTTTGGGGGTGATTTTTTATTTTGAAACTTTCTGAAAACAGGTCTAATTCTTAAGCAATGCAAGATGAATCACTTTACTGAGGATGCTTAATGTGTCAGGTAAATTCTTGTGGATACATCTGGCAGGAAGCAGCATTGCACTGTGCATGTGGAGTAGCCAGGTAAGACACTTAACATCCAGAGAATGACTTTCCAAGTTAGACTTATTTCACTTTTTTCCTCTCACTCTTTTTCCTTTCTTGTGTTACCCATGTCCTTCTGCTCTGTTTAGGTGAGCAGGACTGCCTGTGTTTTCATTTGCCTGTAGCCTCCTAAATATATTGTTTTCCTGATGGGAACGCCTTGCCTGCCTTGCAGCCTGCTGATTCACAGCACTCTAGGTGAGCAGGGAGCTGGGGATGGATTATGCCACAGATTCCCGAGCCATCAGGCGGTGGTTGCAGTCCCCTTGACAGTTCCTCTGCTTGTCACAGAGCACATGCTAACCTCTTTAGGAGGAACATGACCCATGTGGGGCTGCTGATGTGAGTTTAGCACGGAACCATTTTGCTGTGATGTAAACAGCTTTGGTGTAAGCAAACAGCTGAGGTGGGAGGAGAGAAATGCTGTTTGTGATGCAGGAGCCGGAGCAGGTATGTTCATGTACACCCACAGCAAAGGGACTGGCAGCAGCAGTGTCCTGTATCACCGTTCCTGTGGCTGAGAGGCAAGGAATATTGATTAACAGGACATTTAACTGGCATTTCTTCTTGTGTACTGGGAATATTAGTCAAATTCTGTCTTCAGCTGTGGGAAGTAATAAGGTAAGCTTCCTTCTTCAGAAAGGTCTCTACCTGCTGTTGCAAAGTGTTTGGGAGGCTGGGAGGTGTGCTTTTGTTACCCTGTCTACTCTCCATGTCTGGTCTCTTGTACAAAAGGCACCTGAAACACAGTCTTGACTCTAGCGAGCAGCTGAGCTTGCGGCGTGTATGCCAGTGTTTGCATGCTTACATGGTGGCTCCTGCTCAATGCTTCTCTGTCACCTTGCCTTAGGTGGAGCCCAGCTCCTACCTCCAGAGGGTGACACAGGAAGGCTGACGTCCTTTCAGACCTTGGGGTCCTGTTTCATTAACCTACAATATTTTAGCATTGGCACCCATGTTGGTGGCTGGCTCTCTGGGGGCACTGTGGCTTTGCTACAGGGGCAGGGCATGGGGTTTGCTGGACGCATTGCTGTTCCAGCCAGGCTCGTGCAGTCCCTCTTCAGGACTCTGAGTGACAGCTATCAGTTGATGTATAGCTCCACAGGACTCTGGATTTCTAGGTCTTTTAAATCATTTTGTTCAGGGCCCAGAAGCCCTTATCTCCCAGACTGCCCTGGAGGGATTCTTATCCTATGTTATTGTTGTTTATCATGTTTTTTTTTTCCAGTGCCCACAGAAGCCAGGCTGCAGGCTGCTACTGAGAGGGGCAGCCCTGCTTCTTACTCCTGCCTCTCTTTTTGTGCCAGCGCAAGCATTTATGTGTTCACAGCTATGCATTGTCCTGGGAATAAGGTCTAGTCTGAAATGAGTTCCTCTAGTTGCTGAGGGAAGGAAGAGCTCCCTCCTCTTTGGCAGTAACCTGAAGTTAAGCTGGACTAGTGGTTGAGCAACTACAGCCTCTGCTGGGAAAGAGAATCACGTGGCTTAAGAGAGATGCACTTCCCAGGTGCTAAAAATCGCTAGTATGGTTTCCTTCATGAAAATATTTGCATCTTCTCTGCCAACCCACTGTCAAGACTTCATCGAGCCTGTACTGCTGCCTCTGTGCAGGACAAACCATGTTGTGCTACCCTTCTGCAGCCCTGGTCTGGCCTGGTGCCTGATTGGAAATTCTCTTTTTGAGGGGGAGAGTCAGCATCATGTCTTTAAAACACCCTGCAATTCACATGGCATAGCCCTTGCTGCCAGAGAAAGGTGGTTGCTTTTCAGGCCTCCTGGGGATGGCCCTGTGTACTGCCAGATGCACACAGTATAGGAAGAAGTGGGGAACAGAGTGGGGAAAAAACCCCATGCCTTTGCTTTGCTCTGTCACAGTCCCCTAGTGTTCACAGGAACAAGCGCATGTTTCAGAAAGCACTTGGTGAGCACGTGTCCTTGGAGATGCAAAGGAATCGACCGACTTCCTCTGCTCTTCCTCTTCCTCTCTCTCCCTTGCTTTCCAGGAGGTGGTGGCAGTGCCTAGCAGACACCCTTAGTGTGAGCCCAGCTGATGCCGAGGAAGGCTCGCCAGCAGTGGCAGAGGTGAGGGATCTGGTTACCCTTGGGCTGGAGAGATGGGGAGGCTTCTCTCTGAGCGTATCTGAACCTTGCTGGGATTGTGCATCTCTTTCCTGCTGTCCTTTTGCCTCTCCCTGCCACAGGCTGTCCCTTCCACTTCCCGTTTCTGAAGGCTCTGTTTGTATTTTGACATGGGAGGTGCATGTGGTGCTGCCGCTTGCCCCCATTGCCAGATAGGTTTAGGGAGCCGGTTGGGATTGCCGGTTGGGTTGAGCTCACACTGCAGCTTCCATGTGATGCCTGTCCAGCCAAGCTGTCCCTGGCTGCCTTTAGGGATGTGGAGGAGACGGGGCTGTGTGAGGAGCAGCGTGTGTCAGGATACTGGGAGAACTGCAGTCCCCGGTGCTGCTCTGTGGCTGGAGGCTGCCAGTACCATGTGGTCCCTGTGGGAAATGGGCTGCCTGCAGGGTCCCGGACTCATGGCCCCAAAGCAGCAGGGTGTCATCCCAAGGCTTCTGATGTGCTCTGGGCTATGGAGGTAGGAAGGGACAAGCCGTCTTCCCCTTTGGAGGGGGGATCCTATGTCTGTCGCATCATCAAGGGCTAGGTGAATGAGCAAGGCTTTTTGCATGTTAACCAGGCAGCTGGGCTGTGCGAGCCGTAGGGTGCAAGCCGCAGTGCTCCTATGCTTCTCCTCCGAAAGCCGTGTCAAGGCAAGTACTTTCCGCTCTCACACAGCTATTATGAAAGAGCCTGGATTTGATGCGCCCTTCTCTCCCTTTGCCCTCAGGGCATGCTGGGCTTGTTTGAATTAATGTAATTAGCACATGCCTTATTAGCTCACTAAGGCACAAAGAACTCATGTATATTTGTAGCCAGGTTAAGCAGCCCCTATTAATTTAATAACCGTGTCCTCCTCAGTGCGTGGCAACAGTTAATCGCTGGTGGTGACTCAGGATCAGCCAGTATGGAGGGAATTTGGACAAGGTGTATATGCATGCGGTTCTCTTTTATTGTGTTGTATTTTTGTTAATGAGCGTGAAGGGAATTAGCAGCAGGCGCAGTAGACGGAAGCTTTCAGTGCAGGTTTGCTAAGCAGCTAGCCCTGGATATTTCCTGTGCTCTACACTGTCTGTAGGAAAGGATCTATAGAATGAGTCAGTGTGATATGACACAGACTGGGAGGCTGAAATATACAGAAATAAACTTTAGCAACCCACACTTGAACTCTGTTCCAATCAGGTTATGAACTAGGTACTGTTAGCAATTTTGCTTTGTTGTCTACTCTGTTTCCCCTTGGTGAATCCTGGGGCAGAGGAAGTGGCTGGTGTATTCTGGCACTGCTCAAAACTGAGACTGAGAAAGGGCAAGCTTCTCGTGAAAGGACAAAAAATAGTTGCAAGAAATTTCATCCTCTGCAGTGCTGTGGTCCTCAGTCCCTTTTGCTGGTCTGGGTCTTGCCACACACAGAGCTTAGCTGGGTCCCATGGGATGCTGCCAGGATGCTTGCCACCAGTTTTTTGGTTTTCTTTCCACCACTCCACTCCCCCCCGAAGATGCAGGTTATGGGTGTGAATGCTAGTTTGTGCTCCACCACCCTGACATGATGCAGCCTGCAAGCCCAGGATGGTGGTATGTGTCTCTCTCCATGCAGGACATGTGAAATAGTAAGGTCCTGCACTGCTTCTACAACTAGTGAGTTAAGCATTTTTGGGGCTCTATTCAGATCACTACATGTGCAAAGGAGACTTCCTGCATTTCTTCTCTTCTTCCCCTTCCTGCAGTAATCACAGGTCATGCTCTGTGGTGAGCATGATCTGGAAGGAAGAGCAAGAAGAGTGGTGCTGGAAAGCAGCTGATGGGTTTACACAGTTTTGGTCAGGTTTTCTGCAAGTAGCTGTTGGGGTGAGAGGCAGATAGCCTGCCTGCTCCCACTTCCTCTCTTTACTGTTCTTATTTGCTGTTTCTCCCCCTTGCCAAGTAAGCTTGGGCTGTCAAGGCCTGAACTGTTCCCAGTCATCATAAGCTTGTGGAGGAGCATTATTGAGAAGATGAGGCTGTTACAGGCAGATGGGCAAGGAAACCCCATGAAATTGGACAGAAGCGTGTATGTGCTTGTAATAATGTGCCCTCTCACTGCAGCTGGCGGGGGACCAAGTCCCCAGGCTCCAGCAGAAATGATGAGCTCTTCTGGCTTGTGTCTGCTGAGGACCTGGCCCTCCTGGGAGGCACAGTAGGAAGATAAAAGTCTCTGTGAAATCTCCATGGAGTGACAGGGGATGCACATGAGTCTGCCTGCAGCAGGTTGGAGCAGATAAGTTATTTTTCCTTCCTTAGAGCCTGTTCTAGGGACAGCCCAATGCATGGATGAAGGTTGGTGGGGTGAGGAGCTGCGATGGTATACGCTGTACTGGTGATATGGAGGTACCCATGTGCAGCTCCGAACAGGTGCCTTGCAGGGAAAAGAATAATAAAAAATGAAAAAGTCTGCAGGAAGAGAAATGATTGCTGGGATACCTCAGGTGCTGGACGGAGGTGGTAATTTATTTTTTTTCTCTTTTTTTCTTTTCTCTGCTTCAGGGGCAGGAAGGGACACTGCTTGGCTTGGTGGGTGGGAGGCTTTCTGTGCAGGATCATAGCAGCCAGCTGGCTCAGAGCTGTGGGCTGCCTGGCACATACTGAGATGGGGCGTTTTCCAGGCCAGCTTTTTTAGGCAGTGAGGATTTCCCTCCCTCCCCCCTCCCTTCTTCTCTCTGTCTGTTCACTGTCTTGGATGAGCTTGGAGAAGGAAGGAGCAGCCTTGATGTGGTGTTTAACCCAGCGGCTTCATTGGTCTTCCCTTGTGCTGCTGGAGCAGCCATGTGTCAGAGTCAACTCAGCAGGCCCTTTGCTGGCTGCTGGGCTGGAAGGGATGGAGCTTAATTTATAGCCCTGGAGTAGCTGAAGTTGGGGCTATTTCTGGCACGCATCTTGCTCAGCACCTGCCTGGAGGAACATGATGTAGGGGAAACAAAATGGGATTTGTGGCTTGTTTTTCTTTCTTCTCAAAAGAAAAATAGTTTTTATCCCCCTCCCCCCTTTTCAAGGAGAAAAAGCCTTTTCTAGGGCTGCATGCAGTGCTCTGAGAAACACCAGGACTGCCAGCTCTCAGCAGGGGGTCCGCAGCAGGCACAGCACTGACCTGCATTGTCAGTCCATCCCCTCTGCATCCCAGGAGGACGCACTTCAGGGCGTCTAACAGGAACAGCTCTGTGGGTGTTTGGGTGTTGCTCTAATGAGGTACTGCTGCAATTTGGCCCAAAGAGACGCTTATTCTTCCCAGCAGGGCCACTGGTACCCCTTTCTTTCAGAGGAGGTTGGTCTGCTGAGAGCCAGGAGCCCTGGTTTTGTTGCTGGTGGAGAATGAATGGTCCCTTTCATGCCCCAGGACCTCAACTCAGTGCTCTGCCTCATTCCTACCAAATGAGCTAGAATCCAGCCCTCGCTTTCCGTTGGACTTTTTGGTTGGCTGTTTTTAATTACTGTTTTGTAGATGGTGATTATTTTAAATTGTGAGGGGGGAACCTTTCTTCTAGTCTGCTGGTCTCTTGACAGAGCACCTGAGCAAGGGATTTGCACTGTTTAGTTTCTCAGTGGTAAGTCCTTCCAGATCAAAGGGTTGGTCTGTCTGTCACTGTCAGTTGACTCTGCCGTTTCTTGACCACCACAGATTATTGAAGAGGAACCGCTTTATATAAGTTCTTGTTTGTTTTCCCAGCTGTCTTCCATCTGCCAGACTTCAGCTTCTCAGTGAAGCTGTTCTCTTTCTCCAGCTAATGCAGCATGTCTCTGAAGCTGTAATTTCATAAAAACTGGTATGGAGAACTGATCCAGAGGAAGGTGGGTTAAAAATAGTTAGAATCACACCAATTCAATGTGTGACTACATGATTTCTCAAGTGGCACTTGGAAAGAGGCATCACTGGTAATAAGCACATGCTTATGTTGTCCAAAGATGTCCAAGCTGTAAACTTGCTTGTGCATCAGCATGGTCATGTGTGGACAGTTTTACTATCTGTTAGTTAGCTTGTGCTTTCACTGTTGGCTCTTAGGCTGCAAAATAATGTAGGCTGTTATGAATTTAATTTAAATAGTCATTTTTTTCTAGAAGTTCCCACATATATATATACACATATATTTCATTGCATTTGCATATGGATTAGTTGTTCTGTAGCTACTTTTTACAGATCCCTTTGGGTTGGTGTAGGGACTCGCAGGTCTCTACAGACCAAAGGCTATTTTCAAGCAAAATGCTGGGCCTGAATTTCTGCTGTGGCTGTGCTCTGACCTCGTATCACTGCATCACTGAAGATTTTATGATAGGAGATGCGTGGAAAGGCTTTTTGGCCCTCTGGCTTCTATACCTCTTGGTCCATGTTTCTTCAGAAGCTGTGGAGAGGCAAGACTGAGTTTGCCTTTGAGCGTGAGTCCATAATTTAGAGGCCTGTTACTTGTGTTGTAAATGTTCAGAGGAATGAGAGAGAAGCAGGGCTGTAGCATGCTTGATGTGGCATTTGTGCAGAGCAGAGGAGCCTGTTCTTTTGAGACTCGTCCACTAGACCAAACTGCCTTTTTGAGAAGTTGGAGAGGAGGCAGGTTGAGATGGGAAGAGTGCCAACAGCTCCTGTGGGTTTCCTCTTCTCCCTTCAGTCTTGCTGGGGTGCTGTGAGCACTTTTAGACCTGTTGTCTCTCTCCTGTTAGAGAAGGCACTGCAGTTACGGAGTGTTTTGATGCATTGCCCTCCTATGGAGCAGGACTCTGCTATGTGTTCTCAGGGAGGTGACTGCAAGGTCATTTGTCCTGCTGAAACCTTCCCTCTGGTTCCTTCAATTTGGCAGCCCCAATATCTTGGACAGTATGACTTGCCGTGTGAGCCCTGCATGAGTCACTTCTCCTTTTAATGGCTGTCCTCGCTCGTCTTGCAGTTCAGCTGCAAAACCTCCAGGACATGGACTGTCCTTGACTGAAAGTCTGTGCAGCCCCTAAAATAACAGGTCCCAGATCTCCACTGGGGCCTCTTGTGCTGCAGTGCTGATACCCAAGCCCAGCTTCAAGATGAATGTCAACTTTCCAGCTCTTGATCCATGGCAGTTTCCCAAGACATGCAAAGTCAAAGGGTGTATCTGACACTTGTTCCATATCATCACAGGCCTGCTTCTCGAGTCTTTCTGTCTGACTTGAATGCAGATGACTTGGCATTCAGCAGTTGTCCTTTGCAAACATTTCTGCCTGACTGAAGTGGAATGTGCTCTGGTAACTGGAGTGTGATCTGGTGTTAGGACCTGTGAAGTGGACTGTGTTTCCTGAGCTGCCCTGAAGTAGAGCTGAGGGGTAGGAGACATGTCTGGGAGAGAGATCACGTTGATGCAAGAAGAGGCCTCCATGGGACTCTCCCTGTTAAGCAATAGGGCAAACAGCTTCTGCACTAATCTAAGCAAGTTGCTGGTTGTTTGGCCTGGAGAAGCTCTCCAGGTCAGGAAGGCACTGCTCTTGCTGCTTACAGTGTTCTTTGGAGGCCTTTCTCCAGGGCTTAGCTCTCATAGAAGTAATGGAAGATGCTTGTTGTCTTGACCTATTGCTTAAGGTTTCTCAGCAAAACAGGTAAAGGTGCGTGATGCTGTACTGGGAGTCAATGGCCAGCCTGTCGCTTCAAGCAGGATGGAGGCCCCAGAGGGGAAAGCGTTGGAACATTGGGTGTATTCCTCCTGCTACTACTGCCTGGAGGCAGGAGGATCCCCACCTCCTTCCCTACTCTTTTTTCCCCTTCCTTTCCAGTAATACCTGCTGCTCCACTTGCTCTGATCTTTGCTTTGGAGTTGGCAGCTAGATTGGCTTTTCCCAGTGTGGCTGGGGCCAAGCAGACAGAGGGACTGTTGCTGGGTGCAGTAAAGTGTCTGTCTGATGTCTTCAGCAACTCTTTTGCTTTGCATTGAGGTGACCCTGGTGACTGGGGCCAGCAGAGCGATCTGGAGAGAAAGCTGCCTCCAGTACATGGTGGGACTTCTATCCCTGAGATGGGAGGGTTGGTTGGACCACTCAAAAGAAGCTCTTGAGTGCTGAGCACTCTCCCTCCTTGGAGAGTGGTGGAGGTGGCTGCGTTTCCAAGGCCAGTCTTTGCTGTCTGTTTGGTCTTCTTGACTGCTGTTGTGTGAAGGTAAATGAGGTCTCTGAATTTCCTGTAATCTCAAATAAATCCTGGGGGAGAGGATAGTTGCAACACTGTGTGTGCAGTACCAGAATATAGGGCGTTGCTGTAGTCCCAGGGGCTTGCAGGTTGTCCCCTGTGATATTTCCACCATGGGCCTGTTGTGGCTCCTCTCCTGTCACAACAGTATGGGTAACTATACTGATCTGGATGGGTAAAGAATGTGGTGGGCAAGTACCACTGCTGAGATGTTGGACTGTTTTTGTCCATAGCTTGTTTTATCCTAAGCTGGAATGTTTTCATGGGAGCAGGGTGTTCCTCAGACTGCCAGTTGTGGTTGGAAATCCTGTCTGAAGGTAAAGGGCAAGTCAGCGATGGAGCTGGAATGAGAGCTCAGGAGCCTTTGCTGCTAATCAGGATTTTTGGTCCTTTTTTGCCCCTCGGTGGGCATCCAGGTAAATCTGTACTGCCACCACTTGTGTTTACAAAGCCAAGCGCTTCTAAAATGTATTCTCAGCCTGGACACTGTCCTGCGCTGCCAGGGAACTTGTCTATTTCATTGTGGCATAAGGGAGATGTTTAGAAGCGTTCTTCTATCATCACAAGGTCTCACAGCATGGATAAGTTAAGGCTTCCCAGACTGAGCCCAGTTTGCAAGGAGTGTGAAGGCCAGATATGGGGGCAAAGTTTGCCTGCTGTTTTGCAAGGGTGCCAGCCTGACTGTTTTCACTGTGAATGTGCTCTGGCATTTTTGGCTGTAGATAGGAGGGTGCCTGAGGACACCCATCCCAAGCAGCCAGAGGGAGGGAAGCCGCACAAGGCAGAGGTAAGTCGTGGAGGACAGATGGGGCTGCAGCAGTTGAGGGCTCTTGCAGGGGGCTGTCAGGATCGGGAGGGAGGAGCGAGCTCCCTGTGTGCTGGGGCTCAGCATCCTTGCTGTGTTGCAAGCTGAGTGAGCACTGTGCCACTGAGCCTGTCCCCACAGGGCTGCGAGCAGCCAATGGTGCAGGCAGGTGGCGTGGCCCCTCCCCGCTGGGACTTTGGCCTTTTTGCACCTGAGGCAAGAGGGGGATCTGCCCTGGACTTGGCGCTTTCAAAGCCCAGCGTCGTATGGGGACAGTTGGCTGCTGACCGTGAGGCAGGTGAGTTTGCGTCTGCAGCCCCCAGGGCTTCTGCCTGGTGGCAGAATGGTAGGAAGGGGCTGCTGTGCTGTCCCACTGCGCAGCTGGAGAGGTGACAGTCTGTTTTTGTGGGGGAGCGTCCACCAGCCTTGTTCAAGAGCTACTTTGTTTTATTGAGGACTAATGCCCTGCCTGGTGCTGCAAGAAAATTCGTGGCAGTTCCTGCTTTTGAGAGTCTAGGGGCAAGCAGGCAGCAGAGATGATGCTGCTACTGATTCCCTCCATCCCCTCTATCCCAAAACGTCCTGAGCAGGCAAGAGCCACGTTGACAGCTTCTCCCCAGGTAGACTTCCTGGTGCCGGCTCCCTTGTACGATTTGTGCCCAGCACGCATCTAGAAAGCAGCTTCTCTCAGAAAGTTTTTGCAGTTCAGTTTGCACTCCTTAAACCTTATTGTTGCAATGGCAGCTTTGCTTCAGTCGTTAGCAAAACTTGGCAGGATGTCCACACCTTCAAATGCTTTTGTACTGTGAAGGAAAGCGGTGTGCTGATCCCAGAGGGTTTCTCCTCTCCTAGCAGGTACTAGTTGCTGCTTGCTCCCCCCCACGCCCCTTCTCTGACTGTGAGAGGTCGCATGGCTGTGTCCTCTCGACACAGTGGATGCTGGCACAGCTTTGCTCCCTGCTCTCACCCTCTGAGCCCTGCTTCTTGATGTTGGCTTCTCTGGCTGGGGCACTGAGTTTGTCTCTTCCCAAGACAAATGGAAATATGTGGAAGGGAGTCCTGTCTTCCCCTTCTGCTGTTTATTTTCAAGTCAAGGTTGTAGTCTGAATGTTTGCTTTCAGTGACAGCTCCAGCATGTGCTGGCCCCCAGTTCTACCTCATCCCTGCCTGACTGGTCTGCACAAATGTTTGTGCTGGCATGAAAGCAGGGATGGGAACACATGTTCGGGCATAGGGAGAGGACGGGCTTGCTTCCTTCGGCTGCAGTGCCAGCTGATGTTTGCTAAAGGTCTTCTGTCAAAACAGCAGCCTGTGTACCCTCAGATAAATTGGCATGTCCGACAGCCTGCACTCGAGAGGCTGTGCTCAGCTATGGAGTGGGGCTGCTGGGGAGGGGAGAGGCTGGAGATGGGAGGGCTGGGGAAGAGATGACCTCTGTGGAGGGGCTGATGGCAGGACTGGGGGAGCTGGTGGACTGGGAGCCTGCAGATGGCTTGGAGGATGCCAGCAGTGGCTCTAGCAGCTGGCAGAGGGAGAGCAGGGTAAGCAGGAGGGTGCTGAGCTGTGGGGACCACCAGGGTCAGACTATGGGCAGAGCAGTGGCATCTAGGTGTAGAGGTGGCAACCCACAGTCATAGGGCAGTGCGGTGGCAATAAATGCTATGAGTATGGTCAAAGAGGTGTGGGTAAGCTTAACCTGTTCCTTCACCCATGATGTCTTGGCTTGTGGAGGTGTTGGGTGCCTGTATCTCCATCCAAGCTTGCTGGCAGCACACATGGCATGTGATGAAACTGTGTGCTCCCCTTCATGCCCTAGGTTGGGCTGTGATTTTCTGGTAAGCACTTTTCCTTCAGGTGATAAGGTGGGAACCGAAGGTTAAAAGTTGAGCCCCGTGCCCTAGGCTGATCAGAAGTACAGCAGATCTGCAGTACGCAAGGGTTGGCCATCCTGGAGAAAACCTTACAGTCTGAGTGTGTGTGGCAAGGCAGGGAAGCAAAATAGCACCATTTTGGCAGTGGCTGAGGCTGTGAGGACCAGATACATCTGAAGCTGGCTAGGTTTCTATTGTAGTGCCCCAGTCTGGCTGCTCTGTCACTCTTTGGAGCTGGATTTTGGGAGCTGGGAAAAGGGAGAGGCTGGGTTGAGGAGGCTCCTGGGCGGTCTATGTGTGGCAGCGTGAGCTTCGGGCATTTGCACCGCTTCCGCACCTAGCATTGAGGCAATTCCCCGTGCTGCGGTGTGCACATCGCTCTGAAACGAATTTGCTTGATCGTTTTAATAAATGTAGAAGGGACGTCCCAGTGTGCGAGTAATGGGGCATTAATCCATGCCTAGCTGTGTTAATAGCACTCTAGGAAGGAATTAACACCACATAATTAATCGCACGTGCAGCTTTTGCTCTCTTAATTACAGGATGTTCAATTCAGGACACCCCTCCCACCCCCTTACGTGAGGGCTGCCCTGCCTCTTCAGCTTTGAGGTGGGTCTCTGGCAGCTCTTGCTTCCCCTGCCCACCCGCTACCAGTTTCTTCCCAGCTCCTCTGCTCCTCATGCCATGCAGGTTCCCAGTTCCAGCAGCACTATTGTCCACCTGGCTGTGAAGTTTAACTACATGACGACTTTTTCTGAGGCATCAGCACCTTTTTGGTGCTACTGGCTTGTCTGCTTCCCCAATGCAGGTGCTGGTGGGAAGCTTCCTGGGAAGATGCAAGCCCTGCTCCCTGATCCTTCTCCCATAGGAAGCCCTGGAGCCACGCACCTGCTTGGCTGCAGGAGCTTTGCTTGCCTGCTTTTGTCTGCATTTTTTGGCTCCTGAGAGCACTGTGTTCCGGGGGAGATAGACTTAGGTCTTTATTTAATCTCTTTCCTTTCTGGGTTAAACGCATAATGTTGTTCTGAGTTTGTTTTTTAAATAGTCTATAAAATTACTGGCATTCTCTTCCCAGCCTGTGTTTTTCCTCCTCTCACACTGCAGGACTGCAGCAGCTATTTTCCTGCCCTTGGAGGGATTGGGGTCCAGCTTTCCCCAGGAACTCCCTTGCCAGGGCACTGGAGTCTTCATCATTCACCATCTTTTAAGGGACGCAGGGAGTTCTGTGGATTACAGCAAAGTGCTCAGATAGACTTTGTAGTGACTTTGGGTTTGTTTTGCAAATGGTCATTCGCTGGAGCTCTGTTTAAACAAAGAGAGCTCAAAAAAGCTTTCCATTTCAGTCATTAAAATCCCTTAATGCATTAAAATCCCCTGGCCACGGACATTCAGGCCTCCGCTGTGCCATGTGCTGTATAAACAGTTATCAAGTGCTGGTGTCTGCTGTAAAATGATCACATTGTTCACTTCCCCTCGCTCATCCGTGGGTTGAGTAGCTTTTGTTAGGGGAGATGATACTAGTCCCAGCATTTGCTGGCTCTACAGCCAGCACCAAGGAAACCTGTAACTTTGCCCGATTTTAAACCCAGGAAGATTGTTTTGTCCTCTTCCTGCTGTGTGGCTGCAGCAGGAGCATCTATTCCCTTCTGGGACCAGCTGCATTTTTCCGGCTGAGTTAGACAGCGGGGACAGGGTCCGCAGTTACTGAGCAGGTGGAGAGCTGAAGCCAGGAGTCAAAAGAGAAAAAGAGAGGAGAGAGCTAAACTCGGCTGTCCCAAGTACTTCTTGGTGCGGTAGTGTATTCTCCCACTCTCATCACCCTACTTGTGTTAGCGGGTAAGAGACAGTCCTGTGGTACATTTGTGTGTCCATCTCAGTCTCTCGCTACCTGTCAGTGGTGAATATTAGCAGCCCTGCTGTCTTCTCTCGCGTTGTCCTTTGCGATAAGTGCCTGACTTTCTGGATGCCCTTCTGCGGGGAAGGGTGCAACAGGGGCAACAACGGGGAAGTTTGCCAGGGCTTGGAGCGGGGTGTCAGGACCACTCGGTGCATGTATTTTTTCAGAGCTGCTGCCTCAATAAACATAAATATCCTGTTGAGAGTATAGATGTTATCAAGTGAGCTTTCATGGTTCAGGGCTTATTTATGCCAGGGTTACAGGCTTTTGGCAACTGGTCTCCCTATATATTTATATTTTGGTCTTATTCTTGTTAAATTGATAGAGAATTAGATTAACCTGAAACAAACTACTCTTCTGGATGTGCAGCAAAAGGTGTAAGCGATTTTCATCAGAAAGTGCAGACTTAGCTGATCTGGACGTTTTTAAGGTCTGTTTCCATAGATTAGTTGAAAACAGGTAACCTGTCTGAAGTGGGATTATGGAAGGGATGGGAGGCACAATAGTCTAGTGTAGTGGGTAAGGTTTGCGTGCAGTGTTTTGGAGAGGAGCCTCTTTCCTTAGTGAGCTTTATGTGCTGGTCTCTCCTGGCTTTGGCTGAATGTGGGACTCCAGAAAAGGCAGTTTTAGTCTCTTGTCATCCAAGCATGGGACTGTGCAAATGCTTTCATGCTGCCCTGTCCTTGGCACTTGGTGCAACAGGGAGGGGAGCAGGCCAGTGCTGAATGTGTGTAACCTCACCCCTTCTCCTTCCCGTACTTGTTTGCACCATCACCAGCTCTTTATACTTTCAGGGACCTTTTATTCTCAGGAACACCTCTGGCCCTCAGGTTGTCTCTCCAGAGGAGAAATGTCAGCCTGAAAGCTACCTTGTTGGATGTGAGATTCTGTGTGGCTTAGGAAATCTGCAATTAAGGGGCAAATTTCATTCCAGAGGCAAAGGGCAAAGATATCTCCTACACTTCTGGCTTGCCACCTAGGTGGCAGCTGGAACGTGAGAGGGAGGAGAGTGGCTGAGTGCTGCTGAGATGCCTGATGAAAAGCATGGAGCACCTGATTACCAGGTTGGAGGTGAGGAGAAGACAAGGACACCTCCAGAAAGCTGAAGGTTGTGGCCACTTCTGAAATTTTCTCCTGTGTCCAGATTTTTTTGTGTGGTGGCTTCTACCAGCTCTCAAACAGTAGCAATTAGGAGTCTTAGAGAGAACTGTTGCCTACGGACTTGGAGCTTCA
This sequence comes from Stercorarius parasiticus, assembly GCA_013396915.1. NCBI lineage: Eukaryota > Metazoa > Chordata > Aves > Charadriiformes > Stercorariidae > Stercorarius > Stercorarius parasiticus. The sequence goes on from VWZL01004592.1 coordinate 247,254, forward strand.
GTGCTGTGCTAGTAGGCACTGAGCTGAAAGGAGTGGCCCAAAGGGCAAAGTCACATCAATAGCTTGGGGAGGAAGAGACACTACTTAAAAGACAGTGTTGGCACGAGACTGAGCATGGACTGTCCTTTTGGACTGGGTAATAGAGAAAGAATTGTAACCACTGAAGGAGCAGGTTTTTGAAGACTGTCCTTTAGAAACAGCACTTAGTTGTTGGAGGGAGGTGCTGAATGGGTCTTGCAATGACACGTGATTGTCTTGGGGTGGCTGGGTGGACGTGCAGAGGGTTGGAGATCCACATGGTGTGGTGTGAAATGCTCCCTGGAGTTCGAGAGAACTGTGATGGGTACCGCTGTGCGGGATGCTGGGCAGAGCTTGTGCACTGCCTGGCCCTTCCTCACATGCTGCTGGAGCATGACGACTCTGGCAGCTCTTCCCTCTATACGTGCTTGTATATTTATATTTTGTATATTATACACAAACACATTTATAAGGCTCTCTCTGGAGCTCAGTCTTCTCTTTGAGGAGACCAGGTGCTCCCTTAAGTCACTCATTCCTTGGCTGGCCCCACGCTGCATCCTGCCCAGTAGGACCTGAGCTTCAGGAAGAGTATTAAGTGTCTCAACTTTTTCTCCTTGGTGTCTTTCTCTCCTTTCCCAGGAAGAAACTGAAGTGAAAAAGAAGTCACTGAAAAAGAAATTAAGGAACGATTTGAAGGAGCAGATTCATTTCTTAACAAGATCAAGTTTGAATTAAATGGCTGATAAACAGATCAGGTAACTTTTTAAAAAATTTTTGAGCTGTTAGTTGTGCTTTAAATTTTTCTTTTAAAGTCTTTCAAAGCCGTAATCCCTTTTGTGATACAGGAGGCTGGAGGAAATCATGTGATCATCTCTTCTGGCCTTAAACAGTTCTGATTCCTTCTCTTCTCCTTTCTTACCTGCTTTTTTTCAACCTGCTGTTATTTTCTGTCTTTGCCATGTTGTCATATCTCTGCTTTCTTCAGTTATTTTTTTCTCACTGCCCTTTTCTTTCTGATGTCTGTTTTTTACCCTCCATGAGTCTGTTCCTTTTTGCTTCCTCTTTCAAAGGTCAGCTCGACCTGCTGACTTCAGCTTGCTGACATTAAGGGAGCAAAGCCAGCTCCTTGACCAGCCAAGGATGTAGTGCTTGTAATTACAAAGTCCACATGGATGCAGCCTTGTGCCTTTCTTCTAAAGCCAGTTGATGCTTGAGTGATTGCAGGAACATGAAGTACCAACAATAATTAGTGACACTTAAGTGCACAGCAGGAACTTAAGAGTGTTGGTCCTGGCATACGCAAAGGCTGGATTTGAGTCCTCCCTGGAAATGAATAGGCATGCGTTTTCTGGAAAGATACAGTTGTACCCTTAACTTCCTATGAGCTGTGTCAGATGGATCTGCACAGTCCTGTAAGTGGGTTTAACTTTCTGCTGCTTGTGAAGTTGCCCCAGATAAATGACTCCTTCATGCAGTGGGATTCCTGTCGGGGGGTTTCTTGTGGTCCTCTTCTAACATCTACTTGTCCAAGGTACCAGCTCAGGACAGGAGGGGTCAGTGGGTGAATGAAACCTGGTGACAGAGGGCCTGGACTTGGCAATGCCTGAATGCTGCAGGCAAAAGGGCTGCCTCTTCTTAGCATTTGCCACAATTAGGATATCTTCCTGTGTGCCTGCCTTCTGCAAATCAAAACAGTCCTGAGCTGCACTGATAACAAGACAACATTGTGGAGTGTTTATGTGCCTAGATTTGACCATTGTCAGTTACTGAATTTGGAGAGCACTTGGCACTCTTCTCTTACACCCATGAAGGGCACACTGAGATTCACCTCCATGGAGCCTGATGGGTGTACGTCTCTGATAGCCTCAGCAGAGCAAAAGGACCAGATGTCCGTGGCCATTCAAAGCTTGGTATTTTGAAGGAAGGGGAGACCTGTCCCCCAAGATCTCCTCCAACCTGATGTGCTCTTGGCAATGTGAACAGGAGTTTACTGGCTACAGGGACTAGTTAAAAGGGCTGAGGAGCACTGGGAGAACTGGGATGCCTTTACATCCCTTCTCGTGTTAAACTGAACAAATGGCAAATTTGTATGCTAGCCTGTGTTGTCTCCGTTTCACCTAAGCCCTGTGCACCTAGATAGTGAGTGTCAGTAGCTGTGCATAGAATGGTTTGGGTTGGAAGGGACCGTAAAGATCATCTAGTTCCAATCCCCCTGCCATGAGCAGGGACACCTTCCACTAGACCAGGTTGCTCAAAGCCCCATCCAGCCTGGCCTTGAACACTTCCAGGGATAGGGCAGCCACAGCTTCTCTGGGCAACCTGTTCCAGTGTCTCACCATCCTCACAGTAAAGAATTTCTTCCTACTATCTAATCTAAATCTGCCCTTTTTCAGTTTAAAACCATTACCCCTCATCCTATTGCTACACTCCCTGATAAAGAGTCCCTCCCCATCTTTCCTGTAGGCCCCCTGTAGGTCTCCCTGGCTGCCTTCTCTTTTCCAGGCTGAATGATGCCAACTCCCTCAGCCTGTCTTCATAGGAGAGGTGTTTCAGCCCTCCGATCATCTTCATGGCCCTCCTCTGGACTCGCTCCAACATGTCCACGTCCTTCTTATGTTGGGGGGCCCCAGAGCTGGACGCAGTACTCCAGGTGGGGTCTCACCAGAGCAGAGCAGAAGGGGAGAAACAGCTCCCTTGACCAGCTGGCCATGCTTCTTTTGACGCAGCCCAGGATATGGTTGGCCTTCTGGGCTGCAAGCGCACATTGCTGGCTCATGTTGAGCTTCTCATCACGGCCGACTTTCTCCTCAGGGCTGCTCTCAATCCATTCTCCACCCAGCCTGTATTTGTGCTTGGGATATCCCTGACCTACGTGCGGGACCTTGCACTTTGCCTTGTTGAACTTCACGAGGTTTGCATAGGCCCACGTCTCAAGCTTGTCCAGGTCCCTCTGGATGGCATCCCTTCCCTCCAGTGTGTCAACTGCTCCACACAGCTTGGTGTTGTCGGCAGACTTGTTGAGGGTGTACTCAATCCCACTGTCCATGTCACTGACAAAGACAGTGCCAGTCCCGGTTCTGGCCACTGAGAAACACCACTTGTCACTGGTCTCCACTTGGACATTGAGCTGTTGACCACAACTCTTTGAGTGCGGACATCCAGCCAGTTCCTTATCCACCTAGTGGTCCATCCATCAAGTCCATGTCTCTCCAATTTAGAGACAAGGTTGTTGTGTGGGACAGCATCCATGTTGTGCTTTGCACAGGTCCAAGTAGATGATATCAGTTGCTCTTCCCTTAGCCACCATGCAGAAGCTAAAGAGGACAGAGGGACTAGACACAGCGGATTGTCATTCCATAAGAGAGCACTGAGGTGAAAAGCGGGATGACTTAGTCAGAAGGGAAAAAGCTTTTGATTAAGGTGCAGGGCCCTCTGTCTCAGGTTCTTCTCTGTGCCCCAAATCCCTCACCTCTCCCACTTAGGTTATCTCTCCCATCTATGTGACCACAAGTCTGCAGCGGTCACAGGCAGCCAAGCCCCAAACCCCCCTTCCCTTGCAGTGTGCATCTGTCATCCCTTAGCAAAATGAGATTGATACCAAAAGACTAAAATCCACAGCAGTATTTTGCTGCAAGGTGAGATCAAGGGCATTGCATTTCTGCAGCAGTGCACATGGAACTTGATCTCTGCATCTCGCCAAATAGTGCCGCATAGTCTGTCTGTACTAGTCTTCCTCCGCAGCACACATGGGTGAACCTGGTTGAGTTCAGGTGTGATGGAGGTGTTGAGCAACAGTTTCTCACCCGTTTCTCACAGAATGAGAAGCTCTCTGTAGCTGATGTTGCCCGGATTTTTGGCTTGCCCAGGCACATCAGACTATTCCCCTTTATTGCTGGGGTCTGTGCTGAAATTGGGGAATCTTTTACACTTGGGGTGCCAGCAGGCAAGATGTTTGCCATGTGTCTGTCTCTCACTCCCACCTGATATGAACCCCATGATGATTTCACTGTTGTAACAGGTTGAGAGAGGCAAGTGTCTGCCTGCCCTGGGTGTTTCAGGGACACTTAAAGAAGCGATGACAGTGCTGAGGCCGAAAGAGGTTGTGCCTTGCAGTCTGTGACCTGCCAGCAGTGACTTCAGAGCTGAATTTGGGGAGGCTGATGTGATCCTGTCTTGAAACACCCTCCTTCCCAGTGGTGCCTCCATCTTGACACCAGGTTAGAGACCAGCTTTTATCTGGTCTCTAACCTCCTCTTTCAGTGTGACTATTGGTTAAAAAAGGAGAGTGCCATGATGTGAATCTCACTGTTTGAAATTTTCCCATGTCCTGAGAACAAGTTGAGCATAGGAGTTTGCCCGTAAACCTATTCATTCCCTTCGCAGACTGTAGTGCAAAGATCCCTGAGGCAACAGAGTCTTGAGCTGGTGAGATCTTGCAGTCTGGCCCTGCGCTGAGCTCATCCATTGATTTGGGCCTGCCTTCTTAACGCGATTTAATCTCGGTCAGCACTGTCTTGTTTGGGAGTGTGGGCTGAGCTCAGGTGGGTCTGCCTGTCCTTGACACCTCTTCTTTCAGCTGTGCCAGCCCTGGGGCTGTGTGTGTGTGTTGTATCGGTGCAGGCGTTGAGGAGGAAGGAGCTCTGGCTGCAGGAGAGCAGGGGCTGAAAGGAGTTTGCTTGGCATTTGTGGGCAAAGACTTTTAAAATTTTTTTTTCCACCCCTCTTTTATCTGCTTCCCCTAGGGAGACCTCAAGTTGAAACCCTGAGTCTCCATATCCTGCCTTTCCCTCAAGCCTGGAGCTGAGAGGCAGCTCTCTCAGCATGGCAGCTTACTGATCCTCCCTGCAATTGCCCCTGCATGCAGAATGCTCTACAATGCTGCTGGGGGTGAATGTGTTTGCAGAGCTTCACCTGACCGTGCCATGGCCAGCCTCACCGCTGCCACTTCCAGTGGGTAATGCAGTCTGTGCTCCCATCCAGAGCATTATGTCACCATCGTGAAAGGCAGCATGCCTGTTCCCCATGTGGGAGGACTTGGCCTCGTCAGCTCACCCAGCTGCAATCTAGGACTGCTGTCAGCTGTCAGTTTAATATCCGACACATCCTGTGTTCAGAGAGCCATATCCTGTGCTTTATTGGAGGGAGCTGACTCAAACAGGCTTCCTTTGTCTCTGTGTAGTGGTTTATCAAGCACGTAAGTGCTGGACATTTTTCATAATTGAATTTTCTGAGAACCGACATTTAGCTGAACTGGCTTTCACTCAGCACCACTTGCAAGAATTCCCTGTGGGAACACAAAGGCGAGTGGAAAAAGCCCTGTGTTTTGGAAGCATGTGAGTCAGCCAGGTTTTGATTTCCCTGAGAGGTATGAGCTCACTTCTCTGCATCTGCGGCCATGCAGGCTGCCAGTCCAGTGGTTTTGCTGGGCTGTTTGTTTGTTTGTGTGTGTTCCCCACACCCCAGGCGGTGGGTCTGGAAACAGTTTCCTGGAACTGCAGTTTTCTGCTCCTCAGCTGCCAGCTGGGCACTTCTGCTGGGCTTGTTCCCACATGATAGTAGCAGCTGACATATCACGGACCTCTCATTAGATGCATATCTGATTGCAGTGCTGAAAAGCATTTGCTAGTAAACCTGCTGGCTTAAAAACCATCGGGCCCTAACCGTCCATGTGGTAGATGGTCCAGCACTCTCTTTGCCCCTCTAGGGACAACAGAAGCCCTTGGGATCCTGGGAAAAGGGTTTTTCCTTGCTCTTAGTGATGTGTGCCTTAGCTGTTTGGCTCCACTCCACTTATCAGTGGTTTTTCCTGATGCTTTGTGCTGCTTTCTCCTCCCCTCTCTATGTACAGCAAGGGCCAAGCTTTGCCTTGAGGCAGAGCTCCCTTTGTGCTCGGGGGTGACAGCCTTGTTGCACAGTGATGTGTTAACTTTGGTCATGCGAAAGAGCTCCATTCTTTCCTCTTTCTCTCCACTGATGTTATCCCAGTGCTAAGACTTCTGTTTCTCTGCATCTTGTCCCCTTACAGTTTACCTGCCAAGCTGATCAATGGTGGTATAGCTGGGCTGATCGGGGTCACCTGTGTATTTCCCATCGACCTGGCAAAAACGCGCCTGCAGAACCAGCAGAATGGCCAGCGGATGTACACCAGCATGTGAGTAGCACCTGCATGAGCAACATCCCCCGGGGCTTTCAGCAGGGAGTCCTTCCACTTTCTTACCTCTTTCAGGTGGGTTCAGCATTTCTAGGAACTGGGCTGTCCACAAGAAAGCCAGGGGACAATCTTGAACCAAGCTGTGCTACAGCAGATAAAGCAAATAAAGCAGCTATTCAGGCTGCTGAGCCCAGCAGGTGAGATCTCTGCAGAGGGAATATCTGTTTGCATCACTTGCTTGGGAGCAGCATGTTTGCTGCTGTCAGGGCTCAGGACCAAAACACAAGGAGCCCTGTTCAATTCTCTGCTGGGCCACAATCAGGTGCATGAGGGAATTTCTACCTCTCTTCTGTTTCCACGACTCTCATATTGGAGGTTACTATCCCTTCCTTTGCTATGTCAGTTTTAAAAAGAGGAAGAAGCCACCCATTCCCAGTCTAGAGCACTGCATGCAGGCATTTTGATGGATCACAGGTTGACACATGCTGTAGTTACCCCAGCAGTCCTACGTCCAAAAGAATGAAGTGCTGTAGGCTGCAGGGAAAGAAGGTGTGAATATATCCAGCCCACCAAACTCACCTGGCATTTGTGTGGGATGCTTAGGGCTATGTATCTGCTGTGAGAAGGTGCACCACACTCAGCACAAGATGCTAGGAAGTCAGGCCTCAGTTTTCCAAAAGTACTGGTGTCATTGAAGGGGGAGAAGGGACTGGGACTCATGATGTGTGTCCTGTCCTCCTGCCACTTTGTTCAGAAGTAGTGTTACCTGCTCCTCCACACCAATATTTTCCTCTTTCCTGGCCAGGAGAATTTGAGGCAGAGCGGGGATAGGAAGGAAATGCTCTGTATGTTGATGTTTTTAGTCTCCGGGCCTCCTTGCTCTAGCTGATGGCATGTAATTATGCCCAAGGTTATGCTTTGGTTATAGGCTCTGACATGCCATGTCAGACTGGTGCTACCCTTGACAGTTACAGCACTCTCTGCTCCCTGCATTGTTTGTGTGCCCAGGCATGCTGGCAGGACGTGGCTTCCTGTCTCGCCTTGCCTCTCCTTTTTGTTGTGCCCTGCTCCTGCTGCAGATCGCTACCCCTCCCCCTGACCTGATAGGTGACAGCAACAGGAGTTTGGGCAGGATGGAGGATTTGTAGGCTCCCCTTGGGAGTGCATGTCAGGATGCCTCCTCTCTGGAGTGGGGCTTGGTAGGAGAGACTTTTAACATTCAGCAGTTGAGTGCAGATCTACTCCGTAGCCAGGAGTTGTTGATGAGGCGCTGTTGACAAATACACAGGATTTACCCTGTATATTTGAGCTGGTTCCTCCTAAGAGTCTGAGACAAAGCCTGGATGTGAGCGAGTAATGCTGGAGGTGGTCCTCTGGCATTGGCAGCAGCTGTAGGCAAAGTGAGCTTGGGCTGGTGGGGATAAGTGAAAGGGTCTTTTGGGGGCTGAGGGACCAGCAGGGACAAGGAAGTAATGGGGATAACACATTCTCTAGATAACATCAGGCCATCCTGTGTCCTACCTAAGCAACGGAAAGGCACTATGAGGGTGCTGTTACCATGCATGGAGCATGTCTTCAGAGACACCCTTAGGTTAGCTAGGGATTTGGGAGGGCTTGTCTGAGCTCCCTAGTTCAGGGGGAGCAAGTTCATGTAAAATCTTGGCTGCCTTGCTTTAAGACAACATGCCTTGCTTCTGCTCAGCTTGAGAGACCTTTGGCATCAGGGGAGCCTTTCCCTTGAAAGAGCCAGAGACAGTTTGGAGCAGCCCTGGGGATTGGAGAGAGCTGGGCTTTTGGGCTGTGCTGCCCCGGGTGTGTTATGTATAACTTTAGTTGGCTGTTGGCTTCCGTTTTCCAGGGAGAGAAGGGAGCTGGGCATGGCCTTGGCTCAGTCTCTCTCTGCTGCAGCTCGAGGGGCTGGGAGTGACACGCAAGCCTTACGGTGAGGCAGCAGAGTGTGGTGGGGAGCAGCTCTTCCCGCTCCCTTCTGCTGTGGCTTGTTCAAAGCAGCACAGCTGGCTCCGGGGAAATGTCTTGCTTCCAGCATTGCCGTGGAAGAGCTGGATGGAAGCGATAGGAGAAAGGTATCCCAGGATTTCTGGGGCTTGCAAATGTGTTGGGGGGGCTGCTCCCAAGAACAAGATGGGTGTGTGCAGGCTGCAGGAGCTGTCGTGGGGTGTGTGAAAGACAATGTCCCAAAAGATGCAGGGAGTCCCAGCAGAGAGGGGAAACTCACTGCCATGACGGCAGCAAAGCAGGATGGGCTCTTCGCAAATAACGCAGGGTACCCTAGAATAGTCTTGACCCAAATAGGGCCATAAAGCCCTTGAGGGAACTCTCTGTTTCCTTCTTTCCCGCCTCAGCACTACTACAGAGTGGAGATGAAGTTTACTTCTTGCGTTGCCAGATCTCTTAGAAATGTATTCTTGTTTTCCACCTATGCTTCTGTTATTACTGCTTAAAAGAGCCTTTTGTTCCTTAATTATGTACGCATGCGTACGTGTTCACCTCTCCCTTCCCCTGTGGCCACGGCAAGTACCTGTCCCTTCCCGAAGACCCCAAAGCAACCTTCAGTCTAGAGAGGAAACTCTGCCAGGGGATCTGTACAGCCTCTGGATTTGTTAGGTGTGTCTGTGCCTTTGAAAGGCTTTGGGCAATTCCGGCACCCTGCACAGTTTTCCCATTTGCAGTAAATGTAGTTGAAACAAAGGAGGTGACAGTTTTCCCCTTGGAGCGGGCCTCCATGGCACCCTGCCGCACTCTTCCCAGGGCAAGAGCCTGCTCACTGCCTGCTGTGGGACCCGATGTGTTAAAAGTAAGTGCTTTAATCTGTGAGGGAGGTCACAGATGACTGAGTGTTCAGGTCATCTAGTGTTTGTGTGCCTTGTGTCGAATTTCACAGAGTAAGTCAAGCAAGTCAGTGTTGGGGGTTTGGCCCCCTTTAAATCCAGTTCTGGAAGGGAAATAAAAATATGCGCATCGGGATCTGCTTGTTAGAGCACCTCATGCATGTTTGCCACAGGGACCCTGGATAAACAGCCCTTGCAGTGACACTTTTCCTTTTTGTGTTGCTAGAAAGCAGACAGCGCGTGTGGCGTGAGCTGGGGGTTTCAAAGCCCCTGTGTATTAAGGGCTGAAATTGGACTCAGGCCTGAACAATGGTGCATTCAATGGCTGACGCGGTTCCCTTCTCAGCTCAGGGTTTTGCTGACAGATCGTAAATGAAAACCACTCCAAGAGATCTGTTTTGTTTTTTCTCTGCTCTCACCCACCTTTGAGTTCCTGTGGTTTATCTCTGTCTGTTTTGTTTGCAGGTCTGACTGCCTCATTAAAACAATTCGGTCGGAAGGTTACTTTGGCATGTACAGAGGTAAGTAAAGCTGAGTCAGGCACAGCGCAGCTTTTGCGTTGGAAGCACTGGTGTGTAAGTGGGAGGAAAAGCCGATATTCTCTGTCATATAAAGCAATAACCTAGCAGTACCCTAAGATGTTGAAAGATGCAGCTGTTTCTGAAAATAAACTCCTCCATACCAGGTGTCTGCTCAGCTCTCCACCATTGAGAGCTTGAATGCTCCCCATGGCTGTTTTGGTGTTAAACCTTACTGTTTACTGAAGTTCATCTTTACTAGCAGTTTAAGGGAAGCTGATGGACTCTGTTTCAGGACCGTATGTGTGTGCTTCCCAGCTTGGGCACTGTAACTTTTGTCAGAGAGGCAGTAGCAAACCTTTTGAAGTGTCTTACTGTGGTGTTGATGATTGAATTTATGTCAAAGCCCACCACCAACGTAGTCAGGCCTGCTGTCCCATTTAGTTAGTAGATTGTCTCCAAAACTAACTGTCTCTCAAGTGTGCCTGAGTGCTCTGTTCAAGTATTAAGACAAGCTGCAATTAAAAAAAATAATTTAAAAATAACCTGCCCCCAGAAAAACTTCTTTGGGGTGGTAAGGAAATCAGAGGTGGGCTCGTGGTGGAGCTTCAGCTGTTTGGTCTTTGTCTGCTAGTGTGCTAGAAATCTCCTGGCTCCTTGGCTTAGGCTGTCTGATGCAGCAATAAGTTCCTCAATTGACATTATACCTTTTCTAGTTTAAACACAAAATCCTTGAAAGTTTTAAAAGATTTTGAGGAGAGGGGAACAGCAGGCCAAATTCTAACTTTACTCGTAGCAGAGGAAAAGGTGGAATACTTTTTGACTTTCAGCACAGTCCTACTGGCTTAGTTGACACTGAACTCTGGTTTATTTTATATACTGGTATTCAATTGCCTGAATATGCAGTTTTTATCTCAGATGTTCAGATAGCATTCTTTGTGGCACTCATTCACTGATAAAGCCTGACTAAAGTACTGTTTTGATGAAGTGGGTCCTTGCTCTGTCTTTTCAAGTGGGAGTCCGGAGATGCTGGCGCCTTGCTGTTGGCAGCAGTAGCGTCTTTTGCCACTTCTACCGTAGCTTCTAAGGAAACACAGACACTGCGGCCGGCCGGCCTGGGAGCAGGCACTGGCTGTTGAGGCAGCGTCTCTTGCCCAACTTGCTGGTGGGTGTTTCGGGGGAGTGGGGTGGATGCTGGGGATGGATTGGCTGCTTCATGCCAGCTTTCCTGGGAGCAGGCAACAAGACAAATAACCCCGAGGAATGCTGGCAAGCACCATCTTCAATGCTAGCAGTGACGTGTTCCCCCTAGATTTTTCCCAGAAGCTGGCTGCTTCTGTGTTCCTAGCCAGGAAGGAGCCTGCATTAACTTTGGCTGTAAATATGCAGTGGCAGGCTGCTTGCTGGGGAGCAGAAGGAAGAAGCTGTTCCTGGAAACTTACAGGGGAGACTGTAGGACCCATCAGGGCTTTTGGGAGAGACAGCTCAGTCCTGTAAAGCGTAGGGTGGTGGAGGGGATGTGCATCTCCAGGCCACTTTTCACTCCCAAGCAGAAATCTCAAAGCGTGCAGAGGTCTTTATATAGCTCTTGCTTTTCCCAGCCATAATAAGTCTGGTCAGCTTGGTCTGTGTCCCTCTAACTTTATACAACCTCTGTTCAGGGAGCTGATAGTGACTTGAATTTACTTGTCATCTCTGACTATTAAATGGGGAGCTGGGTTTGGAGAGAGGGCTTTTGTTAATAGCTCCAGCTCCTTCCAGAAATTCATAGATATTTCAGCATAGCCAGAGTGCAAAGGTGAGTCCTCCAAGTACAGCAGTCCTGGTCTCTGTGCCTCAATTTTGTGAGCTGACATTAACAGCCCTTCCCTCCCTGTTGGGGAGAGGCTGGGGAGGCGGGGGGGCTGGAGAGCTAACATCCAAGATTGTGAAGAATGTGAGTACTTTTCTGGGAAAAAGTTAAAGAGATTGCTCAGCCTTGCAGACAGGGGAAGATGGAAATCAGATGGTGGGATTGGTTCCTGCTCCCTCCATCTGTCCCAGCTCCCCAGCAGAAGTTGCTGTGTGACTCACAAGCTCTTATTTTCAGCCTTTAAGCTGAAATTGGGAGGATTATATGTTAATGTGCTAAAGTGGCAGCTGCTGTGCCCCATGGAGGAGTCACAAGCACGTCAGTCATCTCTGCAGGGCACTTGGCCTCTGTTGGAGGACAGAAAGGGTCTGCTTGGGCGCAACCATCCCCACTGTGTGACTTCAGGTGTCCTTCATGTGTGAATCAAAGCTCCTCAGTGTGGGCAGGAGAGAGGCTTGAGCTTGTAGGATGCTTTCCTGCAAATCATCTCTTAAGGGGTGTGTGTGGGCAGACAGTCCTTGCTCTGTATGAGTAGCCCATAGTGAATTGTGTGATGTATAAGGCAATCCCAACATTTCTCTCAAGTTCTTCCCCAAAAGTTACAGGGATTCTTGGGTTTCTTCGGGGCGAGGAAGCGGGGGAAGTTCTTTTTCCTCATGTGTTTTTCCATAACATCTAGGTAGCGGCACTAACTCAAAGCTGGGTGGTGCTGTCTAGCCCTGTCTGTGCTCAAGGGATGACTTCATGTTGCCTTCAGACATAATGTCAAGCAAATGAATCCATGGCGCCTGTGGGTTCCTGGACCATGTGGACACCAGTGGAACGAAACCTTGGAGAAGTGCTGTCTCTGCTCCTTGCTACAGTCCAACCAGATTGTGTCCTGGAAAGTCCCACTGCTGTTTGCAGACCGGCCATTTAGCCCAGCTGACGGGAGCCGAAGGCCTAGATCAGGCTGGGGAAGTGCCCTGTGTTGTTGATGATGTTTGGAGGGTAGCTGCAGTAGTGTGGCAGCCTTCCCTGGCCTCTGCTAATAATACCTCCCACATGTACCAGTGCAGCACTGGGGATGATTCAATCTCCCTGTTATGTAGATTGCTGGTGGTATATATATAAAACCCAAGGCTCAGTGAGAAGAGAGCACTTACAAGTCCAGCTGGCAAACAACTGGTTTTGCCTCTATTTGATTTGTAGTGCTTCTGTACTTCTTTTCAAAATATTTTCTATTTTTTAATAATTGCAATTTGGTTTTGCATTCTGTTTGTCTGTCATTACTTCTGGTACACATAGCATTGCCTATAGGCGAAGGTTAGCTTTAATTAGGGAAATAGAGTCATTAGCATAGCTAGAACTGAAGAGCTTTTGTAAAAAGGTAGAAAACGCTGTGGAAAGCATACAGCCAGCAGCTGAAGTATCTAATTTCTCCTCCTCCAGTGAATTGAAGCTGTTATGGATTATTGAGGACAGGGATTATCCATTCTCTGCTAAGCAGCTTTACTGAAAATATCAAAGATGTAGGAGAAAACCCAGGTTCATTAACTTTTTCTGTATATTGTGTGTTTTCACCCTCTACTTTATTTGCAATTGAAGGAGCAATTGCTGTGAAAGCCTCTTGGTTCCTGGAAGAGGTCAGCATGTAGAAGCATACTTCTCACTTACCTTTTTTGCTTGAAGGTTTGGAGTTTGTTTTCTTAAAGTAGCGGGTTTATTCTTTTTCCTTTCTCTCCTTATTTTTCTAAGGAAATGGTTATTCATGCTGCATGTCAGTAATGTACAGGTGTTTTACTTTCTAGCCATTAGAAGTGGGGTTAAAGTTGTCATCAACTTGGCATTCAAGGAAACACTTCACGGGTAACCACTTCCACTTAAAAATCAGGCTGTGTGGATTTGCTTTGTAGATCCTTACATTATTGGCACTAAAAGGTGGAGGTAGAGCATGAGGGTCATGTCTGCGTGGCTTCTCATCACATGCAAGAGCCATGGTGGGGGAACATGGTGTGTAGTAAGCACATGAAATGAAGCAGCACAATCACTAGTACACTTAAATTTGGAAAAACCCAGAGTGTAAGCAGGCTACCCTGCTCCCTGGCTAGTTAATTTGGCTCCTGTAGAAGATGATGGCATCTGTTGGATGTGATGGCCAGTGTGGAATGAATGCATTGGCTTAGCTTGCTATAAGGCAGTGGTACTCTCTGTTTTCTGCAAAATCTGAACATGGCAGTTGAAGGGGGGGAAAAGTGCCTAGCCCAATAAAGGCTGTCTCTTTTCTTGCTGAAATTTCCTTCATGATGGAGGTGTGTCCTTTGAGCAGAGGATGTGGAGCCAAGGATTCCTGTGTCCTGGTCCCAGTTGTGTTGGTCCGAGAAGTCCCAGTTGTGACTTTGCTTCCTAATCTGAGGAAAGTCCCCCTAAACCTATGTCCTTCCATGGGTAATTTGTGAGTTCTTTAGTAATTTTTGGAGGAAGGGGAGTCCATCCTCAGCAAGAGAGGACTGAGTTGCTTTTCTTTAGGTGTGTTGAGCCTTTATAGCTCCTGTCAACTTGTGTTCAAACCTCCTGAAAATGAACCCCAACAGGTCTTCAGAGCCTAGTGGGAGCGCAGGCTTCTCTGTCTGCTTCTCTTTGGAAAATGGAGCTTTGGGGCAAGTTCTTTAAATCTCTACAGCAAGCACAAATGCAAAGGTATACCTTTGTCCTTGCAAAGGTGTTCAGAGGCCATTAGCAAGTCTCAAGCAAAGCTCCTCTGGATGTCTTTCAGCTGAGCATGCTTCAGTGCAGGCAGGGAGAGCTTGTGGTCATCTACTGGAGGACGTTTTGAGCCATAAGATTTAAAGGGAGGGGAATATTCTGGACCGTTAATCTAATGGTGCAAAGTCCAGTATGCTCAGAAGGGACTGGTCCTTCCCTCACCCCATTTCCCCCAGGGCAGCTTGAAAGCTGCCTTCCCAGCCACTGCATTGCACTAATGCTGGTGTCCATGGCCCACAGCAGCCAGCCGGGACACGCAGACCTTTCATTGTAGCAAGCACAATACAGGGATTTGCTGTTTGTTGCTCCTGACAAAAGGGCACCCCAGTGTGTGGTGGGGGAGCCAAGGCTTGTTTACACCCCAGGTCCCCCAGCAAGCCTTGGCATGGTGCTCAGAGGGCAATTTCTGCATGCTGCAGCTTGTGCTGGACAAAAAGCCGCTTCAACGGTGGCTGTTCTGAGGGTGACACCCAGTGGTGATACACAAGGGAAGCCAGTTAACTCCAAGGGTTGGTCAAGAGCTGGCTGGCTTCTGTGCAGATGAGCCAGTTGACTTCAACCAGCCTCCAGGACTCTCAGTGTCTCTGCCTCTTCTGGGCTGCCTGGTAAACAAGCTGCTCTGCTTTTGGTGGTGGTGGGGCAGGGACATTAGTAAGAAGGTGGGGTGGGGGGCTTTTGCTTCTCAGTATCACAAAATATTTGCAAAAGGGACTGGTTATTAATCTAACTTGTACTCCTATCTTGAAGGTCTGATCTGCATCCTTCTGGATTCATAGGAATGCATCCTTGGATGAGAGAAGAGGATGCATGTATGCATGGTGGGAGGTAGTAGTGAAGCTAAAGAAATTACAAAAACCATATTGCAAATGGAGTAGAAACACATCAGGGGAAGTTTTAAAAAACCCAAGGTGTTGGAAAGCAGAAATCCCATTAATTTCCGGTGGTGTTTCACATTTCTAAACCCCTTTGGGGCATCGGGAGCTCTCCTTCATCAGTCTTTGGTTTTGAGCAAGAGTTAGAACACATTCCTGAAAGATCCAGTTAGTGGTTTCTTTCCTCTTGTTCTCCAATGAGAATAAAGAATGTTCTCTTCCTCTTTTCCTTACCCAGGGGCTGCAGTGAACCTGACTCTGGTGACACCAGAAAAGGCTATCAAACTGGCAGCCAATGACTTCTTCCGGCATCACCTCTCCAAAGATGGGTGAGTAGGAGGTGCAGACCTTCCACATTCCACTTAAAAGACACCAGCTCTTGAGACAAGTCTGATGAGTTATCAGGGCAAAGGTGGAATGGGGTGATGTGATGACTGAAATATGAATTGACCTTGAACAGCTCAGCTGGTGATGACATTCAGGCTAAGGATGTAATGTCTAAAATGGGAAGTGAAAAGCACTCCACTGCATGATTGCTTTTTATTCGAGCTCCTAAAAATAGTCCCAGATCTAAGCCAAGGTTAGCAGATCCAGAATTTGTAGGCAGAATATTTGAGAGGAACCCAATGGCACTGATCACTGCTCAGACAGCTGCTGGGAGGACCCTTGTCCTCAGCACCCTATTGGATGCTGTTATGCTCTTTCTGGCTTGAATAGATGGCAAGTCAAGTTCTGTAGACCGTGAACTTAGCCTCCCTCTTGTCCTTTTGCAGCTTGAAAATAGTTTTAGAGAGGTGGTGAATCTGAATTGACGAAGGGCACTTGCAGCTGACCTTCAAATAAATGCTGAAGGAATAAAATTATCTGTTTAGCTTGCAAGTGAATTAAATGTGAGTAAAAGCTGGTAGCTAAGCAGTTGAGAGGGGCTGGACCTCGAATATTTCATGCTGTTTTCACCAAGATATTTCACTTGCAAATTGGAGAACACTTTTGTCTCCCTTCAGACCAAGACCTTTCTCCAGAGACAGACAGTGAAGGGCACTCTCTCCATTCCTCAGTGACAGTAGTTAGAAAACAACCTGCTTGGGTTATGATCCTGACTCTTCCCATCAGCAGTGATGGGGCAAAGCCTCACTGAAAATGCAAGACTATCCTGCAATTACTTGGTTTAACAACTTCCCGTAACATACCATGTCAGTCTCAATTGCTGCAGATCAGTAGCTCAACAACTTCAGTGGAGATTGTGGACTGACACAGATTGAGGATCTGTTTTTTTCATGTACCTAATTTTTTTTTGTTCTGGAGTCTTTTAAAGTAGCAGTGAACATATGTCTGTGTGACTCATCAGCTCGCAGCTGTTTGTGATTTTTCTGTCTCTTCAAATAGTGTCTCTTCTGCGCTCCGCTCAGACAGTGGGAGGTAGTGATGTCCTCATTGCTCCTCACTTCTACCAAGATGTGGGTCTGACCCCTGCAGCAGACAACGCGGTGGGCCTTGGCGTACTGCAGTAGACAGGAGCACAGCTAGCTCTTTGCCGCCTCTTAAGAAGTGAGGGCTTAGTATGTTGTACAGGGAAGATGAAAGGGTGCCAAGCTGCCACACACTGAGAGCTAAAGACTTCCTCATGGAACAAATGTGTGTGTCCGCCTCTCAGTGCTGAGGTGGGCTTTGAGCAGATGTTTGGGTAAGTGGGATGCAGCTGTTTCCATGAGCAGCTGAGGTCTTCACCGGACCTCTTCCAGTTTGCCTTCTGGGTTCCTGGCAGATCCACAGGTGACATGGATGATGTGCTGTGCTTGATTCAGAATAAAGAGCTAGAGAGTTTTGCCAGGAGTGAGACACCCTGTTCTCCTACAACATATGCACTGACTGGCACTATAGTGACCTGGAGCAGCAGCATGGTACCAAAAAAAGGACCAAAGTCCTTTTTGCACAAGCCAAACTATCTGCTATACATTCATAGTATGCTGTGCTCTTAGGCCAGCATCACAAAGGATGCTCTGGTGCTTTTCTGACTCAGAGCTGGAAAAGTCTTCTAGACCTGTTTGACATTGAATGCCTTTGTTGCCAAGCTTCTAGCACTTGTCTTGCTCGAAACGTGTTGCATGAATTGGAGATCCCTGTCTGATAAAATGTGCATGTTCTATCAGTATTTGCTGATTAAAATATGCTGAGTGTGTCTTCTGTGTGCAAGTGGAAGAAGCAACGCGTGGACCAGAGAGAGTGTGGCAAATCCAGCATGACCCAAAATAGCCTCAAGTTACACAACTTTTAGTGCGCGTTATTTTTTTGTATTTTTTTTTTTTATCCTTTGAGAAACTTAGTGTTGAAATGAACTTGCTTTTAAAATGCTAGGAAAAAAAGTGGCATAAAGCCTGTTTTCGAAAGGCCTGACTGAAAACAACACCTGTGGCGTAGGAAGCTCCTGGCTGCAAGTTGCAGGGAGACTATTTTGGGGATGTATCACTGTGGGTTTGTGCTAGACTCCCTTTTCCCTGGCCATGATCTTGGATGCTGCTGGAGGTAGCATATTGCGGCAGTGGGACCTCATGCCCTTGTTGGTGCACCCATCTCCTTGAGTCTGGAGATGTCTGTTCCTGCAGCCCTCTCCCCCCTGGGACTAGCTCAGGGGGGCACTCCTGCCTGTACAATGTTTTTCCCCTCCTTTTGATGCAGGAAGGATGTGTGCTCACAGGCTAATGGGGCTTGATTTCTGCTGCTTTGCCTGTTTCTATTTTGATGTCAAGACCATTATGACAGCCTACTGCTGCAGCTTCTTGTTTCATGAGGAAACAAAACTGTGTTGGTCCTCCCAAGCTGTCCTGGTCATTTTAGGAACAAGGGAGGCCTGGGGTGAGTTGTGTGAGTGATGGAAATCCCCTTGCTGTGCTATGGAGGAAAGGAGGAAAACCAAGATACAGAAAAACCTGAAGGGCACCTCATGACCCTGATTGAGAAAGGCAATAAAGATCAAATGTTATTTTGTGACGATTTTGGCCTGCTGGCCTCTGCAGTTCTCAGGAGAAGTAGTAAAAGATGTGACCCATAGAAGAGTCTTCAGCTAGGTCCTTGTTCCTGTGGCACTCTATGCTGACTGGACCACATGGCTGGGGAAGGCAGGACGCGAGAGAGGGGGAAACAAGCTGCTGGAAACAGATGGGATTTTTTTTCTCCTCTGGATTTCTGAAGCTGGATGTGTTGAGAGACCCGTGATCTCACAGCTGCTGTTAAAATAGAGCAGAGGATGTGGAGAGTCATGAGGGTTAAGTGAAGCACATGAGTGTGAAGCACTTGGGTATGAAGCTAAGAAAGTGATTTGAATCGGTAGTACATCAGCATACATTTAAAGTACATTATTGAATTTTTGGGTGCTCATTGTGTGAAGCCTCTTTGATAGACGTAAATATTGCCTACTTCTTTAGGTCCTCTTTGAACTGGGTATTAAACACTTCATAAAAAAACCAGTCCCTTTAAAGTGTCCTACAAGGTTTCACGTTTATCTCCAAAGTGTTGAGTGCCAGATAGATGTTGGGTTTGGCATGTGTTTGCCAGGTTTTGCTGTTAATTTTTCAGGTTCTTGGTTAAATACTCTGCCTTGGCTGTGGTAAAAAGTGTCTCGTGGCTTCTTATAAAAGCAATTTCTTGCTCATAAAAACTCTGTAGTGTCCCTGGATGAATTTCCTGCTGCTTCTCTCCAAGGTGTGTTATGCCCTTGCTTTTCCTGTCCTCTTTGATCTTGACCTTCATTTTGTTTGCTATTCTGGAGCAAACGCTGGCAATCTGCTGACTTAGCAGCTCAGAAGACCAGCACGATTGCGTTAATTGTGTCTTTGCTGATGTCAACAAATTTTCTTCTTTATGCTTTCCCTGCCTTGTAGCTTTGCTCAGAGAAGAGAAATAGCCAACTGAAATCCTGAGACAAGGAAGGCACTTTTCCTTCTCTGCCATGCAGATGGGGAGACTGGAGCTTGTTCTCCATTACCTTCCCAGCTGATATGTCTCCCCAGGGCTCCTTCCTTCATCTTCTCCTCTTTCAGGCTCTCCTAAAATACATGGACCATCTCTTCGGTGGCATCTGTTTAAGTAGCCATTGCACGGCCTGGTTGATCCTTTAGCTGCAAATTGCTCATAGACAGGCTGTAAAGGGAGGTTCTTGATTTAGGAAGGAGGGATGCTGCTGCTAGTGCTGGTGCTGAGCTGCAGTGTCTCCTTGCACACAGCGTGCTTTGGTCTTTTCTCTGGGCCAACACAGCCTCTCCTATAGTTATCTACTGGATGTCCAGACACTTCTTTAATGCAGATAACCCTCATCCAACCCACTGGGACTTGTAGGTGGGGGAATCCAGCCCTTCCCCTAGAGAAAGAGCCAGTTAAGAGCTGATAATCTCACTGTGCCTATTCAGGGGTAGCTATCTGGGGGGGAATCTTTTATTTAGCACACAGAGGCTCAGGGAATTATAGTGGATTGAAGTTACAGACATCAAAGGTCAGCCAGAAAGTAAATGCACATTCAGCTGTTAATCTAGAGGGAGCTAGAGATGGGCTGTTTAATCACAGAATACACCCAGGAGGGTGTATTCCAGGCACGTGTCTTGGGACAAAAAACGAGTTGTGTCCATGTTCAGCATGCCCAGCCGTGTTGCCCTGTCCATTGTTCGCTTCCACAGACATTTGTATTGGGGGAAAAAAAACACTTGGGATCTCCTGCCAGGGCAAACCTGATGTAATGGGTGCAGACACAGAATTGCCTTCCTCTTGACTTAGTCCAAACACGCAACACAGAGCTCCTGCAGCCAGAGGTAGGTTGTACCATACCTGGAGTAATGTCTGCCAGAGCAACATTTCATAGAATCCTAGAATGGTTAGGGTTGGAAGGGACCTTAAAGATCATCTATCTCCAACCCCCCTGCCATGGGCAGGGACACCTCCCACTAGACCAGGTTGCTGGCGGCATTAATTTGAGGCAGATCTGTCCCACATCTGTGTTTTGTTTTGCTTGTCTGAAGCTGTCACTAGAAGTGAGAGGGAGCTTGTAATGGGAACTTTCTTGCTTTTGTATTTCTCAGCATCACAGCTCCAGCTTTTCTGACGTGCAGTTGCAGGGGCTTGTTGTTCCCTCTTGGAAGATCAGGGGTTGGGTTAAAGGGACTGACTGGCAGTTTGTGTGCGCGTCCCCGTGTGGCTGTGGCAGACAGGTTGCCCTCCCTTTGAAGAACAACTCCTGTGTGTTGGTCCCCTAATCCGTATCAAAGACCCACTATTTAAATTGTTTGAAAGCAACTGACTCTCTCTGGTTTGAAACTTGGGGAGCTTTCTACAATCTGTTGGATTGACAGACCAGAGGCAGAGGTTATTTTGACTGAGATGTCCAAGCTGGGGACAGTAGCCTCTTGGGTAGTAAATGGAAACACACGGCTTTATATGGATGTTTCCTTAGGTCAATGATTTCCTGTCTTTGGAAATCTTGTCATTCTTATTCCAGAATGGCTGGGTTTGGCTCCTGCCCAAGCACAGTCAGCTGCTACATGGTTGAGATTTTTCATAAACTTGAAAAAAAGTCCTACTCTGCTCCCATGTGACATCAATATACCAATGCTTTCAGAGATCCTAACTTTGGACTGATGCATTGCTCTTGAAAAGCTCTCCATAAACCTCTGCTTCCTGCTTTTTAACTTGCTTATTTTTCAGCTCTAGTTTGAAACCCTTAATTTTGATTGAGCATGTATGTTCTCTCCTTCCCATTTGATGTTGCTTTGTCAGTAATTAATTGTATGTCAGTTTAAAAAGTGTAACGACTGATTTCTGCCAGTGCAGAATTTGGAGCTATTGTGTCTGTTATATTTAACACCCTCTTGCTGTGATAAAAGATGGTTTCTGCGTTTGTAGGACCAGATCCTTGCTGGTGTTGCAGCTTTTGAAATTAGTTGAGCTATGCCAGTTTTTAAACCAGAGGATAAGGCCTGTGGTGCCTTAAATATTTAAACCCCTTTGTCATCTGGAGATGAACCGTTTTCAAACTCCTTTTATGTGCAGGTTTTGCACATGTGCAGGTGAGGTTTTGCAAAGGGAGTTTGAAAAGGGAATTTGCCCTGTATGGCAAATTTTAAACCTTCTGACAAAAGATTTGCTTATCTTAGGCTATTTTTTTCTTGGCCTCCCCCTGGTTCCTAGAATATGCAAAATGAAAGCTGAGAGCCCTTGTTCTAGATGCTTTTCATGTACCTGTTTGACGTCTCTAAAATACACCCACGCACATAAATCCTTCGCTGGGTCACACTGGCATAGCTCTGTGGAGTCCAGGCTGACTTTTGTTGGCTGGGGTAATGGTCCACATATGAACACGTAGGGCAAGTCTTCCTCATCTTTTGACCTGAGTGTCAAAGCGGTCACTCTGGATGACAGCCAGGAGGCAGGTACTCCAGGGATGCTCCAGGGCTCTTGCTAAAGTGGGAGGTGCTCTGTTGTGCTGGAGAGGGGGACTGGCAGCTAGCTCCTTTGGGTGCTTTGCTTCCTCCCACGGCTGGGCTAGGGGTTGTACAGCCTTGCTGCTGACGGCATTCAGCAGCACAAAGACTAGCACTGTGCTTCAGGCCACCCAAGAGCCACAAGTTGGCCACCTCCAAGTATCAGTGCCAGGGGGGACCTCTGGATTTGCACACCCTGATACCTGCATATCTCCAGGAAAGCTGGCTGCGCATGCTTCAGTGTCCGTAACTCTGCGGGAGGGATTGTTCCTTACAGCTTCTCATCTATGGGGGAATTTGGAAAGGGGAGACCGTGAAATGTTCCTCCCTTCAGCCTCACAGGAGAGCTCTATATTTAGTTGCTGGTAATCTCCGTTGTGGCTCTGTGCCTCTAATCCCCTGCTCCGATATCCTCCTTGGAGAAGATGAGGGGTGGAGAAATCAGCCCAGCTGACATGGTGGACCAGCAGGATTACGGCACATCTCACCTCCCTTTCCTGTAGGGTTGGCACTGAAACTTCTTTGCTGACCCACAGTGCCACAGCTCTGCTGGGTGTGCATGCATGTGAAACCCCCAGTATGGGAGTGTTGCTTGGTTTTGTAAGGGAATAGGGCTTATCATTGTGGGACTGCTTTTGCCACAGTGTGGGGGCTCGCCTTGAGTAGGTTAAGATGAGGTATTGCTGCAGGAGCAGGGCTAGGGTGAGTAAAAATAGTACTTGCATTTAAAACAGAAATAAGAGGAGGCTCTTTGCCTCTGGCTGTGTGATTTATATATGCCCCCCCCNAGGGTGAGATTTTTTACAGGTTGAAAACTCATCAGTTTCTGAAAATTGAGGCTTTCTGAGCATTTGTGTCCTGAGTTCCTCTTTTTAGTCTTAGCTGGGCTGTTTTGTGGCTTTGGGATGGAGGGACCTATGAATTGCTGTGTTTTGTTAGGCAAGAACATGTTGCTGATAATACCTGCTCTCTAGTGCCAAGGATGCACAATGCTGCAGTGCTGGGCGTCCGTCCCATCCCTTAGGCAGGACCAATTTAGTGCAAAGGCCACTTTCTTCAGGTTTGGAAAGGCTGATGAGGTGAAGAAGTTCCAAACCACAGTGGAACTGCCTCCCTGACTCTCATGTTTGCTGTTTATTTATTTTACTTTTGTCTGAGAACTCCAAAGCAGCAATTTGAATATTTTTCCCCTTTGCTCCTTGCCCTGTGGTCTGTGTTTGTTTGTTTATGGGGTTGTTGAATGTGTTTAAAGGACTAGGCTGGCAGAAGGAAAGCTGCTTATCCCCGTTAATACTCAGGTCCTCTGCTGCCCTCTGAAGCGATATTCTTTCTGAAGGCTGTGCCCTGACTGGGGGCAATGCTGGGATGGAAGAGCGCTGCAGTTCTCTCCCTGGGGATGGAGAGGGTTGTGTGCTCTTGTCTGGGGCTGTTCTGGGTGGGCTTGGGACTTTTTCTGAATGTTTTGTTTCTGGGGGGAAAATGGGTCTTTTCCTGCAGATCAGGTGATTCTGGCAGAGGTGACAAGCTTGGGCTATGCTGAACTGTCAAGCCTAGCAGGTTCTCCCAGCCTGCCTGTCCTGTAACCCCCAGGGTCAGAAGCGTGCCCAGAGTCCCTGAATCCAGTTGCTCCGGTGTTACTCCAGGCCACCTCCTCCGACTGACTGTCTCTCTTTTCTTTGGGCAGGAAAAAGCTGACGCTGCTGAGGGAGATGCTGGCGGGCTGCGGTGCAGGTACCTGCCAGGTGATTGTCACCACTCCCATGGAGATGCTCAAAATCCAGCTGCAGGATGCAGGGCGAATTGGTATGTGGGCTTCTCTTCCCTGTGCACTGAGCAGGCAGGGGAAAGGGGGTGGGACTGGGCTGTCGAGGCAGAGGGGGAGGGAATGAGTGGAGAAAACCTTCCACCTGCTCTCCCAAGTCAGAGGTATCTCAGGCTGTAGTGGAATTTTCTCCTCTTCCCAGCTCATTTCCCCCCACCCTTTGCTCATCTGGCTTTGCAGTTACAAAAGGTGATGATTTTTTTTTTTTTTTTTTGATCAAGGCAAGTGAAACGGCAGATGTTTTGCTTGGCAAGTGAAACAGCAAATGCTGTGGATGGAGAGACACAGGAAAGGTGACTGGGTGGTCAGCTTGTGAGGATTAAAACTTGTTAGTTACTGTGCACCCAAGAACGGATTAGCATCCTCCAGTGCTTTTCCTGTGGTGCTTCCTCCATCTCCATGTTTTCTGATGTCTATTCTCTGTCTTCTGCTGCTCTGAAGCACCTGCCTAACAGCTTCCCAAGGAGACATGTCCTTTCCAATTGACTTGTCTCCCCTCTTACTCTGCTTTTTGGTTGTTTTTTTTCCCTCCTGACAAAAGCAGTAGTTGTCTCAACTGAAGCAGTAAATAAAATTCTCCTAGCGCACTGGATTTGGAAGAGGTTTGGGGTCAGACTCTCAGGGCTGTGGGCAGGACCTGGCAGGCAGAGACAGGAGGGAGTGCGAGCCCTCTGGCTGAAACACCGTGTGCCGTTCCTGGTCAGAATGGAGACCAGTCTGGTGTGGAGACTCTGGGGGAAAGAGCTGTTTGCTGTCGCCTTAATCTCTTCCAGAGGTCAGCCCAGGGTATGGCCTTGTTCCCCACGAGCCTGGCATGACACTGTTAGATACCATGTTTGTGGCCCTTCCTGGAAAACGGGCCAGTTTGTCCTTTAATCTCTCCTTTGATGTAGCATTCATGAATAATCACGGATTCACTTTTTCTTTCCTCTCTTTGCTGTTTTTAATGCAGACCTTATCCTCTTTGTGCGTATTATTTTAAAATGTTTGAAGGAATTGAGCCATGGCTTGAGGGTTCAGAAGAGGTTTTTGCTGCTGTGAACAGCCTCTTCTCTGCGTTGTGTGCCTGTGGCAGCCAGAGGATTGCCTACAGGTTGATGTGCTCTCCATCTTCTGGCCAAAGAGCAGAAATGCATCAGTTTGAAAAACCTGGGAGAAACCAGGTTACGTTTATAAATGTGACTGAGGAACTCCCCAGGTTAATGATTGCTTTCAAGGGAAAGAAGCAAAGAACAGAACTGTTGAAGGTCTCTTGTTTATTATGTCTATTTGGTTTGTCCTATCGGGGCCTCAGGGATGTAGCTGGAAGCAGGTACTGTCATCTGCCTGCTCCTTTCCTCTGCAGCGCGGAAGTTGTGCGTGACAGGCTGCTCCTGCTTAGGTAAAACCAGTTGGTAGGAGAGTGCAGCAGACAGTGTTGTGGTGTGGCAGCAGCCAGCTCTGAGACTGGGACAAGCTGGGTTGTCTTAGTCTGAGGGAGATGGGCAGACTGAGAGAAAAACCTTGCAGGGCACCTGTCTGTCCTTAGTCTGCATATTTTGGTGCAGCTAGAGATCTGCCTCTTCCTCATTGTCCTGTGGCACTGGCCAGCAAGAGGCTGCTGTTGAGCATTTTGCAGACCAGTGCGCTCTCTGCTTCTCCCCAGCGGCACAGAAGAAGCTGATGGCAGCGCAGGCCCAGCTCTCCTCTTCCTCTGCGGCGGGGGCGGCGGAGCCAGTGGTGGAAACGCGCACCACGGCAACACAGATAACAAGGGAGCTGCTGCGGAGCAAAGGCATCGCAGGACTCTACAAGGGCCTAGGAGCCACACTGCTAAGGTAGGATGGGGTGGGCTTGAGCACAGGGCACTGGTGTTCCTAATCTTGAACCTAAAGCACCAGCCATCCAGGGGATGAGCCTGCAAAGAGGGTATTGGCTTCAGGGGGTCTGTGTTTGATTTGGTTTGGTTCCCACGTACAGGTTTTGTGCATTAAAGAAGGGAAGGTCAGGGAAGTGAGGGAGGCTGCCTTTTTGTTCCTGGAAGATTTAATTCTGCTGCTTTCTGTGGAAGGCTTTTGTCTACCCCATGGTCCATATTCTAACACTGTAGAGAAGTCCTTGTGAGCTAGCAAAGCAAAACTGTCAGTCTGACTCTCCAGAGTGTGAAATGGGTTCTGGCCCGTGGAGCATATTGTATGCAAGGACTGGTGCCTGCTCTGACACTCTTTACCTGGGTTTTCACAGAGTGACCTCCCTCCAGCTTTAGCAAAGGTAGAGCTAAAAAAATGCCCAGTGGGATGGGGGACAGAATGTGAACCCCTTGTAATTAACAAAAATGGACAAAACGATTGATCTCTGAATGTCCTGGGATTGAGTGTTGAAAGATCAGGGGGAGGCCATTGACTCTGCAGGGCTGCATGCCTCCCGTGGGCCTGTTGTCCTTTGTGGAGTCTGTTTTGCCCCTGCTGTGTTTCGGCTCCTGTCTGCATTGCAATTGCAGAGCAGGGATGTCTGTGTTGCACTCGTGACTGTGCTGCCAACGCGTAATGCTTGCAGCCCTTCCTTTGATGCTCAGTTTGTTGGTGTCATGCTCTGACTTTGCTCATCTGACTTTGTTCTTCTTTCTTCCCCTTCCTCCCTCCCCACTGCAGGGATGTCCCATTCTCCATTGTTTACTTCCCACTGTTTGCAAACCTGAACAAGCTGGGCCAGAAAGACCCCAATGTCAAGGCTCCATTTTACGTGTCCTTCCTCTCCGGGTGTGTGGCTGGCAGTACGGCTGCGGTGGCTGTCAATCCTTGTGATGGTAAGTCCCAAGTAGCCTGTGCTGGTGGCCTGGTGCCAAGTGACAGGAGTCAGAGGCCCATGAGTGGGCTAGGTGAGGAGGAGGGTGACCGTGCCAACCTCTTTGCAGCATGAGCACACAGGGAGGTACGGGAGGTATGCTGCTGTCTGAGCTGACTCCAGCTCAGATGATGTTTCCTTCAGCTGAGCTATACCTTTGGCCACAGCTTGCACAGAGGTTTGCAGTACTTGTTAGGTAAATCAGGAAGGGGGTGTGATTCCTTTCAGTCATTCTTCGCGGGAATGGCTGTGAACATGCCCCTGAAAAGGCACGTTTCCATGTGGAGTGATGGTATGCATACAGTCATGGACAACCAGGGGGAGCCTCAGATCTGTGGCCTTTCCTCCTGCTCCACAGCATCTGCCTTAAATACCACCTTGGTTTCTCTGCTGTGAAAAACACCAGAAAGTAACTCCTCTCTCCCCAACATTCCACATGCTCCAAGGTGTGAAGAAATGTGCAAGCAGCATTGTATATTTTAGATACTTCTTCCAGAAGGAGCTGAGTATTTGAAAATCAGTTCCCACTTTGTAGAAAGCTGTCTGAATTTGGAAGCGTTGAAAGCTTAAGTCAGCCTTGGAAACCTTGGTCACAGTGAGGGGAGGGGGTAGGTATTGAGTGGCCGTGTTTTTCTTTTATCCATTTGTTTGTTTTCCCCTATTTTGCTGATATATACATGAAAATGGTCTGTGTTCTTGGTGATCCCATTTTGAGTGTGTTTCAAAGACCTTATTTTCAGGGTGCCTCTCGCCTACTGAAGAGTGTGCTACATTCCCAGTGCTCACCACTGTCTCCCTTTCTCCCTAGTGATCAAAACGCGGCTGCAGTCCTTGCAGAGAGGAGTGAATGAGGACACCTACTCAGGAATCCTGGACTGCACCAAGTAAGACTCCTTGTGAAGCAGGCCACCGCATCAGATGTACAGCATCTGCTGCTGCCAGGCAGTCAGTGCAGCTTCTAGACCCAACCAGCAGATTATCTGTTTTGGGTTTCCTCTGAACCTGTGCTTTTATCTATCAGGAGCAGGAGCACTGAGTGGGCTGTCCCCAGCCGTGCTCTCCTCTGACCCCTTACTAAACTGTGGTCTGGCTGCTTCAGAACATGAAGGGAGTTTCAAACCACCAGCGCTCTGCTTCTGTATTGCTGTTACAGCCAGAGTCTCTTGCCATCTGGCTGTCCCCCATACTGAGGGTGGGAGGTGGCCTCAGCTTTTGAACAGGGGGCATCTTTTGATACAAGTACGGGGTTGTCTTAGCTGTACATCCAGACACTCTTGGCCAGACGTAGGGATGGGGCATGTTGCTGCATGGCCATTCACGGAGCACGTGGGGGATGGAGGATGATCTGCTGTGGAGGCAGTGCCAGGTGACAGTGCTTGCCTGGGTTTAGTCTCTGGAGGGAGGCAGAAAGCCAGGGCATGGCCAGAGGCTCTCTTGGTGTGGTGGAGGGGTGGGATGGGCACTTACCTGTCTTATCCATTTCTCCCCAGGAAGATCTGGCAGAAGGAAGGGCCCATGGCCTTCCTGAAAGGGGCGTACTGCCGAGCCCTGGTCATTGCTCCTCTCTTCGGCATTGCACAAGTCGTCTACTTCATCGGCATTGCGGAGTTCCTGCTGGACATGCTCCCCAAGCACCGGGCCTAGCCCTGGCATGCCTGCGTGTGCCCTCCTGCCCTCTGCAGCGCTGAATTCCTCCCCATGTTCATCATCCGTGTCAACTGATGTCAGAGCAACAGCACAAAGAGTTCGTGCAGGGACGCTGAGGGGATGTGGTCTCCAGATGAGCAAACGCAGGGAGGGAGAGAGTCCCTTTTCTGTCTCAGTCTGGAACCTGCCCCCTCCCGCTCCTTCCACGGACAACACCTAATTATGCATATCTTTTTTGTTTTCTTTCCCCTTTTTTTAAAAGAAAAAAATTGTCATTCTTAAGGACACTGGTAAGCACAGACTGGGCTTGCAGACCCAGAAATCTCCTCCCAGCCTTGAGGAGGAAGAGGGATGGGAAAGAAATAACCTGAACCCTCCTCCATCCACCCCAGTCCCCCTCTTTCGTCCTGGAGTAGCCAGCTATCTGAGGAGGAGCTGGAGGGGCAGCTGTGTCCCCTCAGCCGCTCCTCGGCTCTGCTGGCCCTGGGTCAAGAGCAGGCAAGGCACCAAGGGGGCTCATCTCATCGCCGCCGGAGGCACAGCAGGGGTGATGCTGGATCTGGCAAGTTCCTTGGCCTGGAAACCCTCACTTCTCCCTTTCTCAAAAACAAATTGGACTTAAAAGAACTTTTTGGAAATCGGAGGAAGGGAAAGGGGATTGTTACTATTGATTTTTGTAATTATTTTTGTTTTAAAGCAAAGGGATGTCCCTCCTAACTAGTTGTCACAGGCACATCCGGGTGAGGTGCAGAGATGAGATGTCTGCTCTGTAGGGAACATGTCTGTGGGATCACACAAGTGTCTGAAGGTGCTTCACTGCTTGGCTGCAGGCAGGGGAAGGAGAGGAACTTGGGATCAAGTTATTTTTGTTCGGGGATTTTTTTGGTTGGGATTTTGCTTTGTTTTGTTTTTTAATGCAGGGATTGTGGGGAGAGAAAACTAAACAACAAGAAACCACTTACATTCCTTCAGCCTGCCCACCCCTGGGGAGATAAAATGGTGGCCGCAGGTATAGATTAGGTGATTTTTATTATTTTTTTTAGGTTTTTTTTTAGGTTTTTTTCCAGCCTGGCCCCAGGTGTGTGAAAGGAGGTGCCTGCTCCACTTCTGCGGTGCCCAACCTCAGGGGGCTGCGCTAGAAATGCCGCGCCTGTGTGCTCACCTTGCAGGGTGAAAACACAAGGTCTAGTTGTGCTTTGATATTTGACTTGGATGTTTTTGGAGCCAGACAGCGTGGAAGAGGCAGAGGGTTCCTCCATGCCGAGCGAGGAGCTGTTTGTGTGTTGACGATTACGGGGTCGAGTCCTCTAGATCACAAAAACTTGTCATCCTGCTCGCTTCTGGGGTGGTGATTGTTGCTGGGTGCCAGGGGCCAAATCCACACCTACAACCTGCTCTGTCAAAGGGACGCTACCCCGGCTGACATCACTTGTCAGAGGACTTCCTCTTTCAGTACTCTCTTGGGCTGTGTAATTAATTCTAGTTTAAACGATCTTAAATATGAGATCTACCAACCCAGCGTGATCTTCTCCATTATTTATTCCATTTGGTGCAATCCACCCGACTTTGGTGTTTAAATGAAACTGGTCGAATTCACTTTTCATTCCTCCTTTTTGCTTTATTCTCCAGGCTCTTGCTTGGTGTTTATGTTTCGAATGTATATTTAAATTAATTAAAAAAAATCCCTGTTTTTAATGTTTAACAGAAAACCACCTCTGTTTTAATGTCCTTGGGTTAGGTTTTTGCAAAATCTGTCTGTTGAGGGCCTTCTTCCTTGATGTGTCCTTTTTCTCTTCAAAAAAGTTGTTCTGTAGCTGTTTTGTTACTTGTCACTTTGCATATGTGAATAATTTTATTTGTTTTTCTTTTTTCCTTAATGACTTCTCTGTGTATCTGGGAAGGAATCTGTGCAAAGATGATGGTAGATGTCTGTGCTGTGTGTAGTGCTGTGATGCTGCTCTTGCTCTGGATTTCCCTTGGGTGGATTAAAAGAGAAAGATTCTTTTTTTTTTTCTTNCCATTCCTTGCTGCTTTGTGATTTACAAGGAGGGTCCTCAAAAGAAACCTTGATGATAAAAGTAGTGGGGTTTCTGCTTGCCCTTCTGCCTGCAAGGATGGCCTCCTGAAGCTGGGTGGCTTGCAGCTGGGGTATGTGTGTGTGTGGGGTGTGCAGGTCTGTATTCTGGGGTTACATTTGGAGTAAAATTTGGTGCAGTGAAGGGCTGAGGTTGAGAGAAAGCTCTCCTTGTCGTTTTGGATGCTTTTAAAAACCTCTTTGTAAAACTGACTCTTCCTCATGAAGCCTCCAGCTCTTCTTCCACCACGTTGGAGCTGGTGACCTCACTGGGGCTGATTTTTAGCTCCTTGGAGAAGTCCACGAGTCAGGAGGACATGGGGAGGTGGCAGGGGGTAGTGACTGGGGCCCCGGGGGAGCCCCCCAGGCAGGGTGCAGCTGGCCAAAAAAAATAAGACTTTAAAATGGGAGAATTCCCATCAACTTAATTAATCACCGATTAACAGAAAGCTCTAAGTATTGATTGCAGTATTGAGAAATGAAAGTAAACAAATACGCAGAAACACATCTCTGCTCCCCTCCCTGCAGGTGCCACTTGTCCCTCGGGCAGGGGACAACAGCCAGCATGGGCTCAACTCCTTGTGCGTCCTACCTGGGCCCTCTGGGAACACAATGAGGAAATTTCCTAAAGCCCTGGGGGAAACTTCCTACGAAGCAAAAAGGAAATTTCCTGGAAGCCAATAGGGGAATTCCTAGAAAGCTACAGTAAAATATCCTGGAAAATGAAGGGGAAATTTACAGCAAGACAGAGGAATTTCCCTGAGACCGCTAGGGCGAATTCCTTGAAAGCAAAGAGGAAAAGATTCTGGGAATTTGTGAAAAGCAATGAGGGAACTTCCTTGAAGGCCACAGGGGGGATAGCCTAGAAATCAAAGGAGGAAAATTCCTAGAAAGCAAGGAGGAAATTCCTGTAAAGCAAAAATGACATTCCTTAAGAAAGTAATAGTGATATTTCCTAGAGGGGAAATTTCCCAGAAAGCAAAAAAAGCAAATTGCTGGAAATCAAAAGGGAAATTTCCTGGGCAGGAAGAATGAGATTCCTTGGGGAATAATTTCTTGCTTCCTGGGGAGCACCAGTCATAGGGAAACTTCCTAGAAAGCAATAGAAGTCCTATAAGCAGAGAGAAAATTCCTAGAAAGCAAAAAGGACATTTCCCAGCAAGTAAGGAGGAATTTCCTGGAAAGCAATGGGAGGGAAATACCCTGCCAACTGACAGGGAAATTCCCTGGTAAGCAATAGGGGGATTTCTTAGGAAGGAAGGGGGAAATTTCCTGGAAAACAAAGGACCTTGCGGTCTGGGAAAACCACGGACGAGTTCCTAGTAGGCAGTAGGGAGATGTTCATGGAAAGAACGGGAAATTTCCTCGAAAGCAAGAAGTGTAGAGGGGAAAAAGGCCAAAATCCCATGCTTCAGCCCTGATGACCATCACTCTAGGCTTTAGGTAATAAATTCATACAACTGCAACTCTTGGAGGATTTTGGTTTGTTTTACCGCTCCCTGCAGAGCTCAGATCAGCTCAAGGATGAGCAATGAGGGTGAGTGCTTGTGCCACAGGTGACCTGCCTCGTATCATGCTTATTTGCTAATTCTCTTCTAATTTAATGCAAAAAATCAACACAACCTGCACTGCGCTGGTCTGAGAGCCAGGGTGACCATTTTCCATCACAGTCGGCCGTGCCCAGGACCCAGGTTACTGGAAAACAGCTGTAGCCCCAGCCGGGCGCCGCTTCCCCTTTTTGGGTGGGGGGGGGATGTGCTGCTGCCATGTACCGGCCACTGGGACCCTGCTTCCCCTTGGTTTTGGGGGCTGGCAGGGCCAGTGGGGACCCCCACAGGGTTCATCCCTCTGCAAGGGTGGTGCTGGCCCTGAACCACACAGGGTTGACTTTCCTCCTTTTTTTAACTTTTTTTTTTTTTTTTGCATAAACCGGTGGTGCCACCAGGCCGGACAGCAGTGCCGGAGATGCTCCTGATGCCCATGTAGCATCCTGGGAAGTCCCCACATCCCACCGAGGCAGCTCCTGGCCCCTCTCCTGCCACGGTCTGGTGCTCCCACGCCCATCTATGTGGATGTTCAGCCTGGGATGCTGGGAGCCGTGCCAGGCCTGGGAGCACCCCAGCTTTACGGGAAAAGGGAGTGCCAGGAGGACTGGCTCCCGGGGGTGGGGAGCGTGGCCAGGGCCCACTGCCCTGGGTTTTGCTTTTGGTTTTTTGTTGGTTTGTTGGTTTTTTTTTAATCACAAGCCCTTAGCATGCAAACCAAGGCAGCCTGAAAGAAGAAGGATTGAAATAAATATAATAAATAAATAAAAAGGCAGGGGGGTTTCCAGCCCTGAGGCCGAGCCCTGGCTGCACCCCGGAAAGCCCTGCCGGCAGTGGGCACAGCTGCTTTTGGACTGAGTCCCAGTGTTTCGGGGTGTCCCCACCTGCCCTTTGCCCGCCACAAACCTGTATGGTTTAGTTTTGGCGTGCAGCTGTCCCGCACCAGCCCTTTGGGGGTCACAACAGCCCGTGGGGAGCAACCCCAGCATGGCGGCAGGGGTGTGTTGCCCCTCCCTCCCAGTTCGGGGCCTGATTCTGCCCGGTGCCCACCCAGGTCTGCGTCCCATGGTGGTGCAGGACGAGGTCTAAAACAGTATTATTTTTTTTTAATTATTCCTAAATTGGAGAGGGGATTGCTCAGGGCTCCGCAGATGCATCCCCCAGGGGGGAGGGGACGACACCAGGCTGGGGCCAGAGCATCCCCCCCCCGCCCGGGCGCATCGCTGGCACCCGGAGGGGACCGGTGTGGGTGACACCCCACCCCCTCACTCCCGCGGCGGGCGTGGCCGCCGGCGACACTTTCACTTTCGAAAGAGTGACGTGTTTTCCAGGAAGCCGGACGCGTGTGGAACGGGCGTATAAAAGGACCGGGCGGGAGGTGCCCGCGCCCCAACGCGAAGTCACTCACCCGCCCCGCGTCCCGCAGGACCGGGGACCCCGCGGCACCATGGCAGCGCAGCAGAGCGAGGGGTAAGCGCCACCCCAGCACCTCCCTCCCCGCCCTCCCCGAGTCACCGGCCCCGGGTGGCCCC
>VWZL01004592.1:285647-328778 GCA_013396915.1 Stercorarius parasiticus
ATAAGTAATTACTATAATCAGTACTATATATTATATATAATTATTATTATTTATTACTGCTCGGTGTGTTATTAATAGCTATAAGTATTGCAGTTACTACTAATAAATATTATATGTAATTATTAATATTTATTAATGGTCAGTGGGGGGTTTTGGGGAGGAGTAGCATTTGGGTTTGGGGAATGGGGTTGCTGATCCCTGGACGTCTGGTGCAGATGTCAGCATCCTGGACGTCAGCATCTACTACCGGGGGAAGCTCTTCCACCAGGAGGAGGTGGGGGGCAGGCAGTGCCTGCTGGCGTACCAGCCCTGCGACCCGGCGGTGGCCCAGCGCCCTGGGCACCTGGTCCGCTTCCCCAGCCCCACTGAGCTGGCCGACAGCAAGCAGCGGGAGTTGACCGAGCAGCTGCTGGGTGTTGCGGGGCTGCAGCTGGAGCAACGCGCCAGCAAGCTCTTCGCCACCCGCCTGAAGAAGTGCAAGGTCTTCTGGGCCCTGTCCCACCAGCTCGAGGGCATCAAGGATCCCCCGCCCAACATGCTCTGCCGGGACCAGGCAACCCCCATCTTTGACTTCAATGAGTTTTGCACAGGTGGGCAGGGGTGTGTCCATCCACCAACTCCTCCTCACTTCTTCCCCTCCTGGTTTTGGGGCTTATGGGAGCCAGCTCCAGGATGTCACAAGCATCTGAACCCTCCCAGCCCCTCCATGTTCCCCCGACTCACCTCAAAACTGAGTCCTGTCTCCCCTTACAGAGCTGAGGGACTTCCGCAATGGCCAAAGGCAGCGGTCCCCTGACTTCACCATCTACCTCTGCTTCGGGCAATTCTTCTCCAAGGAGAAGCCCAAGGAGTCCAGGCTTATCCTCGTCAAGGTGCAGGGGCCAACACCCACCCCTGACCCACTGCTGCCCAGGGAGGGGGAGGCTCTTGGGGGCCAGGGGAGATGGGGGAGTCTGGCTGTCTGAGGAGGGGGACCTTGGAGGTCTGTGGGAAATGGGGCTCTGGGTGCCCGAGGAGGGGCACCCTCAGGGTCCAGGGGAGATGGGGGTCAGAGTACCTGGGGAGGGTGNTACACATCTGTGGCAGAGCTGAGAAGCTGCCCTGGTCTCCTGAGTCTTGGCCTCATGCCTCAGCTGATACGGACTCAACAGGCAATGACTTGCTGACAGACATACTGCTGCTGCACTGAGCAAACCCCAAACTGCGCAACCTCATCGAGGGCTGGAAACCACTGCTTACCTCTGGAAGAAACCCTCAGGTATTTCGGGTGAGAAGTAGGCACGGATGTGGAGGTCCTCGGGGTGATCTCCTCCCCATACCTCAGAGACCTCTTCGGTCTGGTTCAGATAGGTTGGGAACAAGTACCAGGATTTGCCTTGGCCCCGCGTTGTCTCCCACAGCTTCCCGGGCACAAACTCAGTGGCCTGTGGGTTGAGCGCTTCAGTGTGACGCACCTCCAGGCAGAGCTCAAAGTGCTCCAGGAGGCTGAAGAGCTTCCCTCTACCTCTGTGGAGCCCGTGTCCCATGATTTCCTCAAAGACCTCCTGCATCCCTTCCAAACAGAGCTGGTGTTTCACCAAGGCACGCACGGCCTGGTGGCACAGCATTGCCTTTGACTTAAAGGTCCACACCCAGTTGGACCTGTCTCTGATGGTGGCATGTTCCCCGATCAGCGTGTCCACAGAGATGCTCTCGAGCTGTTGGACTAGGCGGTACCTCACAAGGAGCTGGGTGGGAAGAGAAGGAGAGAAGAGGTGGCACTGAGAAGAGCCCAGCAAAGTTGCAGAGCTTGGGCCTTGAAGAGAAGACGGTCCTGATCCCCATGCTCACCTTGAACATAGTTATTAGGAACGTAGGCTGGAGAAAAACAGTACTTTCCAGGTGCTTGATTTCCTCATACCACACCACAAGCCCGATGCGGTGAAGGTACCGCAAGATGTCCTGGAGAAGCTCTCTGCCCAGGTTGGCCAGGTGCTTGTACTGGGAGAGTTTGCTGAGCAGGTACTGGAGGTCCATCATGCCTAGAGGGAGACATGGGAGCTCAGCACACATCTGTCAGACACCAGCATTCCAAGGCAGTTGCTTTAGAGAGACAACGAACACCAGCAGCACCCCATGTCCCCCATGCCACCCCTGGGGAAGCAGGTGGGACCAATACAATGCTCAGTGTCTGTGGCCCAAAAAGCCCATCCTCAGCTGTCCCACTGTCACCCTGCATCTCCCATGGTCTTGCCTTGCCTCAGCAGTGCCAACAGCCTGTCAGGACCTCAACGGAGCATCTGAAAAATGCGGCTAATACTGGTTTTTTTCATTGTTTGAGAGAGCAGGTTTGTTTCAGACCAGAAAACCTCAGATTGGCAGTTAAACCTCAGATATTGTCATTTATTCATGCAGCAAGACAGGCAACAAAACCTGGCTTATCTCCAGAAAAGAAAAGCATTTGCTCCTCATCCACTAATCCTACAGGGGCCAGGGGAGCCAGGAGATGACACCGGGCGCCAGTGGCATTCATAACTCCTTTAGGTACGTAAGCGAGGAGCCGAGGCTGCCTGCTAAGTCACAAGGGACACGGAGAAAGGGCTAGGGAGTGGTAGAGGCCATTAAATAAAGTTAGCAGGACATAGGTTTGGAAACTGTGCAGAAGCATTAAAGCTGTGGAGCTCCTTCCTGCAAGATTTTTTAATTGCTTATAAAGAGCAAAGGGGAGAAAGAATAATGTTACCAGAAAGAAACGAACCAGACAACGTGGCCAGCGGAGGGTACCTGCAGCCACAGGTTGGTAGATGTTGGCAGAGCCTTCTGGTGAAGACACACTTGGCCTTTTCCTATGCTTTTCCCTAGATACCTGCCTTGGGGCAGATGCCCATAATGACAGACCTGGGTAACAGCAATTAATGCTCCAGCAATAACACTGCAAGGTCTTCAGCAGCGACCCCACTACCACGTGAGCAGGGTCAGAAGGTGCAGCAAGCACCAGAGAGCCCATCTCAGCCGCAGGACAACAAGTCCTCACAGGACAGTGCAGTGGGGGTGATGGACCACTCACCATGATCTGCCATCTCCTCACTCTGCGCAATATCTATGATGGCAGCTTCCACCTGCCTGTAGACGGGTGGCAGCACTCGGACAACCTCAGGGAAGAGCTCCTCATTCTTCACATGCTCCAGAATAGTGGCCTCGAGCTTTTTGATATCACGGTGATCTGTGCAGTTGACAGCAACTAAGTTTAAGATCTGGAAGAAAGAAAGCACCTGCTTGCCAAAAGCACACCCAGAGGAGTCTTTTAGCCTGCGAGGTAAAGGTGGGACCTAATGCCAAGGAGGTCACCAAAGAGAAAATCACCTGGGGATGGTAAATGGCCCCTCACACTCCTTCCCAGGCACTTGCTACAAACCACAGGAGGAGACGCCTGTCATTGAGCAGTGACAAGGACCCACCAGGTCAGAGCCAGGGGTTACCACGTCCACCCCAGCCCTGGGGAGTGGCTGCAGTAGCAGCTCAATTCATTAGCACTGTGTCACCATCACCAGTAGTACCCCATGCTGCCAGAGACAACAGGGGTGACCAGAGACAGCAAGGAACCACGATAATCTCAGCCCTACGGTTAATGTGCAGTTCTCCATCTCCTTCAGCCTCTCCCACTGGTCCACGTAGAACTCAGGCTCCTCGCTGCCCTCCAGGTTGTTGATGAAGTGAGCAAGGTTGCTTTTTCTCTCCATCAGCATGGCCGTGATCTTGGCCATGATGTCACGCCTCTTCTCCTCCACCTCCTCCTCCTGACAGCAGTCCACATGGGTTCCCACAGGAAGCACCACTGAGTTTGGAACTCGCATGAACAGGTTGTTGATCCAGAAACCGACGAGGTCCTTGAAAGTCTTGTCGTTAGTTTGGTACCTGGGGAAGGAGAAAAAGAAAATCCCAAATTCACGTCTAACCTTCCGGATCTCCAGTCAACTTCCACCAGCACAGGCCTGACCATGCACCCGGTGCTGTCCCAGGGGCTTACTGGAGAAGAGCTCAGATCTCCTAAACTGTCATGGGCCGTAACCAAGCTCATCCTTAAGCTAAACCAGTTGAAGCTACAGGGTGTAGCAGAGTCCGTCCCTGCTGTGGATGGGAGCACCCCTCTGTACAACAAAGCCCAAGCCTGATGCTCCCTCCACGTTCAGGGAGCACCACAAGATGCAGGAAGGCTCGTAGAGATATTTCCAAGGCAGAAAGCAAAGCCCTTTAGCTGGGAATCAATTGTCACAGAAAGAGTTAATGGTCATCTAACCCCTCAAAACAGAGGACTTTTTGGTGATGACAGATCTAGTGGCCTAATTAAAAGTGATCTGCAAAAAGGGGGAGAGGGAGAGCTTAGCTACTCCAGTGGTGAGAAGACCAGGCATCAAGGTCCAGCAGAAATGGTGTGGGAAATGGCTTCCCCATCCCCTTTTTTATCCCACTGCACTTTGAATCCAAACCAGCTCAGTACTTACATGTGGAGATTGATGACAAGGACAACAAGTGCCTGTGGGGTGATGAACACGTGGTGAGTCATGTAGTACTCCAGCTGGCCAGCGAAGTCCCAGAAGAGAAATGTGAAGTCCTTGATCCGGAACTCACTGATCTCTATCCCAACCGTTCGCTCTTCCTTGGGCACCAGTTTGGTTTGCCCTTGCTTCAGGCTTTTGCAGATGGTAGACTTCCCTGCAAGTGAGGCCCCCAGGAACATGGTCTTGACCCTCTTGTCCTCCTGCCCTGAATTGTGTTGAAGCTGGTTGAAGTAATTCCGGATCTGCTGGATGCCACCAGCGCACACTTCACTGGGTGGCTCCCGGAGGGGGTTCCCATTGGCCTTGAACATTTTCAGGGATTGCCCCTGGAAGAGCTCCCTGGGGAGCTGGCGAAGGGCATTATTCTGCATGTGGAGCTCCTGTAAGTGGGCCAGCTGCAGGACAGGCTGGGGGAAGGTCCGGAATAGGTTGTTGGAGATGTTGAGGTACTGGAGGCTGCCTCGACAAGCTGCCAGGTCCCTGGGGAGGGCACCAAGACGGTTGTTGTTCAGCCGCAAGTGTTTAAGCCTGGGGAGATGGGGGAATATCCCCTCTGGGATGACTCGGATTTGGTTCTGATTCAGCTCAAGCTTCTCTAAACAAACCAGGCTCTGGATTTCATTGGGAAAGTCCACAATCTCGTTCTTGGACAGTATTAGCTTCTTCAGGTTGCAAAGCTTAGAAATGCCGGCGACGCTCCTGAGCTTGTTCCTGTCTAGGTCAAGGCTCTCCAGCATGGGGTTGCTCAGGACTTCTGGAGGCAGCACACGGAGCCTCTGGGTAGAGAGAGTCACTTCATGCAAACTGTCCTCCTGCTCCTGACCTGGACGCATGGGACAGGGAAGGTGATTAAGCAAGACTGTCACCCTTTGGGACCATTTTGGCCAGCAAGGCAAAGCAGAAGCAAGACACAGGAGCTGGTTGAACAGCGCGACCACAGCTCCTGCTCGAGCAGCTCCTGTGTCTCTCAAGAGAGGAACCAAAGCCAAGGCACAAGGATCTTTGCTGGACCTGAAGACATAAGAAGAGGTGTCCACTAGACATTGACCTGTAGGCCAAGCATCACGTTAACAGCTTTGCTCTCATGAAAGCACTGCGAGAGCTACAGCCACAGATGCATCTATCCCGAAACCAGCAGGTTTCTAATCCCAGCAGCGAGCTGGGCCAGCATGAAAGAGCCGACATGAGGAGGAGACCTGTACTACAAAGACCTCGCTCAGCCCGCCCGCAGCTCTCGACCACAGCGAGGGAGATGGGCTGGGGCCAAGGCCAGCAAGTGCAGACACTTCCTCTCTCACATCCTCCCCCCACTCCAGATGCACGCTGCAGTTCCTGCAGAAATGCTCCCAGCCCTGAGAGACTAGGAAATAACGCAGGGACAGTGGGGTCCCCTCCATGACAGGGCGCACAAGAAGGGACTCGGTGATGGCCGAGAACATTGCCAAAAGGAGGGTGTTTAGAGCAGAGAGGTTTGCAGGCGAGAAGAGTGCCAGGGGGATGTGGGATGGGGATCACACGATATTAGAAGAAAACAGAGACAGATTTGCTTTCCTCTCCCTCATTTCACTTCCTCCCCAGATGACACCGAGTATGGCATTCCCTTGCGCAAGGACCGACTCATCACCACTTCTCTGCATCACAACCTACAGCTGGGATGTGCAATGAGCCCGGCAGGAACACAAAGCTTTTCCCCTCTCCCAAACGCACGGTCTCTCCTCCAGCGCCATCAGCGAGACAAGCCAAAGGGCTCCCACCACCGCTCTGAACCAGAGCCGCAAAGAGCTGCGGCAGCTACTCACAGGCTCTGGGCTGGGTCACGACCCTGCAGCGCGGCACCGGCTGCATCCTCCCAGTCGCTCAGCCTCCCCCTTTCGTTTCCTAATCTCATTTCTCTCCCCGCCTCCCCGAGCTCTGCCCAGGAACCCCACCCTCTCTTTCCCCATCCATCCTCAGAGCAGCTCCCAACAACCCAAGCACCTCTGGCCAAACACCAGGGCCGTGTCTATGTCCCAAAAGCAGCTTTGGAGGTTACCTACAAAAGACGGGGGCAGAGCAGCTCCTGAGTCAACTTCTTCCAGCAGTGTCCCTGCCTTTGCTAAAGGAACTTTTGGTGTTACCACTGCTGCAGAGGTGGGAAAGGACACTAACAAGAGGCTATACTGCTACCAAACTACTGCACATGTTGAATAAATCAAGATTCCTGCCCTTAAACAGGTGGCAGCATCTGATCCAAGACGGTAAACCAGAAAGGAAAAAAATTAAAAAATAAAAAAATGCAAGTAGTATACATGTACACCAGAAAAATTGTTTTCCAGAACATGCCGGAAGAGGCATTTTTAGGTATGTTACTCCTTGCCTCTCCCAAGGGGCAGCTTACAATTTGATGGATTTATTTTTAATGGTAGACAGAATGAAAGAACCAGTGTTCTTGTTCGCATAACTTCGGGGGAAGCACATGCAGAACGTACTGTTTTCAGCCCTGTCGCTCCTCCGGGCAGCGGCAGGTGCAGAGGCAACTGCAATTTAACAGTCCTCACAGTACATGCATTCCTAATACATCTTGCAACAGGCTCATATCTTTACTGCTAATTCAAGGCTGACACCAAGAATTTAAAGCAGTGAATCAGTCCGAGGAACAAAACAGACTGACATTGTCTTCCTGGTCAACAGTGTAATTGCTTCTAATGTTTGGTCAAGCTTTGTTTTTCACACCACCTACCCTTTTTTCCCCACTCGTGCAGGCAGGTTATTCCAGACTTGTTCCTCTGATACAGCCAAAGGTGGCCAATTTCCAGCCTAAGGGTATTCACAACTAGATCACGTTCTCTCGTTCTTGTAGCAGCAGTGCCATCAAAGTTTCTGAACTTTATTTTGTCAATCTATCAGCAGTGCCTGTCTTTACAACCCCACACCCATCTGCTAGGTATATATTCAAGCTACATGTTTAGCTTTAAAACTAAAGCTTCTCTTCCAGCTACTCTTTTGCACTCTTAGTGAGCCTTTTTTCCAAAATCTGCAAAGAAAGCCCAAATCTACCAATTCCTTATACTCCATTCAGGCTGCACTTTCATACAGGAAGCAAAGAGAGACAAGGAACATAAACTCCTAAATGTTCAGGGCTCATCCATAAACACTTCTGGAGGATGGTGGATGATGGGAGTGAAGAGTTTTGCCAGTCCAGACAGTACTGGTATATGGGCTTGGGTTTTTTTTAAATTAAAAAAAAAAAGTCCCCAAACCACAGCCAAAATTTCTTAGGATCGGAGTTCACTGAAAAGTTAGGAATGCCATCAAGGGATCAAAGGTCTTTCTGTTTCTGAGTTTTCCTATGCTGACCAGGAATAAAAAAATAAAAGCTGCATTTTTTTTTTGCTTTATAAAATTAATCCCAGAGAGCCTAATTGTTTTTTCTTTGAAGACAAGCAGCAAGACTACCCTTGAAGAGGGCAGTTTCCAAGTGCACTCTAAGAGGTTAGGAGAGCCCTCAACTAAGACATGTTGCTGCCATCTGGTCCAACAGGCCGCGTACATTCAGCTCCCATTGAAGGGAAAGCCAGTTTCTAACTTGTAACCTACTGGTTTTCTCTTCAGCTTCCCTGTTAAATGTCTTCTCCCTAACGCAAGTTAGATGGGGAATGATGGTTTTTGTCAGGTCCAAGAGTGCTGAATATATTCGTAAGTGACTATTTCAGGTGACCGCTTAGATGGGTTGCTCTGCAATACATGCAGAGAAGGAGCACTTTTAAAGAAAGCAAGATGAAATCGGTACATGCGTTGGACTCCTTTGCTTCTTGACAGGAAAACCAGTCCTCCTTATCCAACTCCAATCCCCATCTAGAAACACCATATTCCTTACACAAGAGCCAAGCGTGCAGGTTTATACAGAATAGCCAGGCCAAGACCTTATGAAATTCAGCAAGGGCAAGTGTAGGGTGCTGCACCCGGGGAGGAATAACCCCATGCACCAGTACAGGTTGGGGGCTGACCTCCTGGAGAACAGCTCCGTGGAAAGAGACCTGGGAGTCCTGGTGGACAACAGGATGACCGTGAGCCAGCAACGTGCCCTTGTGGCACCCTGGGGTGCATCAAGAAGAGTGTGGCCAGCAGGATGGGGGAGGTCATCCTCCCCCTCTACTCCCCCTTGGTGAGGTCACATCTGGAGTACCGTGTCCAGTTCTGGGCTCCCTGGTTCAAGAAGGACAGGGAACTGCTGGAGGTGCAGCAAAGGGCTATGAAGATGATTAGGGAATTGGAACACCTCTCTTATGAAGAAAAGCTGAGGGATTTGGGTCTGGCACTGGCACAGGCTGCCCAGAGAGGTGGTGGAGTCTCCGTCTCTGTAGACATTCAAAACTCGCCTGGACGCGTTCCTGTGCAACCTGCTCTAGGTAACCCTGCTCTGGCAGGGGGGTTGGACTAGATGATCTCCAGAGGTCCCTTCCAACCCTACCATTCTGTGATTCTGTGAAGAGGCAGCTGTAAGACAAACAAATGACACCTGCTATAG
The DNA here is from genome assembly GCA_013396915.1 of Stercorarius parasiticus. NCBI lineage: Eukaryota > Metazoa > Chordata > Aves > Charadriiformes > Stercorariidae > Stercorarius > Stercorarius parasiticus. The sequence goes on from VWZL01004592.1 coordinate 294,693, forward strand.
GACTAAAACCGTTCAAAATAACTTTATAAATTCTGTCACATTTCTGCTTTTGTACATCAGTTCAACCTTAACCCTCGAGCTTGTTACTGAAAATTCACAATGCTTGCTTTTTGTTTCTTTTTTTTCCTGAAAGGCAGACACAAAACCAGCCATCAGTGCATTATTTACAGAAGTGCAACACAGTCTCCCACCCCAAAATTAAACTTTTCACTAACAAGATACTTCCAACAGAATGTAAATAAACACCACGGCTTGAGCACTGTTTCTGAAGTCAGTTTATAAAGGTTAGCTCATTTCCGCAATCCCCAAATGACAGAGCGAGTAAAGCTTCGCTCACCATCGAATGGGCTAAAAATACAACATTTCAAGTATTAAATCAGAAGTTTCTAAAGACAATCCATATTTTGATAAATAAACACAAGGGAAACAGTATACAGCTCTCAATATACTGCATATGAAAAGTGGTGTCCAGTTTCAAACTTTCAGCAAGACAGGTGCACAGCCCAAAAACGTAATCAAAGTAACCCTGAAAATGGTAGCAATCCGGGAGTCCCAAACATTAATCTCTTCTGTGTTTCCCCTCGAATTACTCTGCTGGTCTGAGGCATTTGATTGTTATTTAGTTCTACATCTGTAGGTAATCCAAAAAAAAAAAAAAGCAAACCCCAAATTCATTCCCATATGGAAACAATTCAAAAGAAGGTTCTGCAGATAAATCCTATTATAATCTTGCTTATTTTCAATGAGATGCAACCGCAGATCTCTTATTCCCTCTGGCACAACGTTGACAGCCAGAATAAGTTCACTCTAAGTCATGCTGGCTGCAGCTTGCTCTCAATTTTCCACTTCACGTGTATCTTCACCATCAGATTTCTTATGTTTCCTCATATGTTTGTATTTTTCCACGTATGCCTTCACCAGATTAGCTACCTTCATGGGGTTGATCTCTCCACTTTTGCTGTGGCAGATCTACAAGGGATCAGAAAAGGCATTTGGTCAATTAACAGTATTAACAGCAGCTCAGGCAGGCAACAGACAAATGGTAAAGCAGCCCTAAGCTTCCTCCATAGGCCCTTGGGTCTCACAGCAGGATATGTAAAGCAGAAAACTCAACAATATTTTACTTCGAGCCATTTCAGAAGTGGCCCAGGCATAATCTACTGAGCACCAACTGAATCCAGAAGCATCTCTGAAAGCAGAATTTTTATCCATTTTTACTACAGGCTTTTCTGGCCAGCCAGTTTTGCACAATACATGGTAGCCACAGAAGTGTTGATTTCCCATTTTTCTGATGATTTTGAGGAAGTGATCCTCAGATTAAAAGAATCTGGCAGTTTTGAGGGACCATTTTCAGATATGGGAGAAAGAAAACAGACACTACAAAGAATTCCATCAGCGTTCAGAGAAGAGTTCGCAGTGACTTCTGCAGCAATCAGTGTTGCTCGGCTCTCCTACAAACCCCACTTGAAGTTCATATGGGTCACATAGGAGATGTGAAATTGCAGCCATTATTTCAGGAATTTTGATTTACAATGGAATTTCTCAGTGATAGCAAGAATGCAGAGCAGGGAGAGAATACAGTTCTCCAGGGTATCATTTGACTGCCTTGACCACAAGAGCATTACTTGCTCTCACAAGACAACATTTACCTGCTGATCACACCTTTTTTAGCCACGATCTGGTCAGCACTAAGATTTGAGACAAAAGTCAACATCAGTCAATTTGCAAGGCCCTCTTCCAAAGTTCAGGGACACCACAGATGCTCAAGGAATTAACACACAAAGTATTTTCTCCCTTCATCAGAAACAGCTTGACGATTCTGGTCAAAGTTCTTAATGAGAGATTTGACCATTCTCACCCAAAGCACGTACCATGTAACGTTTCAGTTCATGCAGCTTAAGCTTAGCAATGTTCCGGACCACTGAAAACACAATCTTCTAAAAGGAATAGTCTGACAGCTCTCAATGGCACCACTCAGTCCTGGGTAACGCAATTATTGCTTCACCGCAAGACTGCAGATGAGTCAGAGTCCAAAGATCGGCTGCTCAGTTACAGCACATAATTGCTGAAGCTGGCAAATGCAATCCAAAGTACTGCCACTTATTTAACGACCTGCACCAGCTCCTCCTCTTCATGGTGAAATGCACTGTCCACCTTACCTTTTGCACTGCTTTCCGAAGAATGTTCTTGTACTCCTCCTTTGTAATCTCCCTCTTCTGGTAAAAAGGTTTAATAGCAAGTTTCACTTCTTCCACAGCCCTTTCCTGCATGTGAAGCTTCTTCATGTACTGCGCAGCAAAGAGAAGTTCACTCACTACCTTGTGCTATCTTGCGAATGCCTTCTGAATCTATTTTTCTCAGAAATGCTCTAGCAATGAAAATTCTCACTTCACAATTTCAACGACCCAAGTAAGAGCTAGCCCCAAAGTGATTTCCTTTACTGTAAATTGCAGCCTTCAAACCAGTTTGTGCTATGAGGAAGCCTTGTTTTATGTAACATTTATTTTATGTCTTAGAGAATGTGTTTCAAGCAAGCGACTACAATGTCCACTTATTAATTTTGGTCTCCTCCTTCCCTTCCAACAGCTCTGAAGTAAACATACACCCATTAAAAGGCATGAGATTCTAAAAGCAGCAAGTCATAGCCGCAAATATAAAGCTACAGGTAGCTCTAAAGGCATTCTGAAAATCGCAGAGTCGCCTATAAATTAAAGGTTACAGAAGACATCAGAACATATTCTATCCAAACAAGTTCATAAAAATTGCTGCTTATAAACAAAGGTTTGGTGGGAAAAGTATCTTACTGTTTTGTTTTGTGGTAGAAAGTAAAATAATTGCCTACGAAGTTTTCGTTCTTCTGTTAATATCCACCATGCTTAGAGGAGATGGTCTGTATAAGAAACCCAAAACTCAGCAGCAAGGGACTTGCGCTACAAAATCTCTGAAGTATTTTACTATTTCTGCATTTTCAGTGCTGATAAGCAGCAAGATACAGTCCTACCTCTCTACAGGACTGTTATGAGAACTGACATTAATCTTAAAGCTGGAGGGGAAAGGAGAAGACCAGGTATTTAAAGAAATTAGGAGATTCTGGCTTCTGAAAAGTCCCTTCCAAACATTCATGCAAGAAAGTTTCAGAGCTTCAAGAATGTATATTAGATGCTTTAATCCCCCTCTGTCTTATTGCGATGAAGCAGTAGACAGTGGAATCATCAAATGGAGTAAATCCCAATCAAAGAAAGGATTTCCTGCCACTCCTGCATTAGCAGGGTCAGTCACCAAAAACAGTAACAGGGGCGAGGAAAATACAGTACGGAGAGTTAAAAAGTCCCAAACTTTCAAAGTTCAAATAAACAGCTCATTGATTTTTATGCATTTGCCACTTGATAGCATTCACTCACTTCCTCATTTTTCGTTTTATCCACTGGAGGTTTGGGTGCTTTAATCTTTTCTTCCGCATTTCCAACAGAAGCAGCTTGTATTCCTGGTTCAGATGCAGTGGCCAGGCTGCCTGGCTCCGGAGTCAGGCTCTGTCCCGCCATGCAGCCTAGCGCTGGAAGACTACCCTGCATAATAAACTGAACCGTGGGCTGGCTGACAGGGGCGTAGGGGGGAAGGCTTGAGGGCAGAGGTGGCGTCAAAGGTATATTTTGACAGTACACCTGTGAAACAGAATTTTGTAAATGCTTGTTGTAAGTACAAGAGAGAGCATCAGATCAGGGTTTACAGAGCACCTTTTATCCACTCAAAGAGGCACTTAATTACTGGTTTAAATCTGGGAGGCTAACATCCCAGCCCTCAACTAGGTCTCTGTGCACATGGAGCTAGCACCAGCCCCATTCACTTTTTAAGTGGTGGGCTGCACAGGCTGATGTCACGGACCGATACCACCAGGCCAATATTTACAGCCTGATCACAACCAGGGAGAAGCTCACAGCTTCTCAAACAGCACCATCTTTCCACAAGTCACTGCTGAAAACAGAAGCTGCATGTATAGAGCAGAATTAAAAGAGAATGTGCTTCTTCACCTGTAAGGACCACCTGAGAGATTAAATGGTTAGACTGCTGAGGTGTATGGGCTACATGAAATGTACCACACGCAGAGGAAGGCGAACTCTGCCATGAGAGGAGGGTGTTGCACAACGAGGGCACAGATGAAGTGGGATGCCTTCCATGACACTTGGGTGCTAGAATAGGAACCAACCTGAGAGGAATCTAGATCAGGAAACATAGGCTCAGGAATCATATAATTGGTTGGAGGAGGCTCATTTAACTGCACCTGATTTAACGTTTGGTTCAAGTCCTCTGCTTTCCAGGCCCCTTCTTTTGCTCGCTGAAGTTTGTAGAACGGCATCTCTAGGTTTCACAAGAGAAAGAAAAACACTTCAGAAGAAAATAAACCTAATGGTTCAAAGATTCAAAGCCAATTATATTTTAAGAAATTAAAATAAAAAGGATCTAACAACAAAGCTATCTATAAAAGGATTTTGTTTAGCAGTCACCAACATTTTAAAGCTTCTGATAATAGAGGACTTATCATCCCCTTGAGCAATTGCTTTTTACTGGGTTTCCATGAGAGTAACCAACAAGGACCACACAAGCAACTCTGTCAACACACATAGCACAGGGGCCCAAGCCAAACTGTTCCTAGCAGCTTTGGCTTAGTAAAGCTCACAGAAGTGAGCTACAGAGATTTGTCACGCTCCTCAGTTCTGAGAAATATTACAAGTTCTGAAGGCAAAACAACCATTCTGGTTAACTGCAGGAAGGGTGCAACGCGGGCTGCCAGTTCAGAGATCGGGTTGCAATACGTGCTTCACGGCTGAACAAGCTGCTGCTGGCTAGCTGAGCCGTGCTGACAGCGTGTCCTCTCTGATTCATTAACACACTCGCCTCAGGATTTCAACAAGTGCCAAATGCCAGCTCTCAGGATTGGAAACCACAGGATCACCCCAGCTCAGATGACAGAGCTGCTACACCATAACCAGTTTTAGCCAGGCACCAAAACCCTAAGCCTTATACAGAATACTTCAACTGCTGTTTATTTTCCAAAAGAGAGACTTACTTGGAGCTTTTCCAGCAGACAATGTGCCACTTTCTTCCTCTTGAAGATTCCAGGTAACTCTTTTCACTGGTGCTTTTGATTTCAACGCAGGACCCTGAGGTACCACCTCTAGTTCAGGCTTATTGAAATTACCGGTTTTCTCATTTGACACAAGGCACTCATCTTTGACCTCCTTCACACAATCCATTATTTTGCTTTTGGATGAGCTTTGAATTGGTGCAGCCTCAGCGGGAGTGTGCATAACTTCCTTCTTTGGGGGTGGTTCCATCAGAGATGGACATAATGCAGTATTTTCTATTTTAACTGTAATCTCAAGGTTTGTATTGCTACAGCTACCAAGCACTGCTGGATCGCTACTTCTCATTAATTCTGTTCCAGAAAAAGAATCCACATTGCCAACTGGAACACAAATGTTTGTGATCTCTGGCACAGGGAATGCAGTTTTGCTGGTCACTTCCTCACAGATAGGCTCTACCTTTATAGTTTCTTGAACCTCTCTCAACTGAACCGGGGTCTCAGCCTGTACTTCCTCAAGTTTGACATCTGGTTGGATGGTTATGGAAAGCTCTTCTAATACTAACTCCTCCTTTGGCTCTTGTTTGAAGGAATGGGGTTGCTCCAGACACCTGGACACATTTTCAACTGGAGGCTTTTGATCCTTTTCTGGTGGAGGAGGAAGTGAGGTCTCTTTTGATCTGTGTTTTCTTTCTTTGGAACGTGATCTCGATCTTGGTCTTTTTTCCTTTGATTTGCTGCTTTTGTGTTCCCGAGTTCGAGATGCAGACCGAGACCGAGACCTCCACTTTCTCCTCTCCCGAGACCTGGATCTTGACCTCTTTCTGTCTCTTGACCTCAAGCTACTATCTTTATCATACCTCTCATAGCTTTTGTCTCTCCTGTGTTTCCGCCTCTTAGTCCTCTCAATGCTATTTGACCAGGAACGTTCCCTTCGTCTTGATCTTGATCGAGACTGTCTTTTCTTTTTCCTATTTTCATAAAACTCAGAAGTACTTCCAGGACTACCTGAACGTGACCTAGATTTCCTTCTCTCCCTAGACCAAGAAGTTTTTGCCTTTTTATCCTTGGTTTTATCCTTCATTTTCTTTTTTTTAGATCGTTCGTGACTGCTAGAACGGTCAGTAGAAGACCTCCTGCTCCTGGGTTTCAATGTGTGTGTTTTGCTATGCTCTTCTCCACCTGACCACGAGGTAGATCTGGAGCTTCGGTCCCTTGAGTATGCTCTGTCCCTAGACCCTGACCGGGATCTCTTACGCTCTTTGACAAGTGCCTTTTTCCTTTTCATCTTCTTCTTGCTTCGGGAGCTGGAGTTTGAACGCGATCGCTGCTCTGTGTGTTCTACCTTTTGGACTTTCTGCTGCCCATCGTTCTTTGAGGGGCTATCTGGTTCTACTTTCACATTAATATTAGGTCTAATCAATTCTTCAGCATTAAAGAACACATTAGGGCCCTCTCTGCTTTCCTCCTCCAAACACTCTGCACTAGAATTTTGCTTAACAGCAGATGAAGTGCAAGGACTGCTTAGAAAGTCTTCGTCATCCATATTGTCTCGTTCCTCTGTATCAGAGATCTGTTCCACAATCCTGCTTTTTACCGTCACGTCATCATGAGACTCTGTGTTACTAGATGCTACGTCAGAGTCAGCCCCAGATCCAAATATATTTTCTACCAGGTAAGGAGTGAAACGACGGACAGTTTGAGATGTTTGAACTTTTGGATTTTCAATAGAAATAGTCCTGGTAATATTAGTTAGCGGGATCCCTGAGCCAAGCCTTTCAGGACTGCTGCTTGCTGAACTTGAGTCCGACCCTGTTGGCTCAAAGGGATCATATATTTCACTTTTAACCTGCTTTTTCTTAACTGAGAAAAGAGGTGAAGGACTCTCTTTCTGTTGCACTTTGTCGTCCACAGGGCGGAAAGTGTTACAAAATCCTGGGTTAGACAGTCTGCTGGGATGCCCTGCATTTCCAGGAATATTGATTTTAAAACTCTCAAAAGAGCTTGGGCCCTTGCTCCTCGAAGCACCCAGTAGTGATGAACTGCTATACATTCCTGTATTGGTAGAAAAAGACACACCACTCATACGGGTTTGTTGCTGAGATTCCTTGGCATTTGACTTCTGGCTTTCCATCTTGCTACCCCTTCCCGGCTGATTAGTGCTCTCTTTGCCAGTCAGCTGGGTTATACAGGAGCTGGGGATGTCACAGCTTTGGCTTCCTGTGGGTTTCGGCTCCACCTGCTCGCTGCTGGTTTCCTTTTTAATCTTTGGTATCCTGGGAAGCTCAAAGATGTCAATTCTCTTGGGAGGTGGTTTTAATGGCTGCCTCACAGTTACAGCTTTTGAGCCAGAATTCAAGTTACAGCTCAGAGGCTTTGAAGATGAGTCACTGGATGCAAAGTTTTTAGAGCTTCCATTAAATCTGGGCATATCACCTAACTTGGAGCCATGCCTGCTCAAAGTGGCTATATTCTGAGTCTGAACAGACCTGGGTGTCATTGAATATTCTGATTTTACAGTTGCCTTTTCTGATATAGTCTGTGCAGGGTTTGCTGCAGGCTCAATCCTGCTCAGTGAGGGTGAAGGGGATGAAAACAACCTTGAGGAAGAGGGTCTGGTGCGAGTACTCAGCCCAGAGGAAACTGAAGGTCCAGCAATGGAGCTGCTTGCTGTGGTCCCTGAGCGCACCGTACTCGGTTGGGTGTTATGTCCTGAACCATCATCCACTCTCAAGTCATTCGCTGATTTTCTGTGAAGTGGAGCTATGGCATACAAGCAAACAATTAAGCTTTTCAGTACGTATCTGGACATTTCCCAAAACATCAAAGGAAGTACTGAGCTAATTATGTTAAGTTCCACTTTGGTTTGCAGACATGCTACACGGTAATAACGCAGTCTAATAGTTCTTTTGGTCAGATGCTCTGGATTTAATGCCAGACAACTGCATCTTTGAAGTAAACACTAATGTTTAGGAAATAAATTATTCTGTTCTGTAGATATCACCAGATTCGTGTTTATTATCCTGTAGTTGCTGATTGATAAAACTTACTGTAACAGAGGATTTTACAGGTACTTATTTTAAGAATAAAGCTCTAAGTTTCAATTTGAAGAGATTCTTTCCAAATAATACCATGCCAAAGGAAGACACAGCTGAACATGCTAGCACGGATTCTAGAACTCTACTTTTGAAAAGAAATTTCTTGCCAAGGTCCTCATCACTCCTCTTCAAACCGAAGTACAGTTCACAGGCATGGCAGCAACGCATGACAAATGCCAGAAGAATTGGGTATTAAGGTATCTCTGCTCTATCCAGTCCTCTGTTTTTTATAACAAAGCATGAAACTACAGTGCAGTACTTCTGAAAGAAGAAAACTACCTGTTAAAACCAAAATCCTCCAGTAACACCTCAGCTCTGCAATTAAAACAGAGACAAGTAACACAGTTTCAGAGCATACGTAAGAATCTTATTAGATTACTGCTGGCAACTACTGATTCTATCCTACATATCCAAATGCTCAATAAGGATACCCCTATGTTTGAAACCATGCAGTCTGTAGGACCAGGGCAGACGTGGATGAAACAAAGAGACTAATTGCACTATGAAGTGCCAAACCCTTACCTGCCTTCTTCGCTGTCAGCGAACCATCTCTGTTGATGACCACATCCGAACTACTCATCATGAGAAAGCTCTGTCCAGACAGGATGCTTCCCAACAGATCAGGCACAGGGGCAGCTTCTGCTTCGTGATCGGGACTCAAGGCAGGTACACTGCTTCTGCATGTTTCAGAGGGGTTATATTTCCTTTACTCTTACAGCACTTGTTCTATACACACACATTACATTAAAAAGAAACCAAAACCAAGGGCATAAACAGAGGTCAGCCACGGAAGTTTACTAGTAGTTTTGGCTTCACTAGAGTCATTCAGCCCCCATCTCCCTCTGACAAACAGAAGGTGAAGCTTTTACTGACTGCCTACAGGAACACCACAGGATAGGAAGGCACGTAATCATACCAGAGACCTTTGGTAAGCAAATGCTCTTAATCTTATATAGTGGTGCTCACTGTGTAGTGCATCAAGATTGACTTTCCAGTGCATTTAAGATGCATTTTTGAAGCTTAAACCACTGTTTAGCACTTCCATCCCAGCTGCCCTTCTTCCTCTCCACCAAAGCACGATCACAAATATATTCCTCAGCCCTACACTGCTATCTAAAAAAGTTGATGCAGCTTGAACCAGTGTTTAGCACTAGTCAGAATACACAGAGGTGCCTATGGGTAGGGTAGCTAAGAGCATGACGCAGGAGGAATTACGCTGAAAAACAACAGCACCACTCACACACATGGGACAACACAAACACTCCCCTTTATGCATTACTCAATCTTATTAAAATGGTTTAACTGGAAGTTCTCTGTTCTTGAAAAATGGACTGAAAAGGTTTGAGTGTTTTTGGTGCTGGAGTGTGGCTTTTTTGTTTTTCTTTCTTTGCCTTTTGGTGGTGGAATTTTGGGGTTTTCTTTGTTTGGGTTTAAAAAAAAAAAACGCCACCACAACAAACCACAACTTCAAAAGGGACCAACAGATCCAGCTCTTCGAGGGAACTACATTTCATTTCTGTATGACAAAGCAGCAAACTTTCCAAATATAATGTACACCAAAAACCTGTGATAACATACAACAAAGACAAAATGGGAAGGCTAAAGAATTGGCTGCCCAGGCCAGACCAGGAAACTTGCTGTAGTCCAGGCAAATCAAGCCTTTAGAAATACTGAATTTCAGTTAAACAGTTCTACCTTCTAAAGAATGTGTTACTCAAGTAACTCGGAGGACACGGAAAGCTTCCTGAAAGGCTTCCTTCAGGATTGAGATGGGAAACGTAGAGAAATATTCCAAGTTATCATAGAAATATACTATCTTAATCCTGAGAAACCAGCCTTCTCCGTGCATTAGAGGACATCCATGTAAACTTCTCACACCTTTTATCATTTAAGCTGAGCTCCCTCCATTTCTCCTAGTCTTCAGCTCCCTCAGCCTTGCAGTTTTCTGTGATTCCGTTGGACCTACCTCAGTCATTTTCCCCATCCCTTTTCTTCTTGTCATGCTCTTGCTCCTTGTGTCCTACCCCTCCGCACCCCAGTTCTGAAAACCCACTGTGGGTGCCAGTGGGAAGCACCCAGCAAGGCTCCCTGGTGGGCACAGGGGCACACAATTTGCACCCACAGAGACATCTGTCAGACAGCAAAGCAACTGTTAAATTGCAGGATCGAACAGGGATTTTTCTCTCAATTTTCTGAGCTCCAACAAATGGCAGAGGAGGGTACACCCCTCATCTCCTCCTCTGGATGTGCAATTAGATTGCCCATCCCTGTCAAATTAGCAAGCGTTTTTTTAAAGGTTAATGAGACTGGGATTTAGAACATACTAATGGGGTTAACTAAACAATCCCAAAATAAGAAGAGCCAGATTAGGGTGGAAATACCAATTTTAAGTTTCAGTGCAACAGTTAAAGCTATTATGAAGGAGTAAGTGTACTTCCTTCAACATAAAAAAAAGAATTCTTGCATAAAATGCTGTGGTTATTTATCTATACATGTGCAGGCACGCATGCACACACACACTTTTTCAAAATACTCAGGGTAAGAAAAGAGTTAAACTAGGATGATGACCCAGTTTGCTCTTTTGTTAGGGTCATTAGACAATTAAGAAAAATAAAATAAATAACTTGAAGGATTTTTACCTGGGAAGTCCCACAGAAATAGGTCTAGCTACAGGACGGTGAGACCTCAGTGCTGACTGGGAGAGAACTCTCCTTTTGGCACTCACCGGTGAAGCTGGATTTGCTGGAACCTCTTCATTACTGTGGGTAAAACACACACACAAACCCTGAAAATTGTCTGAATGTTTTTCACATCAAATAGATGAAGTAGATAATACCACTAGGGCAGATATGGTTACAGAGCATCATTTGTTTTATTATGATACATGAAGAAAAGATTCATGCAGTATACTTATTTTCTGTGGCTACATAAATAGAACAGCATGTCTCAGCCAGCAGAGACTGAAACGCAGATTGTTATTTTGAAAATATTAAATGGGTAATTTCCTTTTATGAAAGGATCAAAAAGACTTATTCAGTTGAAAATTAAATTTCACCAACAATAATTTCACATGCCCCCATCCCAAAATACAAAGCTTAAGAGTGACACAAACTATGGCATAGTAAGATTCCTCCTGAACTTAAAGTGTCTGGAAAAGAGAAGATGGGAGAAACATGGAAGATTCCACAGGTCCATTTAATTCTGCATGAAGTCATTGTTTATTGTATACCAAATACGCTACCTCCACTTGAAATATATAGAAAATGACTAATTAGGATCTGACTCCTTCAGACTCTAGCCTTTGAATAACCCCATAGGTGTTATTAAAGGTTTCACAAGGCCTATTATTTCAGCAAACCTCTTTAAAAACCTAACTCTTTACAAGCTCAGCAAGTCAGACAAGAAGGAAAGAAAGAACAGGCCAACGTGTTATTATGAGCTGTGTATCCAAAGCTGTCTTCAGACACAAGGTCTGTACTCTGCAAAAAGTCACATTTACAAACAACCTGACACTTGCGAGATTATCAGGTCTCTGATCACAATCCAGAGATATCTTACCTTTCATAAGGATCCAACTCATATGGATCTCCAAACACAGACAGAGAAGCTGCACCGATATCCGCTCTCATCAGACCAAGCGAGGGCTCCGTTGGTTTGTACATGGAAGGAATCGAGGCCCCACGCACAGGTTTACTAAGACCAAGAGTTCTTGCAATACGGGAGCGAGCAGTAACCTCATTTTTCACCTGCACAGATAACAGATTAGGTTATTTGTATGTTAGGGCAGGTATGTACCTTGGGTACAAAGCCCCAAATTCTTCACTTAGGCTAAGTACAGTCATCAGGTTACTACAATCAGGAGCAGAAGTGGTGTGCATTTATTGTCTATATTTGTTTTAAAGCATTTATTAAACTTCTAACTATGGCCTATATGTCACTTCATACAGAGACTGCACGTATCAGCTTTAAGTGACCAGGTAAGTTTCTAAAAATCTTTAATAATGTCATTCAAAATTCTCAATTCCGTATCAAAGGCTGGAGGGACAGTTGTGGCTGAGGATGTAAACTCTAGTTAAGGTAGCTGAGGACAAAAGTCAGCTGGGGCAGAGTATTCATTATAGTTCACATGAGAACACTATCCACAACTGAAAGGGATTTTGAGAGCCCTTAACAGCTCATTAACTGGGTTTGCAACACAGACACAAACATCCATAGCCTATTAAAAAGAATAGGTGGTGGTAATTTTAACTGAGCTTGCATCAGTACCAAGTAAACATTACAGCTGAAGGGCAAGGTGTAACACAAAGCCTGCAGGACGTGCTTTACAGTGTGAGCCCTGCAGTTCAGGTAACAGGATTTCTCAGCAAACCCAGCAGGCCTGTCTGGAAATTGCAATTCATGTCCACATACAGCATCTTTCTGGAGTACACATCCTGCACATACTCCTACCAGAAAAAAAAAGTTATCTGCTATCGCTGTAATACAGTATTTTTTCCATTGAATTCCATGTTATAGCACTTTTACAGATGGCGGAAAAACATCAAATACTGACATTGGCAGAAACTCACATGTGACCTTACTCTCATCTTTTTGCCCCTTCTCCTCTTTATCAGACGCTTGCGTCTCTTCATCTGTCCCCCTGAACTCTTCTTCCCAGCAGATTTTGTCTGAGTTCTTTTTTTGCCTCCTGCTTTCTTCCTCCTACCTGATGGGACAAAAGACAACCAAGTACCTGGCTAAGTGCTGGCACTGCATTATACCCTGCACTCCCCTTTTCACTCCCCCATGGCACACAAAGCAGTTAAGAGACGTACAGGGTACTGCAACCATATAAAACAGCAGAGCAAAAATAGTGAAATCATTAGGATTTATTTAAAAGCAACCTTCAAGACACTTCTGGGCAGAGGCGATATGGGGAAAGAAGAAAATGCATGTGGTATACTCTTGTAGCTGCACAGGTGTGACAGCATGCAGCTGAGCTAGAGTATTTTTATGATTCAGGCTTATCTTGCAAAAGCTTTTATTCTTGTAGATGGGAACCACAGAAGGTGTGCGATGCCCTTACCTGTTTTTCTTTTCTGCCTAGTAGGAGCCCGCGGTGTAAGAGGACGCTGGTAGATGGCTGTGTTTAGGCCTGCTACAACTGCTTCAATTGTTTCATCCAGAAGAGAGGACATGAGGTACCTTGGCACGTGCTGCATGGGGGATTAAGAAGTTACACTATACAGGTATCTAAAGGTCAGCAGCAAGTTAGTTATAAAAGTATTTGATGAAAAATGGATTTGAGATGTGAATGAGAAGCATTCGTGTCACCAAGCTGCCAGTTAAGCAATTACGTCACCTTTCTCACCTATTGACTACCATAGTAAGGAGAACACGACCTTGCTCTTCAGCCTCCCTCGGTATTACAGGTCACGGCTAGTCTGACTCTTTAAAATGAGAACAATCCCCAAGATATTGACATTTCCTTAATGAAAAAGTTCACTTAAGAACTTTCCCAAATCCACCTATCTAACCTCTGGCTCATCACACAGCAAAGTGAGATGAGCTAAGACTGAAAAGCCAACACAGTACAGGTCCCCTGTCTTAAACTCCTCATTCTTTAGGTCAGATTTACCTAATGCCGTGAAACATGTCTAGAGGCAGCATTTCAAACACACACCTCAGGGAACTCACTAAAATGGCAGGTGAGAGTCCCCCTCCACAGCATTACTTTATTGCGATAAGCAGGGGCTGCTCTACAAGGTTCAAATTCCTCTTCCTCTCTTTACTCAAGGGTCAATCACATTGAAACAAACAGATTTGAAGTGTATGGATACTGAACCACCAGCCTCAGAATGTGAATTCAAAGTCTCCTTTGCTGGGCAAACATAGCACAGGTTTGTTGCTTCCTTCAGTCAGAAAGACATTAAGAGCAGGTTTCTCTCAATAGCTATGTTAAGTTGGCCATGCCCACACCAACCACGTTCCTAAAACATCACAAAATCATGGAATGGTTTGGGTTGGAGGGGCTTGAAGAAATACTTGGTTTTATCTACTCTTTCTCCTTCTTTTCTACATTTTCCTATCTTTGGAAAAAACCTGACTTAACACAATCAAAACCAAAATGGCATATTATTGTCAGATGAAACCAAGTTTATTTTCATAGAATCATGGAGTAATTCAGGTTGGACAGGATCTTGGGGTGTCCCTCAGAAGGGTCCGACCTTTCTGGTCACTGGTCAACACTAAATTCAAACCAGGTAACTTAGGCCTTTCTTCAGGTGGGTGCAGACGTTTCAAAAACTGTCCAAGCCACCTGTTGCCGTGGCTGACCATCCTCAGGGGAAAAACAAGTCAGATCCTCCTCTTCCTTTCAGAAGTTTTAGAATTTCACGTATTTCTACCAAATTCAAAAGTAGTGTTAATGCAGAATCAACATACCACTAGTACCATGGAGGTTATTTACAGGCGCTGCTTCCACACTAACTCACCATATGCTCCTGTGCAATTTAAGGCTTTTTATTTTTATCCGAGTGCTAGAGTGCTTTGGCTAAAGCCAGAGGGCAAAGCAGACAGGAGATACCCAAGTTCGAAAGTCCTCAGCTTGCAGCATATTAATTGTTACCTAAAGGATTGTAATTATCCCCGCCAACAGAAACATCTCAGCTGCAGTCATCTTCAGTAAACAGTTCAATGAGTAAAGGATTTGAGGGACCTTGGGTATTTGGGATACTTTCTTGCATAGATTCTCTGGTACCTGTTAATGTGGTTCAACTCACACTGCCACATCATTGAGGACACTAGCACCTGGGTTTCTCCTCTTCAATAAGAAGCTGATTTTCAAAACCACAGAAACCTTAAAAATACTAAATTTTTCTCTTCAATTTCACTGAAGGTGGCCAACACATTCTACTGCTACAGGGAAGGGGGCAGGAGGACAAACAGGCAAATACACAAACAAACATGCCCTGTCCAGCAAAAAAGCATGCTAAAAAAACCAGAAGTGGTGCACAAACTGCATTAACTGGGAATAAAAATAAATTTTGCTCACAGCTGAGGTGATAAAATGCAGACGTAAGAGAGGAAGCTACCACAGATTCCAAAATAGAGAGTCTTGGTCATTTGCTGCACTCAATTTGCACACGTTCTACATCTCAATTTAAAAGAACTCCACAACTACTAACCATTGTGCTATGGACAGTCAACACAGACAGCTGAGCTACTTAAGGGGGAACTTACTTCATCTCTTCCACAAGATTCTGCCAGATGCTCGTTAGCAAATACTCCTAAATACCTGAATTTGTTGCGCTGTTGTTATCCGGTTTCTGTTCACTGTTGCCCTAACTCGTTCGCTCTGCCGAGTTCTGGCTATAGCTCGGGTTCGAACATGAGGGCGCAGCCGACTGGTGGTAGGAATAACATCAGCCACGAGGGCAGCAACCTCTTCTTCGCTGACATGATCTGTATCTTGAAAGAAAATATGCCCAGGTCACTTGCCTTTCTACAGGTGAAAGCATTTCAAGAATTTTGGACAAAAAAACCCCAAACAACAGTATTCCCTTTCTTACAACAACCACCTCCAAAGGCAGACATTATCCTCTCAGAAGGAAATGACCACAGACACCACTGCTTCAGACTGTACATGGAAAGATGATTTTCTAGGTAACCGAAATTGCTGCTACCTCGGCAATCTGAGGTCAGGTTACCAATAAATTCTTTCCAATATAATAGTTGTGCTACAGTGCTGGGCTCGCCTCAAGAAGGTTAAAGAATGCTTGTAAGAAGCAGCTTCAGAGGTTGTAACTGCAGATGAAAATATTAATAAACAAGATTCTCTTATCAGTCAAGAGTTCAAGTCAACTCTTTAGGTTCAAGAGAGAATGCCTATCAAAAAAATTATTTAAAACAGATAAAACCAGGGGTTAAACACCTCTTCAGAACAGGCCATGCTTCATATCATCTAAGTCAGAAGAAAACTATTTACTTTGACTGAATACCACAAAACCCTTACCTGCAGCAGCACTGGCACCCATGGGAGCACAGGCTGGACAGAACCACTCATCTACAGGGACTTCACTCAGAGGTGGATTAAGGCATTCCATGTGATACCTTGAGGAAAGAGAAAAAAGAAAAATCAAACAATGTGCTCCTTACCAAGAGAGCCTTTTACCTCTGTCCACATGGTACATAAGGTGGACACATTTTCTTAAGCTTGGAACTATGGTCTATGCATCTGCTTCTACCAATGTCCAGAGAAACAACGCTACCTGATAGTTACATAAGGGTCTTCAATACTAGATGGCATTTTGATTACTTTAGGCTCAAAAAGCTCAGAAAAGTGAGCATTTTTCCCCTCACTGTGTGGTGTATCGCTTGCCACTTGAACCCAAGCTGCAAGAAATGTGCAGAGCCAAAACCGATGGTGGCAAAGAGAAAGGAGAGAAGTATTGACATGCTGGGGATGTCTCCCCAGCAATCAGGAAACAACATCAGTTTCCTGCAAACCAACATAGTATTAATGTTACTGGTACGAATCAACATTTTATTCTGCATGACTAGACACAGGTCAACTGCAATGCCTTGTTATGTTAAATAAAAGCATTGCATCCCATGTAATCCTGGCATCATTAAGAGAACTGGTGATAAGGATTTCTGCATAACTGCACAAGCTGGGTTGCAGAGCACTGGCTTCATACAGCTGCTTGCAGGGCTGCAGACTAATCACGCTGACTTCCAAACACCATCCGACTGAGAACCACGTTCATCCCTATGAAATCTCAAAGGGAAAGAAGAGAGCATGATGCTCCCTTAGGTAGGCCTTTTGAAATGTTCTCTACACAACAGGCTGAGCAGCTAGACTGAACAGTCTCACCACCACTTACAGAGAAGTTACCCAGGAAAGCCTTTCAACATTACCCAACTCGGGTTCTGTAATTTGTTCCAATTCCATTTTCAGCAATTAAAACTGAGCCAAAGCGACATTCGTTAGTAGCACAGAATTTTTGAAGCAACTCATTTTCAAGCTACACTGCTAAAAAGAATTAAAACAGATTTCCCAAGTAAATGAGATGTTTCCCATGAAAACCAAGCGCTTAGACCAAGTTCCCTAGACAAGGAACATGGGGAGACCACAGCCTTCAGGTAAGACCTTCAGCTTCAAACTAGTAAAATTTCTATGACCGACTTTATCCTTTTACTATAAGGGGAAACTCTACTGTTATTCCTGATGTAGTACAGTGTTTAACTCTGAAATAAGTAAAGGAAAAAGAGTGAAGCTCTCTCTTTCACCTTCCCATGCCAAAATTCACTGCCTGATAACATATCTCAGTGCCTGGCCATAGAGTAAGGAAAGGGAAGGGACATCCATCTGACAGTCTAATGCCATTTCATAGGAAAAAAAAAAGAAAAAAAAAAATCACAGAGAGACTAAGGTGTTAGTCTACCTCCCACCCCTCAGTCCAACTTCAGATTGTGTCTTTCAAACCTGTTCCCAACCACATTGTGATAAACTCAATTTGCAGCTAAACTGCCCAAACCGCCAATATTATGTTTAGATTAAAATATATTGTCAATACAAAATGGAATATCATGTCCTGCTTGCATGAAAGAGTACACCTTAGCAGATGAGATTTTACACTCTTTCAGAGACTTAAGAAGATGAAGTTGAAAAATGATATTTGGAATAAATCATTACTTCAAAAACAAAGTACCAAACTACCTTCCTTCTCTGGGAAAGCAGAGTTCATTCTCCAACTGCCAGCTACCAGCAATGAGATCATTTCCCCAAAGTAGTATTCTCACAAGTAATATTGTTCGGTTCAGGCCAAAGTCATAACAAAAGTACTTGTCGCAAGAAATTCATTACATAGTTTTCAAATTAACTCTGGGAGTTCTGAAGTCACATTATGACCCACTTAACAAGCATAGACTTTGGGCCTTAAAACTGAACACTGGAGATCCTATTGTAACAGCTATCTATAGAGTCCCCTGGATAGGGGAAGAAGCTCATCACACACAAAATCTTTGTAACAAAACTCAATGCCAGATCTTATAGAAGTTTTCACAGAAAAACCTGAAGTAAATTGATTTTACCCACACTTATTATCTCAGGTTCATTGACTTGCACTCTTGTACCCACCCACTCACAAGCACAAAGACTCCATGTGCCCAAGTAGTCTGACCAGGATTATTTGTGTGCAAAGCAGAGGGCAAGAGACACTGGCCAGCAAGTCCTCAACACATTACTGGCTCTGTGACTGGCAGAGAAAAACTAATTTCGGACTTCTTTCTTGTACCTTTAAGGAATGAATGGATGCTTTTGGGGACCTTCTGCCTCATTGTTTTGTCACAGTCCTCACAAACTATAAGAAAAAAGAGATCTATGAAATTAAGGACTTTTGGTTGTGGATGTAGCCCTGTTCTTCATCTTCTTGACACCTACCTATCAGTGCTAATCTCTTCTTGGTACTTGGTAACCTGAATGAAGTCACACATTAGCGTGTCACACTGTTAATGCAATTAACCCTTTTTCTACTGGTTGTTCGAGTGTCTAGACATGTGCACTTTTATATTCATACCGATCTTAATGGTATTGTGACACAGTTCAGAAAGTCAGGTTGTCACATTCCATCAAGTCTTACCCGAAAAATGGTTTCAATGGAAAAAGATTTGATTACTTAAACCATAACTTACATTCATAACATAATAGCATTATACCACACAGTTTAAACATTGTGGAAAGCCACATCTAGCTACAAGCAATGGAAAGACAGGATGACTCCACTGGCTTTAGAACTGTTGGCAAATATAACTGATGAAATTTTCACTCTGTTGTCAGGTCAGAGAATGCAGAGGAATAAAACAAGGATTTGAAGCAAGCTATTTTACATTTTTCTAGAGTTAATCTCAGCCATGGTGAGCTAGTAAAGACTGCAAGTTCTTTCTTCAGGAATTGCTTCTAGAAGTGCCAACTCTAGAAGTCAAGCATTTTATAAAGAACTTATTTTAGGAAAATAAGATGGAAAAAAAAAAATTAAGGACCGTATCAGACTTGGAAAAAAAAATAAAAATCAGAGGAACTATTGAGATAGCACAAAGGAAAATGTGAAGCATACCCTGAGGTCAGGTAAGGCTTATGAAAGTTCAGAAAGAACTGAAAGACATGACTTCAGATAAGACCTATGAAACACTGGTCTTGACCAAGTTTTTTAAACTCAGTTTTCTAATGACATGCTAAACATTGTTTAGCGTTTCTGATTTTGTCTCTTCTCCAGAAGATGAATCGGTGTATATGGACACTACAGAACACAAAGACAAAACTAGACTTACCAGATATCTAGTTAGACTGCTAGAAGTAATTTTGGAAAAATTATTCTACATATTCATTCAATCAAGTAACTCTTCGTTGAATGGGTAACTTTTGAAATCATCAAACTGACAATGCTGCAAGACTGACTAAACAGTATAAGAGCTTTAAATTCTAGAAGACTGTAGGCCTAAAGTTGCGTTGAAGTATCTTGATGCCTCTACTTAAACCCTAATTTTATTAATCAAGGAGGGAAAAAAAATTAGGCAGAAAAAGAAGTAAGCAAGAGTAATAGAATTATTTAATAGCTGTGGCTACAAAGAAAAGACTTCAAAATTTCAGGAAACTGTGAGTCTTCAGCATTTGTCCTGCACAGCAATAATGCCGAATCAGTTAGGTCAAGTCATGCATCCTCTCAAGGAGACACAAAAAAACACGTTTTTTACCCTCCATGCATGTAGATGTTGCACGGATGAGCAAAAACATCTTCATCACTTGAAGGTGTGGTCACCTGTTTGGGTGGTCTGCAGCACTGATGTGTGCAGGACTCTCCACACATATGTGGTTCCATGACCAGAAAAGGATGCATCACATCCTGGGGATGTCTACACTATAAGCACATGGATACAAGTCTGGCCACATGATGACCCTGAAGAAAGCAGCATGGGGCAGCCTACAAACCAGATAGTGCCTGTGGACCAAACACTGGCCAGCCCTGCAGTGCTACAGTCACGCATGTACTACAGTGCTACCTTTCTTACCCGGCATCACAGCCGTCACACAGCAGGAGGCGATCCTCGCGGTCACTTCTGCCACACACCTCACAGAAGGTTGGATCATCCTCTCCATCATTACCCTGAGTTTTCGTGTTCTCAACAGGAATCTAAATAAAAGAGGGATTCACATTTTATGCGGAATGTGGCGCTTTTTAAAGTCAATTGTTACATTAACAGTACCTGCAGCAAAACCTAAAAGTGAATGAACCAAAACGGCTGTTACATACCAGAACTTCCAATTAATTCATTCAACACATCTAGGACATGATCAAATGCTTGGAAACATCTACCAAACTTGTCTACTGTCAGACACCAACAACTATAGAAAACCACACTGTAAGAACAGGAGAAACCAGAATTCCCAAATAAGATCAAAAGTAGTCAAAGAAAGAAACAAACAAACAAAAAAACCCAGAAACAAAAAGAGAGCGAGCTTAGCTTTTTTCCCCCTCCCTAAACGTATCATTTAAATGTTAAAACACACTTCTGTTAAAATGCAAACACTTAATAATAAACCATCAGTTTATGAAAACAGCATCAAAGTCCTCAATGTCCCCTGAAAAGCACCATGTTTCTGATATTAATACAGAGTAATGACAGATCTTCAATATTCTTTTGTGAGAGAATCAACCTGTGCCTTTAAAAGCTCTACTATTGCCTTGTGTCTGTCTTCCCTTACAAACCCAACTGCTACACAGTATAGCTGGTAGCAAAACATAAGAGATCATGTATAGCCTCAATTATTCCTATTCATTTTATAATAGCACCTGCAGTACGCGAGGCATTTTCCCTATGTGGACAGGCTGAACAATACAGAACAGCTTAAGAGTCAAGTGTCCATTATGCAAGAGAGGCAGTTCTGAAAGTCACCCTTTTTTTACATCAAATAGATGCTAGACTTCAATCCATACACAATACTGCAGGAAACGTGGTTAAGGAGGAAGAAAAATAGTAACAGTTCCTTAAAAGGCAATGTCAACTTAGGAAAGAAATAATTCATCCAGATTACAAATATCAGACAAAAATGCTAAACTTTTGAACACCTATTTTGTGGCAACTGGCCTGTTTGCTACAGTAGAAAGCTTACCTTTTTTAAGATTTTACCACCAAAATGTGCCCGAATGCTAATGTACTTAAAGAGGATTCGATCCACTGGACAGGAGTTTGCATTCTAGAAAGAAAAAAATATTTCCCCATACAGTTAATATGCACATCTCTTCATTCAATTTTTAAAAAGGAAATCTTCAATTATTAATGTAATAAGCATTAAATCAATGTAGTAATCATTTTAACAGCTATTGGTCTTGACATTTTAAGTACTTAAATCTGACTTATGTGGTTTACAAACAACCTATTGTATCAGGGAAAACATGCATTTTTAGAAAAGCATTTATTATACCAAAGTCATTTCATTATTATTCAACTGCCAAAGCAACATCAAAGTTCTTCCAAACATTCCCTTGAAATAGTGCTCATGTTTTAGAGTATTTTTTCTCTTTTGCACGAAGGAGCAACTGGAAGTGGCTTACAAATACATTCAGTAAGAGTGATTTTTTAATTTTAATTTTTTTTAAATTTAATTATCACTGGTACTGCTGCATGCACAGTAAGTTCTGTTGTAATTCTCACCCTGGATTATGATTATGGGAACTACACAGTTAGGTGGTAAGGAACTCTGAAAACTGAATTCAGAGCAAACTGCTGATTTAGTCAGTATTCTTTTCTATCTTTTCTACATTTAAATGTTCACTGTTACAACAGACTCCCATCCAATGGCCACAACACAGAATTCAGCTAGAGATAAAGATAGATATACAGAGAAATATACACATACACACAGAGAGAAAAACACTAATACTGGTGTCTTGACCTGAAAAAAAGACTTTTAGATGCCTAGAAACACACTTGCCTATGACATTAGAGCTTTCAGAGAACAGATCAGGATGGGCACGAGAAAAACATCCACACTTCACAAACATGAATCCTGCCAAATGGAACAGTAACTCAAGTGTGTGTAAAAAAAGCTTAAGAAAGCAAATATAAATATTATAGTGTTTTGTTTTCATTACAGCAGAACAGCACGATCAGAGGGGAGAGAGCAGAGCGCACCAGAAGGCCGCACCAGGGACAAAACAGCTCACCTTAGACCATTCCACGATGCAGTCCAAGCAGAAGTAATGGGAACAGTTCTCAGGAGTCCCAACAGCCTGATCCCTAAATGTGTTGAGGCAAATGGGGCAGTTTTCGCCATCCTCATCAGAGGAAATGCTCGCTCCGTTTATGCGTGGCTCTAATTTCAGAGAATCAGTCATTCCCCCCACAGTGGCCTCAGTTTCTTCCTCCTCTTCCTCCTCTTCATCATCATCTTCACAATCTTAAAAAGTGAGAGATGAAAAACAACTCTTGCGTGCTGCAGGGCTTCAGCAGCGAGGGTGGGCAGGATGGGGAACCAGTTCACAGAAAATTCCAAGTAAGCTTATTTTATGGGTCTGCAAGAGTGAAGCACAGCCTCCCCAGACTGAGGCAATAATTTTTGCTGTTTTCTTTTTTCCTAAATCCCTTCACAGCAATGGATTACTCCGGTGAAAAATAAAGCAAAAATAAAGCTTGATAACATGACTAGTCTTGCGAGAGATTAAAAAGGACAGACAGGAGAAAACCAATAGATTATCAAAACAACAAGAGAATAAGATATGTCAGGCTACCACTGAACGCTGAAGTTAAAAAAATAAAGTTATAATAGAGTTATCATGTATCTAACTTTTTTTAACAGACACCCCAGAGGACAAGAAGCAGCAATACGCTCACCTGCAGAAGAACAGATGAACGATTTCTCCAGTAAATCATGATTTTGAGAGTCAAGGGATCTGGGTACCTAGCTGAGACTGCTTAAAGAAGCTTGGTTTTGAGTAAAATTAATTTTAAACACTTAGTAAACATTGTTGAAAGGTGTTCTTATTTTTAGTACAAAATACAGAGATGTGTGTTAGTCTTTCCCTAAAACCTGTGAATTAAGTTGACAATTTCAAGCAGTGGCAAAAAGCTACCTAAAAAACACTCGCACTTTTTTTTTTTGCCGGGGGCCAGGGGGAGCATGCAGCTGCTGTTGTTTTGTTGACTTTCTTTAATAATGAAAATGGAGCCCTTGTCTTTTTTCTTTTCTATTGAATTCTCCTGTCTGGACATAGCAGAGAACACCCTAAATGACAGATTAATAAAGCTTTTTGGCACCTGGCATCAACTTTTTACTTTGTGTTCAAATCACTAACTGGTAACTTGGAAAACTGTGCTCTTGCCTTCCCAACAAACTTTAAGATGTTATAAAAACATGTATTTTTGTCTATCCAAATAACAACTTGAGTGCAGCAGTTTCAGAAGTACACGCATCTACAGAATATGTTTTCAGTAAAATTAACAAATCCAAGTAACATCCACACTCCTTTTTCAAAGAAAAATTAGTCAAGTCTTCTTCCTTCCTCCCTAGGCTTAACAGTAATAGTAACTTATTGCCAAAACTGCCCATCAAAACATTCACTTTAGTGCCCCATGCCAAAGCAAACAAACAAGCAAACAAACATGCTGTTTGTAAGTGAAAAAATAGCATGAGCCATTGCTGCAATTTTGACTTTTTTTTCTACTCATGCTGGGGCAGAGTTCACTCCTACTGACTACAACTACACCACTTTGGCTAGCAGACAGCCTTCAAACATACAAGTATGTTAAAAACTTAGAAACTGGGGAATATTACGTGTTTGTTTATTACTGTAGGATTTGGGTATCGGCCTGACACAGCAGCATCTGTGGATTTACATTTAATTTCGGAGGAAATGCCTTTATCCCACACTTCCTCCAATCATTAAAAAAATGCTTGTTAATGCACATTAACAGCCCTACCTTCTAATTCTTCATCTTCACTTTCCTCCTTGTCCTCCTCGCCTCCCTCTTCCTCAGTGCCGTCTTCTTCCTCCTCACTTCCGGTGTCATCTTCTGAATCACAGCTGTTTCCACCATTGCTTTCTTAAAAAGAAAAGAGAAGAAGAGAGTAAATGCCTATTTGATGCAGACAGGCAGAACAGTGAAGGACACACCAGAACTCCTGCTTGGGACATTATAAATGAAGTGAAACCCCAGATTTCCCCAGTGGTTTCAAAGCTGCCTGTTCTGATGAACTCCAGGGAAGCATGCCGGCAGTTTGAGATACAGAATTTTGGAAGCAAAGCAAAAAAAAAAAATTATCAGGGGAAAAAAAATAATAAATGGTCACAAATATATCTTTACTTCTCTTCGGAGGTTAAACCAATAGGTCCTCCAACCTAGAACTAGAAATGTGCACATGCAGAGGCGCCACATTTACCTGTTTCACTGAGGAGCGCGAGACTCTGTCTTTTGCCCTTGCCTAGTGCAGCATTCTTGTTTATCATTTCATCCTGGCTGTCATCATCCATGGCAGGACATTGGGAATCCGCTCCCTGCAAGAAGGCAGACTTCAGTCAGGCAGAGCACCACCTACGCAAGCAGAGCAGGCGTCAGTCCAGCAAAGAGCATCCAACGCATGTGAGGAGATGTGAACAGTAGAAGGGACATCACTCTACTGCAAAGGCTCCTCAAACCATTAATTAGTTTTTCCAGTTTCAAGTCGGAGGTGGCTACAGGTAAGCACTTATCACCACACGAAGTTTCACATCCCTACTGAGCTAGATGAAACCAGCTGCTTCTGAAACTCGGTTTAGGTGAAAGATTCAGATTTATCTTGAGCTCCTGGATGACAGAAAAAGGTATAACCAGAACTCCCCACTGAAAATAGGAATAGAAAACCCGCGAACACCAAAAACCATCCTGTGGACTAGCAGTAAAATGCAAAACAGAAAGGGAGCAAAGGCCCTTTGAACAAGGCCTAACAGGATGACAATGTATGATTTCAAATCAAAATACTCTATCTTGCTCAACTGAAAAGAAACAAGATTACGTATTTTAGGTCTTTTTTAAAAAAGGCCTTCTCACAGCTCTGTCACAAAATAGAGAGGTCTCAGACCTCACAAACAATTATTCCACAGAAAGGAGGAGACTTGATTTGGTGCATATTAATGCAATCACATTAATTGCTGTGCATTAGCACAGACTGGCAATAAAACTGACAGATATGAGATCCAAATTCACAGTGACAATCAAACCAGAGCTTTTAATATATAAGGCTACAAAGCATTAAGACAGACACATCCCTGCAAGCTTCTATAAGCAAGTCATGGAAAAATATAATTAATCGACACTTATAAATCTAGATGTCATATCTTAAAATGAAAAAAAAAAATTTGAATTCTTCTACAAGTGTGGCAAAGAAGTTTCAATCAGGTGCTCTTCTCCCACTCTCCCCGCTCCGCATTACATATCTTGCACATTAAGGGAATTTTTGGAACAAAACATTATGTTTTATTCAAGTGCTCTTGATGCGTATCTTTACTTGCACACTCCCTTTTTGAGCCACGTAGCACAGCTCTGCACTTAACAGCCTTAAAAATGTAGGCTTCACTAAATCAGACTAAACTGCAAATGCAGTCTCCAATGCTCAGGGGGAAAAAAAAAAAAAGCTAAAAGAAAAAAAGATCGAGCTTCAACGCAACCAAATTCTTGCTAAAGATTTCTCCTAACTTCAGTAAGAATCTTGCCTAAATAGAGGTTTAAACTTTTAGCTAAATTCGTGGCTGTTAACAGGAACGTCTTTAGAAACAATTTATGTTGGCTGAAAACACGCAGACTCATCAAAAGCCAGTCACTCCATGACGTAACTGAAAAAAAAAAAGGAAGAAACACTAGGAATTTTTCAAGTTTCAGCAGTGCATATGTATGAATTATTCAAACTGAAACTCAATTACATAATATCCTCCCAAAAGCTAAGTGTTACCTACAGCAATGCAAAATTCGTGGCGACGTTACAGACAGGATACATATGGGCAGAGACTGGCAGCACCAGTCCCACGGCAGGGCAGCAGCAGGACCGTTTGTTATGTATGTAGCAGGAATTTACATAGTGTATTTAGATTTTATGCAGAACCTCTGCCTGTATCACTTCTCCATCGGCAGGTTGTGGGAACAGAGCGGGTTCCTGCTGATCTGTCACTGCCACATCCAGCCAGCTACGGCACTCCCAAGCTGCTGAGGACAACGGAGGCCAACCAAAGCTACCACAGGGGTAAAACCATGGATAAGCCTCCACTGTGCTATCACAGCGACCTTCATTCCCCTGCTCCCTAGTTCTCCTTAAAGCGAAGCAATAAGCACAGTGAGGAAAGGATCTTTTTATTTTCAGAAGCTATTCCCACAAGCCACAGTTCTGACCAACACATACCTAACTACATTTCCAAACAGCATGCTTTTCTTCGCTGCTGTGGAATAAAACAACTACCCATGTTATTTTCACCCTGCTACCCCACGGAAAGATATCCTTTAAGCACAGAGGCAAACAAATCAGCACTTGTGACTTGACAATCTAAACTGACATATTTATGCTGCAAATGCAAGCTTGTACTTTGCTCGGAGGCAAAACTCGGAGTTAAGGAAAATGTAGTATTGCAGCAAACAATCAAGTCCTCAAATCTTGTCAGTAGAAAAAAAGCCTGTTTTGTGGATAGTTGGGAACAGACCAGGAGAAACGAAGTGAGAT
Organism: Stercorarius parasiticus; assembly: GCA_013396915.1. NCBI lineage: Eukaryota > Metazoa > Chordata > Aves > Charadriiformes > Stercorariidae > Stercorarius > Stercorarius parasiticus. Next base: position 321,592 of record VWZL01004592.1, read on the forward strand.
GAAGTGAATTTGAGATTTTAAGCGCATCACAAATATTACTTTATGAACAACCTTTCCCAAACTGGGCAGCTGCTCTTAAGAAAAAAAAAAAGAAGGAAACCAAAACTGACTATACACCTAATGAGAGCTTGTTCTCTTTTTTTTTTTTGTACACAAACAATAAGCAGTATTTCCCAGGTTTTCTTCTTATGGGAGACATTCCAAACAAATTACCATTGTGAAACACAAAGACATTCACGATACACTTCAGAGAGCTCACCCACCTGTACAGAAGCCCAGCTTTCATTCCAGCACTACGCACACCAAAATTTTTCTAACCCCCCCCCAAGCTGGAACCAGCAGATACACAATAGATAGGAAGCATTTTTATTATTACTATTATTATGTAAACCAAGAAGTTTGGTTAAGAAGGATATTGTAGCCATTCTTCTGATGCAAACCTTAACTATGCACTTCTGTAACATAAAAGCCCAGACTGCTAAAAAGCAACTTGCCACCCCTGAAGGCCATTTGATTGTGGCAACTACAGCTGCTTTCAGTGCTGGGGGTGCCGAGGACCTGCCCTCACTGCTGTACCCAGCCCCTCGCTGCTCGCTTACTTGGGAGATGCCATGGTGCGCAGTACTCTGCATACAGCCCTTCAGCGGTGGAGGCTCTCGCATCCGCCGATCCTCTCTTCTGCATCCTGCTTTGAAGACTCTATTCAGAGTAATTTAGGACGCATCCCCAGCAGGCAGCATGCAAATGCAGGGTAACCTGGCCAGAGATCCCTTGTCTTTGGACTCAATACCACTAATGTAAGGCGTCACCACACACAGCAAACCCCATTTAATTCCCTGGGCAGGTGCATCATTTGCAGTCTGCGCACAGAACATCCAGTATCTGAATTACAGGTTGCACACTAGGTCTGCTAAAGGCAGACACCATACTCCTCCTTAACATCCCCCTGTTTTCAAATTCTCATTTAGAAGAACCTCACAATATTTTAATAAAACATTAAACCGCAAAAACGATGAGTGCATGGCAGGTGTTTGATCACTTTACACGCACCAGTGTTCTTCCCCAGCCCAAGGTTCCCTTCACAAAGGCACAACTGAGTTGGGTTTGCACCGAGCGCTGTGTGCCTATGGCAGCATGCGCTCTGCTGCAGTACAAATCGTAAGTCCAGGCTTTGCTATTAAGACAGATTACATTTTTACATCGAGCTGCCTTAAGTCATTTTAATTGTACAATCAAATAGCAATTACAAATACTTTCTTTAAGCTGCATTAGCAACAGGGTTTTCTGTTGGCTTTAAGAACAGAGAAGATTAAGTGTTTCCTCCAGAACAAGAGTTTATCAAACAAGCACTTCAGTAAACGTTTAGGTTTTGAACTAAGATCCTTATGTATTACCACAAATCGATATTTTAATGTACTTTGAGTGTGTTCCAGCTAGAAGGCAAGTGCAGATTTCTAACCATCAGAAGAGCCACGATCTGCAAGACACACTCAAGCACCACCTCATGCTGACATGAAGCCGATGGAGCCACCTATGACAGTGAGCGACCCTTCCAGTCATATGCACCTTCCCTTCTAGCACCAACCGACTTCCTCCATCACCAACTTCTTACAGTAGTTTCTAGCTTTCAGAAACAGAAGAGCTACTAGACAAGGCATTTATTTTAATCTGCTTGGGTAACATTTGGGATTATACACAGGCAAAGAAAACAAGTGAGCTGGATTTTCTCACAGGGTGGTTTTGAATGCTGATCTAATTTCATGGGCAATTATTGAACCTTCATGTGCCAAAGAACACTCATAACTAAATTTAAAGTCTACTAAATATTCAAACACATGAGCTTTCAGTTCTCGTTGGCAAATGTGCTTGATTTGTGGTTTTCTGTTTTGTTTTTGTTTTGGGTTGTTTTTTTTTCCCAAATCAACTAAACAGTTCAGTTCCCCTCTGGAAAACCAACATCACACATCAGAAAGCATGTGTGGTGTCAGAAGGGTGAGACTAGTATCTGCCACCACCATATTCCAAAGGTAAAAGTAAGAGGAACTAGGCAGGGAAAATATTAAGATTAACGAGAGACTCCTACAGCCTAGAGCTACACAGTACCAATCTAGCACGCACAGGGAGCTTTAAAAAAGACCTCTAAATCTAAATATAGATCCTACTTTCCCCTGTTTAAGTTACAAAAAGATTAACTCTTAAATACCACTATCAGAACTGCCCATGCAACAATTTAAATAACGGAAGCACCTAAGAACACACTTACACAGCCTAAAAACCCGTCAGTAAGCACAGGTCCCTCAAAGCAAAGTTTTTAAGCCTAAACACACTTTTGCAACAGGCTAGCATCCATTAAAAAAATGCTTGCACAAAAATCTCATTTCTACTTGTTAGCCAAGAGGCCCATTGACTTCACTGTGGAAGGCTGAAATAGCTTTTAACTTCTACAAAGTGAACTCACACGTGAACCACAAACAACGCGGGGCGGGGGGGGGAAGAGAAACCAGATAAGGCACAGATAATTAATCCTGGAGTAGGTAAGGAAGCACTTATCTTTCCCCCATCCTGGTCCTGCCCCAAATTTAGCCACCCTAAATTCCAGGACCAAAGCCATCCACCAAAAGCTTCCCCAGGGGCTGACACTGCACTCTTCAGGGAGTTTGCACTGAAAACAAAGCAACACACAGGCTTTGCAAAGGCACTTTTGAAATGTGGCATCTTACCCATAGGAACAGCTGGGCATTCGGTACCTCTGTATTCAAAGCAGCAGCCAAGCTCTACGCAATTCCCAGCCTGCAATTCCTTGAAGCCGCTGGCTCCACTTCCAGCTGTGAATCAAAGACTCACCAACCCTGCACATCCTCCTCTTTCTTAAGAGTTTTCTTTTCTTAGGAGGAATCACCCTTACTGGTGAGTTCCCTTTCAGCATCAGTCTTTCACACCACTTCTGCCTTTAACTACAGCTTCCCCTGCTGTTTATGGGCATGGCTGGAAAAAACAAAACAAAACAAAACCAAAAAACCAAAAACCCAAACAAAACCCACCTGCACTTTTTTTTTTTGTGCCTAGCCATAACAGAAGGTACCAAGACCTACTGATCTTCAATAAAGGAAATAACCCAGTGAACACCTCTGCAACACATCAGCAACACATCCATGCAACAACCAGCAGGAAAACCAGAAACTAAAAATACACAAAGAACACCCACCCCACTGTTATTGAACACAGGGAGCCCAATGAAGGGCACCACTTACACAGCTTAAAAACCCATCAGTAAGCACAGGTCCCTCAAAGCAAAGTTTTTAAGCCTAAACACACTTTTGCAACAGGCTAGCATCCATTAAAAAAATGCTTGCACAAAAATCTCATTTCTACTTGTTAGCCAAGAGGCCCATTGACTTCACTGTGGAAGGCTGAAATAGCTTTTAACTTCTACAAAGTGAACTCACACGTGAACCACAAACAACGCGGGGGCGGGGGGGGAAGAGACACCAGAGACTTTTGGTTTTATTTAGTAAATCTCCGCAGCAGTGAAGGCAGCTGCCTGCTCCGGCGCTCCCCGTGGCTCCCCAGCACCGGGGCCGGGTCCTCCCCGCGCAGAGAGACGTCGTCGCCGCCTGCTTTACGCCCCGGGGGACGGCTTCCACGAGAAAGCCGGCCCCGGGCAGCCCCGGAAACACCGCCGGGAGGAGGCCGAGCCGGGGGCAGCCCCCCACCGCGGCACCGCTCAGCCGCATCTTCCGACAGCCGCCCGGCAGCTGTCGCCAGTCATTACTCACAGAATAAATCAATAAATACGTACGTTTGTAGGAACAAAATTAAGTAAATATAAACAATCCCTGGTGCGGCGGGGCTGTTTCCCTCCGTAGCTGTCAGCCCGCCGCGTCGGGGGACGGCCGCTCGGCGCAGCTAGGGCCCGCGGACCGCCACCGCCGCCCCACCCCGCCCCGTGGCCCAAGCAGCCCCGGAAGCCGCCCGCCGCCCCCAGGCACTCACACGAGGAAAAGGCCCCGGCGCTCACATCACCGGGCCGGGCCGGTGTAACGGGCTGCACGGACGGAAGCCCCCTCGCCCCGGAAGTGTTGCGGGAGCACTTCCAGGTCGCGGCGGTGGCTGTGCCGGGGCCAGCAGGCGCGGCCGCAGGACCGAACCACTGCGTGCGGCAGGGGGTGTGTAGGAAGGAACGCGGCGAGGGGCCGAACCATTCGGAGATGGGGGGGGAACGGCCGCGGGGCCGAACCATTGGAGGAGGGGTGCGGCGGGCTGTACCACCGCGGAGCCGCGGGCGTGCGGAGCCGCGCCGGCCCGAGGGGTGGGAGCTCCGTCGAGGTGGCTGCGGGGATGAGGGCGCTGGCGGCTGGCGGCGGCCCCAGAGGCGCAGGGCGGGCAGGGCGACATCCCCATGGGGCTGGCTATTCCTCGGCCGGTGTTCCCAAGCTTGGGGGGTGCAAAGGCCGCCGAGCCGTGCGGGTGCGGAGGCTGCCAGGCCCGCGGGAGGCTGGGCCCTGCCGTGTTTGCGGGGATGGGTCAGATGGCAGAGCTCGGCCTCGCCGGCCCCGCGGTGACACTGAGGGAGGGGGTCGGCGGGGTCTTTCCCCGCTGCCGGCGGCGGGGCAGGCCGTGCCCGGCGCAGGCTGCCCGCCGGGAAGGATACGGGTCCGTTTCCAACACCGCTCTGACGCGAGGCGTATCGCGGCTGGTTCCCCCCCGCGCCTCTAAGTACGCGTGTTTGATCACAGCCCAAATGTTCCCGTTCCCGCGGGTGATGGCCGGCACGTACCACGGGAAGAGCTGTTTCCCCCCGCCCGCACTCGTTGCATCGGCGGCGGTTTGCTGCCCGAACTTGGGCGCTTCGCCGGAGAGGGGAGCGCGGCCCCGTCTCTGCCGGCCGGCGGACGTGACCGGGAGTGAACGCGCGTCCTCGCAGACACTTGGGTCATTGTCGGGAACCAAAGCGGGGCCGGGGAGGGGGGCAGAAATCGAGGCCCTTTTCCTGAAAACACGGTGCGAAGCCAAACCCGCGCCGGGCTCACCGCTGCCCGCCCGCCCGGGGTGTCGGGAGAGGGGCGGGGGTGAAACCCCTGGTAGAGCCGCAGCTGGTCAACACAGAGCGCCTCGCATGTGGGAAGGCAAGATCTGCACACTTCAGGGGCAACTTTTTAATTGCGCATTAATTGATAATGGCAGTGGCCCCCCTGTTGGCTTCCTCCCTGCGCCAGCGGGCACCAGTGCTGTGCCGAGGCGGGCAGGGAGGGATGCCGAGGAAGGATGGCGGGCAGCCTGCGGTGCTTCTGCCATCGGCAGACACGGTTGCCCGTCCCCGCACACGTGGTGGCTCTGGCAGCGCCACACCGGCTGGGAACAAAGGGAAGAGCTGCAGGGCTGGGACAAGCGGGGGCTCTCGGCGGGGCAGCACCGGCCGTGTCAGCAGGAAATTTCATCCCGGAGATTAAGGGCTGAGCCACCAGCTCGCTGGGAGCTGGAGCGAGAGCAGGGGCTGAGGGCAAATGGCACCCACCAGCATTGCAGCAAAGTCCCCAGGCCCGGGGCCTGGCCAGGGCAATGACAGACCGTCCTCTGAGCCCAGGGGTCCGGCCCTTCCTTTAAAGACAGAGAAGATGGCACCTCCAGAGCCAGTGCCCAATGCGTCCTTCATCCCCACTGGCGGCCCTCCAGCCCCCTCCTCGCCGGACGCTTTAATGCAGTGCCCAGGGAGGTCTAAGCAACGTACAGGGTTTGACTGTGCAGGCACTGCTCCGAAACACACCTCCCCTGTGCGCGTACAGTCAGGGGAAGACGGGTTTTATTTATTTATTTATTTTAAAATAAAACCTGAAATGTAAGGCACTGCCTGGAAGAAGAGATGAGGGACTTGGCAGAGCGCAGCAGCCGACAGCACGCGTGCCCTGCAGAGCAGCCCAGCAGAAGCAGCAGTGCTGGCCAGGGAGGTGTCAGGGCAGTACCCAGCCACGTTACTCTGTACAAAACACCTATTTTTAAACAAAGCAAGTATTTTCCATGACCGTGCCTCACTTTTTGTGTTGTCTCACCCCGTAGGGCACAGCAACCAGTGAGCTCCATGGCCAATTTCACTCAAGTCTGGGCGTGACCCCGATGCTGGGGACAACGTAAAATACGTGACTTTTTCCCTACAGCTGCTGGGTGAAAACAAAAAAACCCACATAGCACGCACACAGAATGACAACAGAGGCTGTCATTGTGTGGGCTGTCACGCAGAAGAGGGGCTGTCCCCCCATCCCCCCTCCCCACTGGCAACAGGAGAGCAGAGCCATGGATGACTGGTAAGCACTCCAGCAAAACACATAGGGAAATCCTTTCGGCAGGGAATCACCACCAGCCATCAGGGAGCCCATGTTGCGTTTTGCTTCCAAATCTTGCACCACACCTCGCAGGAAGAGTACCAGATTGCAAAACACCCGTCAGAGACGCGACAGCGGATGCCAAGGAAGTTTTCACGAGGGATGCAGAGCTTGTGCCTGTTGCTATAGACAGTGTGCAGTATCAGTTCACCAGGGATGTGGTGTCTGGACACTGCTTGGTCAGCAGCCATGTTCGCACCCAGTGTTTTTTTTCCTGAACATCAGCAGTATGGATGAAGCGGGGGTCCCACCAAAAGTGCCCACTCCTCCGCACAGCTTCAGGCAGGTGGGAGCCAGCCTGCCTGACTCTGTGTGTCTCCAAACAAGGCTCTTCACCTCCATGGGACAGTGCTACGCCCATCCATAAAGCATTACCTTTGGTGTCTAGCAAATCCTTGTTGAGACACCCTAAAATTTTCAGCGTTTCAACCGTTTGTTTGGCTGCTGGCTTGCGGGTTGATGGGCGAGAGTGAGCTCTCCCAATATGAAGGCGCGCGGTTAGAATGTCCATAAGGCCTTCAACTGCCTGTCCTTTTTTGAGGGGAAAGAGGTTACTGGAAGAAGACTCCCCGAGGGTCTGGGCCCTTACCCCTCGAGGCTGCTGCTGCCACCCCGGGTCCCTCCATGCTTAAGGACCCCCTGCAGCACCCTTAGGTGTGAGGAACGGTCTCCACTGCTGGGCACTGCCAGGACACACGGGTTTTCCACACGCCCAACACGGCGGGGAACAACGGGGGAAAAAATATATTAAAAAAATTAATAGAACAAGGTAAAACTGACCACAACAAGGTGAACGGCGGCGGCTGAGGG
>VWZL01004592.1:329537-353900 GCA_013396915.1 Stercorarius parasiticus
GGGCGCGGCGCGGAGCCGAGCCCGGGTGCGGCGCGACCCCCCGCCCCATCCTTCACGCTGGCCGGTGTCTCCTGTGCTGCAGGTGGGCCCCGCCGCCCCCCGTCACCCTCCAGGAGCAGGTGAGCCACTGACTAACGCACATTGTGCTCTNTCACCTCGCCTCCACGGACCCGCGCCTCGACGCCACGATGCCTGCGACCACTCCCCGACACCCAGGTGAGGGGCTCCGACGTGGAAAGGAGTCACCCCCCTGCCCCACCATCCAGCGCCACTGCTCTGCCTCCAGTGGCTTCCCATCCTCGGCCCCGGCGGCCCCGCGACCCGCAGTCGGTAGCGCCCTGCAATTAGCCGCGCTTGCTGTGTCCGACGGGAGTGGAGATGAGGGGAGCGGGCGCAAAGAGTCGGTGGTAAAGTCGCAGAGGAGGGATGGCGTGCCCCCCTCTCTCCCCTCCCCTGCTCTTCTCCAAAGGAAGTGCGTGCTAGCGGACTCTGTACCAAGTTAGAGAGACTCTTCATCCCAGCCGGTGACGTCTTGATACCCAGTCAGTGACTAACTGAACTGCTATTGCCAAGGGTGTGTTAATAGAAGAAACCATGCCTGGTATTGCCCCGGATGAGTCACCTTTAAAGAGAGACTCTCTAGTCTGTTAAAGCAGAAACGAGCCTCAATTTCCTTTTTTGTTGCTGCTTTGTTCCCCATCCCACCCCTCACCTTTGCTTGCTGCTTTCCCCTTCTTGCGTCAGGGCTCTATCGGCCCCCCAGCCCTGTCTGGGCACTGGCAGAGCTGCTTTGCGTGATCGTGCTGTGATGTCACGCAGGGGACTCTGACTTCATGGCCCCAAGGAGCAGGAAGACGAGCCAAGCAGGGACTCCTCCAGCCACCCAGGGTGGCTGTCAGTAGAAACAGAGGAAGTGACGAAGCAGATTGCTTCTCCTACAACGTCCTCTCTTGCAATTTTTGGGCCGGTGAAGAAGCTGGGTAGTTGAAAAGTGTCTTTTTCTGAAGAGCAGTGCAGCTTTATCAGCAGCTTAAGCTCATAATAACCAGCTAGGGTTCACCACAGCCTGCTGAGGTTCCCTGAGAGGGCTCAGGTATGCTCCCTCTTGCTTGTGTTGCTCACGTGTAGCCCTGGACCGTTGTAAAAACTTGATCTGAAGGAATTGGCAGTTCTCTGGTCAGCAAGTAGTTAATTACAAGGAAGGCACAGCAACATCCTCTGCACAGATGAAGTTTCTCGTGGTGAAATTTTGCCTGTCCCCATCTCTCCTGCCTGCACTCATTTTTTGTTTGTTCCTCTGGGTCCCGGAGGAGCATCTGCTCTTCCGCAAGAAAAATCAGCTGCCTCTGTGCCCCGCGCAGACTGGGTGAGTCCAGGGTGCTCAAACACGCTGGAAAGAGAGGAAAACCACCTGAATTTACCAAAGTTGCTTTCATGCTTTTTCAGAAACCAAATGGGCATTTTTTTGATAGGGTGGTGGGGGAACGAGTTCACAGCTTTCTCAGCCCCAGAAGGCTTTCCTCCTCCCCAGCTGCACCTACAGCATCTTCCCACTGCTGGTCCCAAGCAGGCGAGTGCACGGTGGAGCTACTTGGAGAGCAGGGAGAGGGGGGAACGTGGTGCAAAATATGCCTGTGTGTGAGTGTGTCTGCAAGCTGAAACTGAAGCCCTGCAGTCACCTACCACCCCATTTCATAGGTGACCGTGCATGTAACAAACCTGTATCTGAAAATGAAGGCACTCTGTTTCTCTTTGAAGAAATAGCCCTGCGTTTGGGACTGTGCTGCCTGATGACTAACCCCTGGAGATGCCACTGGCAGAAGCAGCTCCGCAGGTCACCTGGCAATACTTGTCCCAGTTCCCATGAGCAGCACTGCGGTGTGAACGCTTCCGACTTCCTGCTACCTACGGAACCATCCTGTTCAGCTCCAGTAAGCAAAGGCAAGGGGTTGAAGTGAAGTTTGTTTGGTTTTGCTTTTTTTGTGTCTCTCTCCAGTAAGTGTGTGTGGCGGGGGGAGCATACAGCTCAATTCCTGTTTTTAACATTCTTGTGGCATGATTCAAAACTAACCTCCTATGCTGTCACCTGAAATCTTCAATAAATAGTGCAAAACCAGTGTTTGGGTGCTTATTACTGCAATCCAGGGCATTAGAGCAGCTGAAGAGGAAGGCTGTGCCTGTATGCCCCATGCCTCCCATCTCTTATTTTGCCTCTGTAGCCAGTGAAAGTGGGCTGAAAAGGAAAGTGGAAGGGTGCGACCAGGTTGTCCCTCAAGCAGAAACCCCAGCATCGCTGCCTTCAGCCCTCTCCTAGCTCAAGAGCCCCAGAGTGCTTCCAAGCAATGAGAAAATACACCAGGGCTAAGACGTCCCTTCATTTCATGTTTTTCGGTAGCTAAATACTGATGCTTAGCCTGGTAACAAGAGCAGTCAGGTGCTAAAAGCTCTTGCTCAGAACTGATGCTCTAAGACTTTTGGGGTGAGGCAGGGGTGTGCCTTACAAGAGGGGAAGATGCTGAATGTCAGGCCCGTTAAGCTGAAGGGACTCTTTGTGTTCCTCAAAGATTTTGTTCTCTTGTTTCAGCGCTTCGCAGAGGGAAGCCAGCAGGCCCAGTGCTTCAAGCACAGCGCTAGGAAGTGCCTATCATGTTCTGTCTATAACGTGTGCCAGTGGCAGGTCCTACGTGGTGAGCCTTGCCAAAGGAGCAAGCTGGCCTGTGAGGAATAGGAGGAGTGTATAAATTGTTTAAGAGGAAGTCAGTTAGCTAAATGCAAGCAGGGACTTATATAATACATCCTAAAAAAAAAAAAAAAAAAATTTCTGCTGGCAAGAGGTTCCGTTGGGAGAGAAACTTGCTCATCCATAAACGAGAAAATTTCCCAGCCTCCTCTAGTGCTTTATGATTTATTATTTTTTTTCTAGGGCAAGGTAGAATGCTCTCAGTCCTTACCCCAAGACAGAGAGGAAAATCATCATAGGGAGAGCAGACCAACACTCCCTGCACGGACACGCATGCCAGGTCAAATAGTTTCTCTTCTCCATCTGCAGTGAACTACCCTTGTAGGAGCTGTGTGCCCAGGAGCAAGCAGCAGAGCATCTGTACACCACTTGGGGAGCAAAACTAACAGGCATTTTCTCCTCCAGTCATTCACACCTTTTCTTATGTAACTGGTGGTAAAGCATGTGCTTTAAAAGCTGCTTGCCAAAATCCAGGGGCTGGGAGGCAGCACAAATGCTTCTAGCATTCTAGATGGAATTTAGGGGGAAAAAAAATATAAACCCCAAACACTAAGGAACTTGTACGAATCCACAGCTGCGAATTGGGGATGCTTCAAGTGTCTGCAGCTGTGCTGCCCTTGAGAAACTGTACTGGCCTGGGGCAGTGCTGGCGCCCTGACCACCATCTGCAGAGGATGGCTGGCCTAACGAGCCGACACAGTCCAGGGTAGATGGACGAGGAGCTGAGAGCCATTTTTCTTACACAATGTTAAAGAGAAAAATTAAAAAAAAAAATCAGGTAGCGCAGAGAGAAGAAGAGCCCCAGGGAGGCTGGAGGTATCTGAATTACTGTCCTGAATGGTGCCTTGTGCTGACAGAGCCTGGAGTTAGGCTCCAGATTTATTTTACTAAAAAAAAAAAGGGGGGGGGAATGCTGCTGGGGTTGTTTGCCAATGAAAAACAGGTATATCCTCTGCTTCGTGATTTTTTGGGTGGCACTGGAGCTGGCGGTGAGAAGCATCCAAGGAGGGAGAAGCCCTGAAGCCTGTTCCCGCCCACCACAGTGCCCGAGGGATGTGGGTACACGACTCCCCCCCCTCACCCAGGCACAGCATCCTCGAGCCACCCGGTATGCTTGGATCCCTGCCTTGCCTGTGAGCCAGTTGTTCCCTTTCCAGTACGCGCCGTACGCTGGGCTTTTGGTTTGTTTTTTAAGAGAAAAAACCCAATAATTTATTTGCTTTGTTTTAATCTCGTAACAATGAGTAATTCCTTCCTACTGCTCTGTAGTGGCCTAGAAAAGGCCAGCATCATCTCCACTGTAGGAAGAAGGCTTCTCCCAGGGCATAAAATTTTAATTAGGAACAATCACGCAGCCTTGAAATGGGAATTGTGAGCAGAAAAAAAGTCAAACCATCAATAAAATATTCAATGGCAGAAATGTATTATTGACACAGCCTTTAGAGCAGATAAAAGCGGAAAGGCGGGGGATCCAGAGCGGGTATCGAGCCTTGCTCAGTTAAATAACGCGTGGGGACCGGCGTGCTCGCCCTGCCATTGCACACTCCCCGTGCCAGGAGGAATATAGGTCACCTGCACGTGGGGAATTTCCTAAGGTAATAAATGAGTTTGATTAACGGTTCTCCCCCTGCTGTGGTGTGCACCACAGCAGGGGGAGAGACGTTAATCAAAGTTATTTAATGCCTTAGGAAACACCACTGCCTTTGCAGCAGCTGGGTGGTGTTTTATAGGACGCAAAATGAAAAAAAAATAATCTGCAAAATGCCACAGCCTTGAGCTGAAAAAGCAGAGTTAGCCCCTGGCCACAGTGCTCACCTTAACCGCACACCTGAATCTCAGACCTCGGTAGAGCCAAGTTACACTGTCCCCCATCCCATGCAGCAGTTCCAAATCCTACATCCCAGCCAAGGGGAAGCAATTGCAGAGCCAAAATCTGCCACTATCAGTGTTTTTTAAATCCTTCTTTTCCCCTCCAAGAAAGACTGGTGCTGGTTTGGCCTGTCAGATCACGGCTGAACAGAGATAACCGACAAAAATAATAATCAAATAACAGATAAGCAGCACAGGGCAAAACTCCCATGCAAAAATCAGAGATTCAAATTAATTTTCTGCCCTGTTTTTCCCGGCGGAAGGTGCTGTAAGCAATGACTTTCTTCTCTTTATTCCCATTTATTTTGTAGAAGGCAATGCTACAAATGTAGCCCCAAAACCAAAACATACAGTTTTTAAGCCACAGAAGTCAATTTTTCAGGGCACGCAAAGGACTTCATGTACCATCCCAAAATCTGGCCATGTCCAAGGCAAGCGGGTTTTCTCAACCTGCTTTTTTGGGTGTTTTCCCCTCAAGCAGCACCGAAATGCTCTTCACAACCTCCATCACCCTCCACTTTTTTCTTAGGGAGGTGGAGTCTCATTTTAAAGGCAAGGGAGTCCAAAAAACAAGTGCGAGACGCCCATAAAGCAAGCAGGGGAGAAACTCCTTGAGGTGGCTGCATGGAGCGAATGTATTTTTAACTCATTTTCCCAGAGATCTGTGATTTAAGGAGGGGACCACTCCTGCCCTCTGCCCCCCCCCAAAAAAAAAGCAAANTGATTTAAAAAAAGACAGCTCTCCAGCTGCAGCTTTGTAGCTAGAGATGCAGCTGCACCAGTGCTCTCCCAACAAAGCAAACTTGAATCCTTCAGTATCACTCGACCAACCTGCTGAGCTGCGGTGGCACCTCAAAAATCAGCTTTGAGAGGGGCACCAGAGCCCAGCAGGGCCTCGGGGAAGATGCTGATGGCAAGCGAGAGCTGACGTTCTCGCTTGCAGTTATCCAGGTGCAGATGGGGAGGCTTGAAGGCGAACGGGAGGTTTCCCTCCTTACCTGCTCCCATCTGCAGCCCAGCGCCATCCCCTTCGCCTTCTGTCCTCAAATGCTCCGAGCTGCTGCTCTGCATTATTAAAATGCTGCCATGTTTCATCCCAGAAACAGCCACCCTCTCACCGGAGAAAAGCTTCATCCGCTGGTTGTAAAGCGCTTTGTAACTTAAAAACAGGAAAAAAAAAATAGAGGAGCATATGCATAAGATGCATTCTGTCATAAAATACTTACAGCTTTAATTTGGCAAATGGAAAGAGATGGCTTGGAAATGAAAGAAGCAGCCGTGGGGTACGCAAACCACTCGGACATGCCCGTTGGGCACTGGACCACAAGCCAGTGGGGATGGCTTGCCCTGGGCCACAACAGCACACTCACACTCACTTCGCTCAATTACTTTCCCAAAGATTTATTGAAAATTGGAACGGCGGCACACAGTATTACATTCGTACGGGGAAAGCAGGGTTTTACGGCAAACACTGTGCCCGAGTCACTTTTTTTTTTTTTTTTGCATACAACGCATTGAAAACAGACTCGGGGACTTCCTGGACAAACCCATCCCCTCCCCAAACTGCTTTGGTTTCGCAATGAAAATACAAGGCGACCCACTGGGACAGATGAACAAAACCCGAGTAACTACTGGCCATCAAGTTAAAAAAAAAAAAATATTCAGTGAAGTGTCATCAAGAGCATTTCGGTCCTGCCACCCACCCACACCGCCACCAGGGAAGGGCTCATTCTGTGATTTTTTTTTTATTTCAAAAACAAGTTGAAAAATTAAGTGGATTTAAGAAAGACAAGCCCCTGCCGTGTGTTCCCTGCTTCCTTGAAGCCTGGGCCATGGCACTGTGGAAAGGGGGTTTCTACTACAGGTTTCTTATAATAATAAAAAAAGAGGGGGGGCAGAAATTTGTCTTAGAGCTGCTCTTGTGCCTCCCCTGCAGCCAGTGAAGAGGCTCTTTGTCATAGCCCCGCTTGCTGCGGCGAGATGCTGTAAAACTCATTAACTTGCTCCATCCAGGCGAGTCTCCAGGCAGGTGTCCACCACAGCTTTGTCCCCTAGTCAAAGGAGCAAGGACTTTTCCGAATGCTCGATGGGCCTTTTGAGGAGGCTACGCAGAATGGGAGTGCTGCTGTTTTCTGATGAATATAGAAAGCACTTCAAAAAAAAAAATAGATGAAGGGGGTTGGCTTCCATCCGCAGGGGAAGAGGATTGCTTTGTGTTGTTGGTCTCTGGTTTTATTTTACAGTCTGTAAAAATACTCTCTGGCCATCCACATCCATTCACGATATAAAGCAGTAAAAAATATATATATATTTATATATAGAATATGGTTTATTTGTACAGTTACACTTGCAAGGCAATCGATCCTCCACTGGCCGGGCCCTTCTACCTCCAGATGCTCTGCCTGGTTGATACAACTGCAAAACAAAACAAAACCAACCTGAGCGACCCCATCACAGTGGGCGAGCGCTCATGGGAAGAAGAGGGGAATGGAAAACAGGATGCATGCGAGCGCAAAACCTGGACTGGGAGATGGACAGTTTGGGCTGTGAGGGGGATGGCAGTAAGGTCTTCCTGAGGGGATGGTGGCGTGGATGGGAATGGGATGCAAGCAGCATCACCACAGTGGGCAGGGACATCACAGCTTACGTTTGCTGCACACTGGAAAAAGGGTCATGGGAGATGGAAATGGTTTTGGGCTGAACTGGTCCCCAAGATGGAGCAGGAGTGACTCCTGTAAAAGTTGGGAGCCAAATCCTCCCCATCTTAACCCTATCAAGGTCTTGGCCCTAGAGGATGGGGGGTGGTAGGAAGGAGGATAAGGAGCATCCTCCGCAGCTCCCGGCAAGGCACAGAGCCGGACCGCCAGTGTGTGAGCCCCTGGCAGCGGAGCAGAGGCTGCCGGGGTGTAAGCTCTGCTCTTCCTAATGGCATCTATAAATAGCTCTGGCCTCCCGCTCCCAGCACTTGCTCGCTCTCTGCTGCCCGTTTTGGGCAGCAAAAGCCTCTCCCCCCGCTTCCCACGCATCCTCCCCAGCCCAGCTCGCACTCCTGCGGCCCTGCCGGGACATACGCACCCTCAGGGTTCAGGCTGGACACCAAGGGCTCTGGCAGGGTCCTGGGATGGCTGAGGAGCTGCTTGGTGCTGGAACGGGGAGGTGAGTCGGCACCAGTGGTGGGAGGAAAACCTATGGGATATGGAAAAACGCCTGGCTCAGGCAGGTCTCGTGCCTCCCATGCTTGCCACGCACAGTCGCTGCAGTGCCATGGGGCAGCCATGTCATCCTCTCTGGGTGCTCTGGAGGAGAAACAACTGGGTCCCTGTTTTCCCCTGTCCCCTTCCACAAGAGCCCCCCACCGCCTCCTCTCATCCCTGTGCAGGTGTGGATGCGGTCCCAGGCACCATGTGTGCCCTTCCCTCGCCAAACACAGAGAGGTCATCGGCAGCCGGAGCCTGTCCCCAGCAGCCCACAGCCCCTGGGGGCTGATGCTGGACCTCGGACACCTGCTTTTTGCCACCGTAGTGGCATGCAGCAATGCTGCAAAGGAAGGCTCCCTGCAGCTGCCCCAGCCCCAGAAGCAGCAACACTGGGATCGGATCCCTGAGCATGGCTACGAGCAGCCCCAAGGCTTCGATGGGGAGGAGGGAGGAGCCCTGGGGCTGGCAAACCTTGGAAACCCCCCCCCCGGAGTAGTAAGTGACTGCTGTGCCAACACCAAAACCCCGTCCCTGCTGCCTAACCTCAGTGCCCAGGGCAGAACCGGACAGCTTTGGGGCCGCCCCCCTTGGAGGGGGTGCTGACCCCCTTGGAGGGGGAGGCAGGGAGAGGGCAAGGGTCCCGTGGAGCAGCCCCCGCGGCCGAGCCGGCGGCAGCGTGCTGACCTCCGTTTCTCCGGCAGGCTGGCAGCTCGCGCGGGCTCGGCTCCGGCTGGGCATCCTCCTCGGACCTGGCCTGCAGGACGGTCACCGTGGCCCCCGTCTGCTGAATAAACTGCTGCAAATTACACTGCCTCAGCTCCTTATTTAATTCCTCCAGCTCTTGGGTCTGGGCCTGCAAAACACACACCGAGGGGGGGGGACAGGGTGAGCCACATGTCCCCTCCATGCCCCAAACCAACTGGCATACCCCCCCGGGGCTGCTCCCCCAGCTGCAGTTCACCCTGCAGGAGCCAGCAGAGGGGACCTCAGGGGTACCACAGCTCAGCCACACCTCTCCGAGGGCCTGCGGGAAGCCGGGTGCCCAGGCGGTGGGGACAAGGAAGGCATTGTTTTGGGAACAGCCCTGATTTGCTGTGTCTCCACAAGAGGGTGCGAGCAGCCGTCAAACGGCAGCCGCTGCGGTGCTGGGAGAAGCCAGACACAAACAAGATGCTCTCAAGATGAGATGCTGGAAGCATGGCTGCCCTGGGGAAGGGCAGCTACCACCACCTGGCTGGGCAAAAGCTTCTCCCTTTTCCTCCACTGAAGGGGACCCAGCGAGCAGAGGACAGGCGTCACATAGGACCTGGACAGGCAAGGCAGGGGCATCATGGCTCAGGCCCACGGCTGCCATCTCCACACTGCACAGCTTGCACGGTCAAAAGGTCTTGTGCACGGGCACCATGGGGACCTACGCCATCTCCCTCCATACAAGGTGACATCAACCCTTGTGCCAATGCCACCGACCCCGCACATGGACCACTTGCTTCAGCACCATCTTCCACGCTGGGGCTGGGTGATGCCGTGCTCCCCATGCACTAGCCATCAGGAGCCCCAGCCCAGACACGGCTAGCACAGAGAGCTATGGGTGTGGGACTCTGTGTCAGCTGTCTAAGAGCGGTGGTGTCCCCTCAACAGCAGTCACGGCCACTAAACCGCCTCCATGCACCCAGCCCCATGCTCACCAGCCAGGTGGAGCAGAACCAACCCCACTCAACCCATCAGCCCCATGCCGCTAGAAAGCTGGTGCCATCCCCTCCCAAAGGTCCCCCCACTCCATGGGGCTGCTCAACCTGGTCCTATCTACCTGCAGGTTCCTTTCAGCTTCCTCCAGGGCCTTCTCCACACTGGCCAGGTTGCTCTCCAGCTGGGTGCCTTGCTTGACCTTGGCCTCCAGGTCCCTTTTCATCTTGGCAGCCATGTCCTCCAGCTCTGTGGGGCTGGGCACAGGGGTCTCCTTCCCCCTCTTGGCCCTCTCGGACATCTCCCACTGGATCTCCTCCTGCAGGGCTTCAGTCCGGGCACTTAGCTCATAGATCCTCTGGGTGTACTCCTCCAGGCTGGCCCGCAGGCTCCTAACCCGCTCCTGCCGCTCCCGCTCACACTCCTTCTCCAGCCGGAGCTCACTCTGCCAAAACTCCTCCTCGCCCAGCTCTGTCTCATTCCTCCGCACCAGGTGCTCCAGGTAGAGGATCTCATCCTCCTGACCGGTAAGCCGGCTGCGCTCCCAGAGCCGTAGGTCCATCTCCAGGGTGTCCCCATGGGCCTCCAAGGAATGCAGCTGCTCCTGCTGCCGCAGCACCCTCCTAAACAGCTCCTCTTTGGAGGGTTGGACAACCCCACCACCCTCCAAGTCCATCCCTTCCCGCGCTTGGTGCCTCCAGCGGCTCATGGCAAATGGGTCACCGGAGCCTGTAGGACCCAAGTTGAAGGTCATGGATTTTTTTGACTCCCGGGAACGGGGTCCATCTGTGCTGGCGGGCCTGGGTTTGATGGGCAAGCTGGCCCGCATGAACGTCCTCTCGGGGGCTTGGGGAGCGCCCTCTGAGGAGGGCCGCTCGGCCACGCTGGGGCCTGTCCGCCGCAGGACAAACTGCACGTCGTTGGCATACTGCCCACACTTGGCCAGTGACTCCAAGGGGCATTCCAGCGGCAGCAGCTGCCGCTCCTTCTCCCGCAGCTTCTGCACCAGCACGTAGCGGCCCGTCTGACCTGTCAGGAGGAGGTGAGCATGTCAGATGGGGAAAGCCACAGCCAGCAGTGGTGTGCCGAGGCTGCTGCCCCACGGGCAGCAGCTGGTAACATCCACACTACCCCAGAGCAGGACTCCCTCTTCCCAGTAAGCACCTGCAGATGGGGCACCCCCTCAGCAGATGCCTTTACCGGCAAAGGGGCATCCCCCCAGCAAATGGAGATGGCTCACCGATGGCCCGTGCCAAGGCGATGACCACTTCTTGGCAGGTGGTTTGCTCCGAGACGCCGCAGACGACCCTCTGGATCCCGTCCACCCAGACCTTCAGCTCCATCCCCACGGCTGCCAGGCCTCAGGCGTGCTGGGTCATCGCAGGACAGGCTGCCTGCAGGGAAAAGAGAAGCCAGGTTTCCATCCCAAGCTGCTAATGAGGAATACAAGACGCTTTAAGAGTGGCGTCATTAAGTCATCTTTAATGCCAGCATCTCGTAAGGTGCATCCTAGACCAAGCAGTTGCTCACTGCTGCCCTCCATCCGTGTGGCTCGCGGTCTCTCCCTGAGCACAGACTGCATTTTTGTTGATATTAAAACATTGGTGTTCATTTGGAGAAAAAAAACCTTTTTTTTTCCCCCCTCATATCTGGGCAGCAGGTCCCAAACTTATGGTGGGAAGTGATGGGGTTTGTGTGCCAGCATGGTGCTCCGAGGAAGATGTCCAGGTTATTTCTGCTGAGAGCACAGGCTTTTAATGGGTTTGCTGGACTTTCACTGAGATTTCTCTGACAATCTGTCAGCGCTGCACTGGGATTTTTTCCAAACAGTATTGGAAAAGGCAGAGAAACCACTGGCTGCCCACCCTCGCAACGGGATACTGAGAAAAGGTGCAGATAATGCACACTTTAATTTATTTACCTCCATCTCAATTTATCAGAGAGGGATTAAGAAATTAAAGACAAGACTCTTTCCGCACAAAACGTGACAAAAGGCGGGGTTTGGAAGGGGGAGCCAGGCACGAACGCCCATGGCAAAGCCTGGGCTCCCGGGGGATCCTCTGCCCAACACCAGGGCCCAGCTCGACTCCCACCTGGCGGCTATTTCTCCTGCATTAAAACAACACCCATTAGCCCAGGTGCACCCAACTCCTGCCTCTTCCAGCAGCTCAACAAGTGCGACAGTCTTAAAAAAAAAAAATTAAAAAAAATTAGGCACAAGCTGTAAAGAACTCAAATATTTGAGCTTATGGTGTTTTCAAACATGGTGCAAACAAAGATGTATCTTTTTTTCCCCCCCATAAGACTGTTTTTTTCTAGCATCAGGCTTGTCTGAAAGCCCCGGGCAGAAGAACATATATAGGAAATGTCTGGTCCCTCCGTCCAGAGGGTCCCAAACCGCTTTCCCAACCTAACCCAGCTGGTCGCAGTGTCTCCATCCCTCAGCTCCAGCTCTCCCAGGTTTGCAGCCAGGCTGCAAGAAAACTTGATCTTGGGTTAAACACCACTTCTTGCTTATTTTTTGTTGCCTGCTTGAGTAATCAAAGGGAGGGCTCAGAGGGTCCTGCCTCCAGCAACACGGGATTTTAGCCATGGTGCAAGAAAGGCAAGGAGAAACCGGGGAAGATACGGCTTGGCGAGGCCGTTCCCTGCAGGTGCCATGCCACCTCAGTGCCAAGCCCCTGCCCACCTCCGAAACGTGGGCATGAAACCTGGGCATGGAGCGGCCGTCACAAATACCTCGGCACTGAGCTCATGTTTGCCTTGGCTGAGCAGCTGGGGAAAACTGGTGGGGGTGAAGGGCACCTTGGGCTCAGCCCACCTCCCTGCAAGCCCGAAACTACTAAAGTTTGCAATGTTTAGCCCGATTTCATTTCAAAGCTGGGTTTTGGCACAGCTCCCTCCCACGCTGCGCATTCAAGGCTGCAACCGTCCCCCAGCGTGGAGCAAAGTCCAGGCGTCGCCGTGGCACCACCCAGCTCACCCCGAAACCACTGTCCCTGTCCCGTTTCTCCCCCCCCCAGCACCCTAATGCCAAATTAGGGGTGGCAATACATCTCGGGGGACCACTGCCGCCACCCCAGCCAGGGGCCCCGCTAACATCGAACCCAGCTTCCCCTGCCCCGACCCCACAGGGAGGCCAGGAGCTTAAAATAAATAAGAAAAAAAATAAAATACTGCAGCCAGTTGAGTCGCGTCACACCGGCTCACCTTGCCTCAAAGAATCCAGCAGTTGCGGAACACTGCCGGGTTCCGGAGCGAGATGGCGTCCAGCACAGCAGCCCCACGGCACCCGTCTGGGTTCAAACCCGGCACCAAGCCCCCTCCCCACCTCGGCAATCATTTACCAGCCACCAGCGCGCCGCACGCCACCGCCAAAAAACTAGGAGTGGTGGCGGCCAGCTTTTCTCCTGATATGGGGGAAACCCACCCCAAAGAGCAGCCAGCACATCCCTCCCCGCTGCATCCCCCCCGCACCCCAAAATCCAGTTGGTTTTATTACTATTTCCATAAATCCTTGCAAGCGCAGGGTGTCCCCATTAACTGATCTCTCACCATAACCCCTGGTGTTTTTTGGAGGGGCCATCCCCAGCTCGTTGATGGATATGGGATGTTACCTTCCCCCTTACAAGGGGGTGGTAAATAGGGCCGGGGGCCGCTTCCTCCTCACCCCTTCCCAGGGCAGGGTCAGCTCCCCCAGCCCACCTGAAACCAGCCTGGCTGCCCCTCTTCCCTCAAAGCTCTGGGCTCATGGAAGAGCTGACAGGATGAAGGCAGCTCATTCTCATCTTGGGGGCGGGGGGGGAACAGCAATGCTCCTCACACCCCCCAGTCCCTGCTTGGGCAGGGGGGGGACAGGACACACGACGACAACATCACAGCCCACATGCAGCATCTCGTCCCCAATACACCAGCATGCCAGCATCACCCTGGTTCAAAAAAAAAAAAACCCACCCTAAAGCCACCGGGCAATAAACTGCCAAACCTCCACCTTGTCCCCAGCATCACCTCCCCTGTAGCTCTTATCATCACTCCTAAAAAAAAAAAATCAGCAGCTGGGGGTGGTCTCATTGCACCACTCACAAATATGACCCCCGTCTCTCCCCAAGCTTCACTGCTGACCCCCTGCTTTAGTTACTGGGTGCCTTTGTCACACCACCAGGTAGCGAAAAAGGCTTTTTTTTTTTTTGTTTTTGGGCAAGAAGTACTTTTGTTCAGGAAGAAGTGCTCCTCAGCAGGAGGCCGGTTTCCAGCTGCCTCTGTTTGTGTTTGCCCTCAGAGGTCACTTTGATCATGAGCCAGAAGCACCAGCAGCTGCTGAGCCCCAAAAACAGCCCAGGGAAGCGAGCAGGTGGCTGCAGGGACCAGGACACACGACAGCCACTCCCAAAAGCCGCTCTCATTTTATTCTCATGTCCCTTCTCCCCCCTGCTATGGATTTCCAAATCATTTTTACTGGAAGCAGATTAACAAAGTGAATAATTTTCTGCTCCCTTCCCCATGCGATAGGTCCTAAAATTGAGGGTAGGGATGATTCATACCACAACTTCAACAAATTTCCTAACTGGGAGTTGGAATTTCAAATGCTGACATTAAAAAAAAAATTAAATTCTTTTTTTTTTTTAAAATTAACAACCTCAGATCCTGCAGCTTTATTTTGTTTCCTGGCATTGCCGTCTCCCAGCCTCCCTGAAGCTGTCGGGCTAAAGGGAGAGGAGATGAAGGAGCATTTCTGCAGGTGCAGGAGGATGCATGTTTTGCACAGCTCCTGCAAGCCATCGTCCTGATGGCTGCCAGGACTCGCAAGGGTTGGGTGACCTCCCTGGACCCGAAATAATACATGGCCAGCCAAGAAAAGTGGCCAGTCACCCTCCTTACAAAAGAAAGGATCACCACTGATTTCCAAGGACCCCCCCGTGTCAGAAGCTGACACAGCACCTTCCAGCCAAGGATGGCAAACACTTTGCAAGTGCCTTTCTCCCCCATTTTGCCACACACAAGAAAAACCAAAATACCCGGTTAGGAAAATCACACCAATTTTTCACCTGACAGCAAGCCCAGCTGCATCTCAAATCCCACTGCATCCCAAACACCTCTACCAGAGCTCCTAACGAGCACCCCCTGGGACCAGCATGAAGGTTTTGAGCTGACAGCTGGCACAGTGGCTTCACCCATTTTGGGGGGTTTACTCTCCTCCCTTGCTATGTGCACCCCCTGGCAGAGAGCTGGGTACGGGGCCAGGCAGGCAGAGCAGTGGCACAGGGAGAGCTTCCCATTAAGCCTAATGAAAATGGCAAAAAGCCAGAAGACTAGCCTTTCAGGTCAGGGTTTGGGCTGGGGGTAGAGTTATAAAGACTCATAATTAGTAAATAAAGATGTATTTGTACTTGAGAGCAGGCTGTGATGAGCCCACCATCCAAGGACCAAGGTGTCAATGGAACGAGCAACTCTGCATCCTGTTGGATGTGCTCCAGGCGGATGCTGGGGTACTCTTGGTCATTTTATTCCCCCTCTGAACCTGACCCTCTCACCCCTCTCTCAGGGGGGGATGCTCATCCCAGCTGCGTGCAGACACTCAAGTGAAAAAAAAACCCAAACCAACTCAATACATGAGTAAACAGCAAGTGGTGAGGTGAGGGGAGGGGAGGAGTGGCCCCGTGCCGCCATCCTGCATGCCAGAGCTCTGGCAGGCTGGCCATGACTCACCACCCTGGATGAGCTGCTGTGGTGACGCATCCAGCAGCTATTTAATGCTTCCTGAGGTCCCTCCCTGCCCAAAGCACCGGGCACAGCTCCTGGGCACTGAAGGGAAGAGATGGTACTTGCCCATGTGCTGAAAGCCTCTGGTTGGGCAAAAGCCTCCCTGTTACTCAGGTGTGGACAGGGGACCCAACACAGGTCATCCACAAGGAACCAAAGCCTCCTGATAGCACTCATCCTGCAGCAGGTTGGACGGGACAGTCTGTAGTCTAGGCTCCCCTTCAGTCTATCAACAGTGTCCTCCTGCCTCAAGTCCCTCTTTTGGAGTGGCATCATCCCCCCTCAGTTGGGGTGTTGCAGGTATAGAGCAGCTCTGCGGGGCTTTCCATGCCATGTCCATCCCAGACCAGAAGGTGATGCCACAGTCAAAGGTTGAGGCTGTGACCAAGGGTTGACGATGCTGGCAGGTCAGCTGGGAGGAGATCAGCCATGGCAACGCTTGATGCCGTGGCTCTTCCTGGGCTGGCAGGTCCCATGCTGGGTGGAGGTGATCATCCATGGCTCTGAACGAGTTGTCTGTGCAGCAGACTCTGGCAACTACTGATGGTCATTGCCACTGCAGCAGGGAGAGCCAGGCAAAGCCCTGCCTGTAGCCACATGGTGCAGGACCTTTCCACGGTGCCGTGACCGTCCTGAGCATGCTGACCCTGGGATCCTGAAGAGACGTCATCTCCTGGCTTGGTGCAAAGCAGCCAAGAGGGCCACCTACCAAAGAGGTCATCATCCTCTCCTGCAGTGTGGGAGCCAGCAGGATGCAGGCAGGACAGAGCCACAGGGCACCAGCCTGGGGCAGCAAATAGGTTACTTCATCCTGGCACAAATAGCTGACAGGGTTAAACGAGCTCAAGAGGTGACAAACGAGTCCTACCTGAGCAGTCACAGCCCAGAGAGGCAGCTCTTCATCCCTCTGCAGTCACAGGGAAGGCGTGCAAGCGTTACTCACCCCTCAGGTCTATCAAAGCCACAAGCTCTTACGCAAGGTGGCCACAAGCACCCAGGAGCAAGGAAACAGCAGGCACAGGGCTCTAATTCACACCCAAGCTGCTTATTTAGGGGTGGCCATAATAGTTTCTGCATCCTTGGTCCACCCATCATGCCCCGTCCAGCTCCCTGCTCTGCCATGGCATGCCTGAGAGCAAGCCCTAAAAAAATCAGCAAATTAATGAAATCACTAATTTCAAAACCGCACGAGGGCTTTGCAGACTCCACTTTTTTTCTCCTCCTTCAGCTGGAGAAACCCCAGCTGGGGACAGGGATAACCACTGCAAACGTACCCTGAAGGTGCAGCTTTACCAGAGATGGGCGGCTGGATCCCAGCCCACATGCGCCCCTAGGCTCCGTCGCGCTTCGATAGCAAGCGGCTTCTGCTGGGGGCATCTTAGGATGCATTAACACACACTCAGCATCTACAGGAGTTACATCCACATTTCAAGGGCTTTTTGCACCCAAAGGGGATCGAAGGACCAAGACCAAAAAAACTAAGTCCCGTGGCACTTCGTCACTCAAGAGTGGAAGCAACACTTGAACCTGAAGCCACAGACCACCACCGCTGAAGTCCCCCGGCACCTGCAATGTATGTCCCACATGTTAGGATCTTGCAGGAACTGACCAAAGAGACAGACTTCCGGAGAGCCATAAGCACCATGACAGAAACCCCCTATTAAGAGCAAAAGAGAGGCTTGGTGATTTTCTCCTCCACTTCCTCCCCAAAATTACAGACCCAGACTAACATGCCTGAGGTGTACCATTGAGGCTGGGGGATGCTGAGCAGGGTGGGAAGAGCCGGGGACAAATTCTGCCCAGGGCTGAGATGTGGAATGGGGATGGGCCTTGGGGTGATGGCCTTCGGCAGGGATTTAGGGCAGGGAGGCTCATGCCCTGGCCGATGTGGAAGAAGCTTACCCCATCCTGGCTCCACCTGTGGCGATTTCTCTGTGTTTTTCACCCAAGCTTTTGGGTCTGCTACAGCATCAGACTCATATGAAGGCTTCAGAAACAGCACTGGGAAGGAGCTGGGGAACTTTTTTCCCCCCTTCTTAAACAAGTCAAGATTTGTGGCGATTGCAGGCCAGCGTTGAGAGCCGTGTTGAAACATCAAGGATCATAGGCAGCAATGACATTTCAGGGATGTTTACTAGCCAGTCCACTCCACAGATGAGGAACCAACCAAAAGCTCATTATAAATTAAAAGCAGCAAAAACCCCCCCTCCACCTACTGCGCACACTCACGTTACAGCATTTCTGCCTGGAAGGGGAAGGATCATCTTTCTCACCTTAATGCATCGTATTTCTCCCTTGCAGCGCTAATAGTTACCGTCCACAGGGGTAGAAGAGCTGGCAAGGCTGGCTAGTAAAATCTGCCATAAAGATGAAGGTTTGCAAGGGAAAACATTAGCAGCTATTGCTGTAACCATTACCATCAACCCCAGAGCGAAGAGTGACTTCATGAAAGCAGCTGAGAGTCAATTCACAGTTTCTTCTCAAGGGGGCGAAGCAAAATTAGCAACAACATGCAGATTAGAGAGGAAAGAGGAGAGGCTCTTGCACTGCCACGCTCCTTTTTTCTCTCCTGCAATTGAACCTGCCCAGACGCGGAGCCCAGGAGGAGCTGGGGAAGTATTTAGGTGTCCAGCTCCCAGCACAGGGGCAAGGCTGGGTCTAGGTACCTTTAGGCTCCAGGCTGACCTAGATCAGCCTTGAGGATTTGGGGTTGGACTTGAAAACCTTTGCAGGGTTGAGTCCGCCCCTCAATTTTCCCCTAACACTATTGCCTTTATTTTTAATACAAAAAAAACCATGGTGCTTGCTCTTCAGCTATCGAGGCACCTCTGTACCTGCAGCCGCTGCCCAGCTGTGAGCCCCAGCGCAGCAGCTCCAGGATGCTCAAACGCCCATCATCTTCAGGGGATGACTCACAATCCAGTTCTTAAAAGCCAGGATCCGAGGGGTATTTGCCAGACCATCCACATGCAAATACAATCCTGGCACCCATCGGCCAGCAGGTACAGCACCTCCGCTGCGTTCATCTTCCACAGTGGTCATGACTGAAAGCATGATGCAGTTTGTGAGTATTCCCCCGTTATTACACACAGCCCATTCCCCAAGCCAGAAAACAGCTTATATTTCCCACCACATTGGGACGCAGGAAGAATGCTGCAAAACTGGAGATGCAAAAGCCCGTTCAAGCCTTGGAAATACTACAAAGTACCAAAAGTACCTGCTTTCTCCTCCCCAGCCAAAGAAGAGGAGGAGTGTTTCAATCTCCTCCAAATTTCCATTTCTCCTCCCCAAGGGTGAGACCAAAATGGGGAAAATACAACCAAGGAGCTCTTTCTCCCAATACCTCCAGAAGAGCCAGAAATGACCCTTCAAGGGCAGCTTCCTCGTGATGCTCGCCCGGTCCAGCCCAGAGGACGAGATTCGTCTTGGCCACCTACAAGGCAAGTGGACACAGGCACTGACCCGCCACTCTCCCCGTCTCATCTCGAAGCGATCAAGGATTTCATTTCCATAGGATTACAGAAAAATTCAGGCTCTGCACCTCTCCTCTGACTAGGGCCAGGGACATGAAAAAGCCGGATGACCTACAAATACTCTCCCCAGACCTGCCTTCCAGCCTCCTTCAGAACAGCCACCAGCAATCCTCTTTCCACTCCAGTTCTCATCCTAGGGGAGAGGGCAATTAACAAATCAGCAAATGCAAAACCAGGAATAAACCTTCCAGATTTTATTTTCCATTTCCAGAATAACTCACAGTTTCCTACCCTGCTTCAGAAGCAGCCACATGCCAAGGACACACTGCTGGGTCTCCGGAGGAGAGGATGCGATGCACTGATGAATATGCAGGTGCATGCTGCCACAGATATTTATTTATAACTTTGTAGGATTAAAAAGGCCTTTAATGACCATTTGCCAAGAGCTAAGAATCGCTCTTTTCTTTCTCTCACACACATACTGAGACAGAGTCAAATAAACAAGAGACCTAGAACTAATACAAGCTGAAACCTTTGATAAGACACTTGGGTATTTTAGAAGTCTCTGTTTTCATGCTACCTGGCACATGATTAATTAGGCAGAGGTGTTATCAATCCCCGCCTGAACCCACCCGGAGATAATAAGCTCTTTAAAGCACTAAAATGGAGGCACATTTCTGGAGAGGCAACCCAATCCCCTATCTGGCACTAAAACACAAGGGGCCATCCATCAGGGGGAACAAGTCACTGTCCTTCAACAGGTGATGGAGATCATGGCTGCATGATCAAATTTAATCCCTGAAACTGCCTCACTGGGAGGTGGCAAACCTCTGGCTGAAGGGGTTTCAATGCCAGCAAAGGGCTCCAAAAAATGCAATAAAAAAAATCTTGTTTTTTTCAAAATCATTTAGGAGCTTAATCCTCATGCAACTCATGCTCACCTGGGGTCGCTTTGGGGCAACTCAGCCTTTTGAACCCCCTACCCAACTTCCTTACACTCCCAGCAGGTCATTAAAAAACCCAAACTAATTCAAAGGGGACAGTGCCAAGTCCATTATCACAGCCTAGGCAATCCTCAAACCACGTTAAAACACTCCAAAAATTACTTGAGGCAAAGTAGGTTTGAGGGACAACTAGTCCTCAACATGCAGCATCTCAAAGATACAAAGCAATGTTGTTTCTAGCGCATTCACTCCCGGGTCCCAGGGATATTTCCCTGCCTGAGCCGGAGAGCAAACATCCTTTCGCAACATAAGATACTGAGTTTGTAAGATTTTTAAAGACTACAAAGAGCAATAGAAAAAGACTATTTAAAAAAAAAAACAAAAAAAACCAAAACAAAACCGAAACAAAACAAAACCCTACAGGTATCCTTTCTGTGGTACAAATCCCTGTGCAGATACAGCTTTCTTCCCCACTGATTGATGGTGGAGCTAGTGAGAATACCTTGGACCAGGTATGACGCAGTACAACCTCATGCCCAGGCTGGGTTAGCTCCGGGAAAACCTCGCAGAGCCACCCCTTTGGGATGGGACCCTGAGGACTTGACAAGCTCTCGTGAGAAAGCCCTGTCCCAGAGAAATCAAGGCAGGGAGGATAGGAATGAAAGACATCCTTGGAGCAAGCCTGGGAAGCCCCTGACATTCTACAGGCACAAACCGTTAAGCAAACACCTAGGAATACTGGTCAACAGCCCAGAGAGACCACAAGGTGCTTTTTGACAGTTAATTAAGCTCAAGTTGTCCCTCAGACAACCAGCATGGGTTCACGTCGCAGGAACCAGCCAGCTCTGACCATGACAAGCAAAGAGGTAAAAGCCCACCGCCTGGTCCACCCAGCCTTCCCACTGCGAGCACGTTTGGCTCTTTGCAGAAAGGAGCACTGCCACCTCCAAACACTGCCAGAACTTGGAAAAGAAAACAAGTAAAAATCAGCAAGTGAAAACAGCAACCACGAAGCCTCCAAAAAAAAAAAACCAACCCAATCCATCTTTATTCTTATCTAGATATGTCTGTGGTGTTATCCAACCCCCTGCGCACCACCAGCTGCCCCAGGCAAGCATCCAGAGGCAGAGACCAGCTCCCTGCTGCGTGCTCGCACCTCCCAGGGAAAACAATATTCCCAGCAGGAATCATTAAACCAGGAAGAACTGTAAAAAATGCCCTCCCCATGATCCCTCAGCCAGACAGCTTCACACCACCAGCTGGGTGCTCCCACCCCTTGCCAAAGGCTTCCTCAGGCTGGCAGGAAAAGCAGGGAGCAAAGGGGAGGCTGCTGCTTGCCGGACTTCTCTGCTGACCCAGCCACCCTCCTATAGGATGCTATAGATGCCTCCAAAGTCCCCGTGCTCAGGAGCACAGAGCTAGGTCTAACATCATGGGGAACCTCCATGAGGCATGCCAGACCCCAGAATGCTGCTGAGAGTATTGTGGCATCCCATCACCGGTCCTCCCAGGACTGCAGGAGGCAGCTGGGGGGGGTTCAGGGGGAGGTTTGAGCATGCAGCTCCTAAGACCAAGAGCTCCAGCAGGTCCTGTGTCGCAGCAGGGTTATGAAGCAGCAGAGGAAGCCTTCCCAAATTCAGGCAGTGCTCAACTGCCCAAAAGTTTCCAGCTCAGGGCTGATCCACCCATGTCTTCAGGTAAGAAGTGTTGCAGGTTTGGGGATTTTTTTGGTTCTCTCTCTCTCCCCGCACCGCCCCCCCCCCCTTTTATTTGAAGCAACAAGTTACTCTAGATGACTAGCCCAGGGCAGCTGGAAGCACCCCAGCCCTCAAGAAAGCGCTGACTCCAGTCCACAAAAAGCCAGATAATCAGCTGCTTTTAGAAGCTCATGAACTTGGCATCTGAAAAATGGAAGGACATAAAATTGTTAGCAATCATTTACAATAATAGGATTTTGTTAAAAACCTTCTGTGGAGACACGCTTATGCCTTAATTTGACTACACAGGTTTACAAGGGCATAGACAAGTTGTGACAGATTGAGGAACGTCCCTTAAAAAGGTGCTCTTAAAAACAATGCATACACACAGAGCTAATGCTTAAAGCGTCCCTCACGCCTTTATTTAGACTCGGGCACAGAGCAACCCATCGTCGAGCAGCAACTGGACTTCTTCCTAGCTCACCACAGCGCCCGGCATCACACGACTCAAGGAAATACTCCGCTCCAAAACCTTGGCACACACACCACGGCCTCCCAGCCGGGGAGGATCAATCCCTTATCTGGATTTGGTCCCAAAGCATCACCTCCCCCAGCACACGGGGGGCCAGCAGAATGCGGGCTGGGTGACTTCCAAGACACCACTGGAGGTTTTTCCCACAGCAGAAGACACAAATGGGACAGAGCAGAGAGATGCTGAAAAACATGGTTGGGATGATGTTCTGGGGACCCGAGCAGATGCACTCAGGCAATATTTCTCTGCAGCACATGGTGACGGCGAAGGCAGCCATGACACACGTCTCCACTATGGAGGTGGACAGCATATACATTGCCGGAGAGGACTAGCTCCCATCCAGCCCCATTTTACATCCAGTCCCCAAAATACTTCAGCACAGAAGCTCCTCTATTTGCCCGGGCGTGGTAAATCCCTGTATCTTCAGCAATCACACCACCCTACCTTTTTTTGGTCAAGTCATATTTCAAAGAGCGGGGAAGGGAGCACCCTGGGATGATTCAGACCGGTCGTCACCGCACTGCTTTAGCCACCACCTGCTGCCAAAGGGTTCGGTCAAGCCTGGCAGGCTCCCCAGCATGCTCGCTGGGGCCCACGGGTATCTAAAGCCACCAAGAGTCTGAGAGTAGCCATAACTGACTTTTCGTAAGCATAAGGGGGAAAAAAAAAAATTAAAATAAATCATACTTAGATCATAAGTTGTTTTGTTATCTCAGGGTCAGACTGTTGCTCAGGTCTCCCCCTTCAAGCCCTGAGTAGAGCTAAGTCCCACATCTCTCTTGCACTCATTTGCAGAGTTTTAATTTTTAGATCAACCAGCATCCCCTTGCTAGGACATTTCGAAGTGCAGGACCCCCAGACACACAGTGCTCAAAGCTGCCAGGCATCTGCAGGCGCCGCAAGCCAGTCCCCAGCCTCGCAGCTTTCCATGAAAAGGTGGAAGAAAGGCTTTAGGAAGACATATGCACTTGCGGGGCTTCTTGATATCCATGCTATTTCTTTCAAGAGGGCGTGGGGAAGCCAGCGGACCCATGCCAACAGGGAGGCCAGGCGCCGTGCTCAGGCTCTCCCGGCAGATAACCGGGATGCGGGAGGATTCCTGGCATTCCAGCAGCACCAGCAAAAGGTAAGAGCACTCCCCCTTCCCTGCAGCCCCTTCCCGAGCAGACACCACCAGCACTACCCGATAAAGAAGGCAAGCAGCATTTGGATACGCTTCCCGCTCATAACCACTGCGGATGAAGCATGTGCACACACAAATTTGCTCTTTTCTCCCTAAGAGGAGCTGCAATTCTTGCTGCATGAGGAGCACAATCCCACATAACTACCCCGCGAGGCGAGTGGACAGTGCGTGTAGCATCCCTGTCCCATCCCGGCCGGATCCAGCACCCTGCCATGTGCCAGCTAAGCTCTGTCGTTCATGCTGCCACACGTTCCCGGGGCTCTGCGCCTGCCTGGCAAGTCTCGGCAGAGCTCCGAGCCAGGGCCCGCTGGAATGCCGTTAACACCGGCATCCCCGGGAGCCGGCCCTGTCTCATTGCGAGGAGCAGCCAACACTCCCGTCTCGCCTCTTCGGATCATTTCTCACCCGTTTCCACCTGCCTCTTCCTATTTCCTTCTGAAATCAGCCATCGTGAGGGGAATGCCATGGGCTGTGCCGGAGGCAGCCACTCTCTTTGAGCAAGAGGCGTGTGGCCGTGACCCCTTCCTCCGTGCAATACCGCCCTCAAACCCACCTTGGGGTTTTTTGACCTGCAGTTGGGTTTTTAATGTGCAATCAAAAAGTGCTGTCACAGGGCAGGGAAAAAAAAACAAACAGGGAGAGAGGAGTTTGTTCTCTCACCCTCGGCGGGCCACAAGCGGAGTTACGAAACAACCTGCCAGCGGAGTTCGCAGAAGGCATCAGAAATATGCAGCGAGGAGCCAGGCTCTTATCGAGGAATTTCACCCCTCTCCTCAGGGAGCCAGAGATGTCTCCAAAGGGAGGAAGGGCAGCCAGCTTTGCCCCATGGATGCAGACCACCACAGGAGGCTGCTGGCACGGGTAGCCAAGACCCCACGCCACCTCGGCTGCCCCTCCGCCGTGGGCTCTGCCCAGTGTTTCCAGTATTAAAGTGGGACCGCGATGCTGCTCTTTCCAGTGGGCCACGCTGGCAGCAGGAGCTGCTGGGGATGCCGGTGCCAGCTCCTGGTAGCCCGGGCAGGTGGGAGGCAAAGCCACCCAGTGCTCGACCAACCGGGACACGACCAGCACGGCACCGGGCAGGTGGCAAAGGGGCTCGGGGTCTTGCCGGTGCCGAGTGCTGCTCCCACTCATCCCAGCCCGGGCTCTCCTTACGGGATGCGAGTTTTCTGCAGGCGCGGTGCCCCCAAGTCACCTCCCCGCCGCCCTCGCTCCACTCCGTGCCGCCCGGGCGGGTCGTTGCGCTTCGCACCCCAAAACCATGGGGGTCTCCCCCGCTGCCGGT
>VWZL01004592.1:354017-404579 GCA_013396915.1 Stercorarius parasiticus
CGGGCAGGTGAGCACCGCCCCCCCCTCCCCGCCCAGCGCCGCGAAGTCTTGCAGTTTCTTTTTTTTTTAAAAAAAGAAGACTCAAATTCTCCTTTTTTAAAAAAAAAGTCTTAAATTGTCTTGTTTGTTTGTCGTTGTTTTTTAAAATAAGTCTTAAATTCTCCTTTTTTCCCCACAAAGTCTTAAATTCTCCTTTAAAAACCCCACAGTCTTAAAACAAAAACACTTTAAAAAAAAGTATTAAATTCTCCTTTTATTTTAAAAAAAGGTTTTAAATTTTCCTTTTTTTTTAAAATAGTCTTAAATCATTATCGTGTTTTTCAAAAGAAGTCTTAATTTCTCCCTTTTTTTAAAAACAAACAACCAACCAAAACCGCACTGCACTTCTCTGTCCCCGGCTCCCGGGGCCACGCGGAGCCGGCTCCTTCCGTCTGGAAGCGTTTAGCCGTACCTAACAGCCCGTGACCGTCCGATGGCAGAGCCCGGAGCTCCAACTGCCCCGGTGGGTCCCCAAGCGGGATGGAGGAAACAACCCCTTTTTGGAGAGGAAGAGCTTGGCCTGGCCCAGGATGCGGGTGCGCCCCCCACACCCTGTGCCCTTCAGTCGGCCGGGGGCTTCAAACGCCCTAAAACCGCAGAGAGGTGACGGGAGGGAGACAGGTTCAGCCGGTTTGGGAAGAAGCAGGTGCCTGCTGCCGTGCCGGAGGCTTTGGAAACTCCTCACCTCCTCCCTCCGCCTGCTTTTCCCATCCCAGCTCCCAAAAAACCTACCTGAAGCGCCCCCCCAGCCTTGCATGGCAATGCCCTTCCTCCATGGCCCACCAATCAATGAGGACAGCTGTGGTGGCACCAGCCTCAGCATCCCATCCTGGTGGTCTCCACTGGTGAGGGTGCTCCAGCCATGCCCGTGCTGGTGCAACCCCAGTGCCAAGCGTCTCCCGCAGTGGGGCAGACCTGCAGTTACCTTCCTATCTCTTTATCCACAAGCTCTTGTGAAATGTCCTACCGCTCATGAGAAAGAATAACCCACCCAACAGACCACAGGTCCCCAGGGGGCTGCTCTAAAACAGATCTCAGGGCTGCTGCTCCACCACAATTAACGTGTGTTAATTTTTAGTTATAGTCAGAAAAAACCCCATCTCATGTGGACCTTGTCAGGTTTACGACATCCTTAACTACTTGTTTCTCCGCATCCGAGCTGCTGGGATTAGGAGGTGATGCAACACACAAGTATGTAGCTGTCACTCGGCAGCTTTAATTGGGTTTTTAAATGAAGTTTTCTGTTGTTCTGACATATTCCTCATAATTATGATCTCCTAAAATCAGATAATACATCTGGCGCTCCGTAACATGGGCCATGCCCTGGAGACCTTACAGCTCAGGAGGAACAAAGATCTATATAAGAAAACAACAAAAGCTGTTCTCAGGAGATACATATCTTATTTATTAGCTTGGATACTCTTCTGAGATCCTAATCAGACAAAAACTGAGCAGAGGTTCGTTTGCCACTAGTGAGGACACTTGTCTTTCTTTTAATAAAAAGATTCTGAGTTTTAAATCTTTCTGCCTTTAGCAGCTTGTAAAAAAGACTGGAAATCTCTTTTCACTTGTAAAGCTATTACTGCGAAAAATAAATAAACTTCTAACTCTGCAGCCGCATGGCTGTGTGATCCCTTGATCTCCTGCCCTACAAAGACTTCATGCCTTGCATCAACCGAGATGGATGAAAGTGTCCAGGGGATAGTTTCATACTGGTGAGCTCTTCCACACCGGCTACTCATGGACCACCTCCTCCAATCCTCGCTGTGCCTCAGCCCACCTCCAGGTTTATTCCCGAAGCTCAAAAGCTCATCTTCAGGGACTGACGCAGGAATAACAAGCAAGTTGATTTCTGGGGTTGTGCTCGCTGGTTCCTCGCTGGGTTTTCTAAAGATGTGTCTTAAAGTCTTGAAGACTTGCATGCTCCTTGTACACTGAGCAGTCAAGCTGCTTTCGGGAGGAGAGTGGAGCTATCTCAGCATCTTGAGCAGTTGAATTATAACCAAGCAGGTCCTTTGGTCTCTCCAGCCGCCTCCCTACTGCAGATGAGATAGAAACCCTATCTGAGTTTCTCCAAAGAAGATGATGCTGTCTTGGTGACGTGCTCAGGAGTGCAACAAGAAGACTCCTTGCTCTGAGACTTCTTAAGATACAGAATATGTTTGCACAAAAAAAAACCCCTCATGAGTACCATGCGCTACCAGCAGGTCACCATTTGGTGACCAGCTATAGTATCTCTTAACAGAGCTCATCTCCACTGAGATGGCCACCCAAGCGAGCTCAAGCACAGTACTGTTAGCCTGTGCTACAACATGGCACTGCGTGGTCAGGGTGGGGGATGAGGGGAAACAGGTATTTGAGGGACTGGAATCTGCAGAACTGTTGGGTTTTGTCTTTGTGCTGAAAGCCAAAGCCCTCTGAGCTGTTGTTGGGAGAGTAGAGGGAAGTTTCTTTTTCAGGCCCGTCTCCAAAAAGAAAGAGTGAGAAGTCAGATTTTCAGAGGTGCCCCACATCCAGTGGTCTCCACAGGAGCTGGATGCGGTCAGCATCATGGCTATCAGACTTTTTGGCCGGCCTGAAGGTCATCTGTCATTTTACCATCTCCCACCAGGCACTGCTGGGAGACAAGGGCTGCGTGGTACCTATGGTGCTTTCCTCTCCTTCTCCCCTTAACGTGGACTGCTTGAGATCTTGGGAATGTGCCACTGGACCCTGCCAGCCTCAGGAGATATGTCAGTCACCCCCTTTCCTGATGCAGCCGTGACATTTCACATGCCACAGAGAAATTACCCAGTGCATCCCTCACCTGGCTCAGCCCACAGAAGGGCGCGCTCACCCCAGAAGACGAATTTCCCTCTCAAGTAAAGACAACCATCCCCACAATCCCAGAATTTCCAGGGGAGCCCTGCCACTGGGAGAGAAATGTGGCCGTTACCATATGGCATGTTGACTTCCTCTTCCAGCAGACCCGTCCTACCTCAAGAGCTGTAACTCAAAGCCAGAAGTGACAATCTATATATAAACATATATAAATAATATGTATAATTACAAATGTATAAATATATACTTTATATATAGAAGGAGAGTATATATACAGGAGTACTGCCTCCTGTTGCTCAGCATATACTTGTAGCAGGGTTGTGAAGTGCCTGTTGACCCTTTCAGCACTCTTAGGACTTTGGGAAAGTTTGGAGGGTGTGAAGTTTTTCCAGGTTTCTTTTGAAGGTTTTGAACCCACCATTGTTTTTCTGGCAAGGGTTTTATTACGCAACCATACACTGTTTTGCTAAGAGACAGAAGATGCTGCCTTGAGCATAACAAAAGGGCTTGTCTGGAAGAATTTTCTCCTCTGTTTCTAGGACAACAAGAGACATGAGAAAGAAAAGATGCTGCAGCATCACAGGAAAGCTGAACTGGGACTCCGCACCGCAGAGCCACTGCAGTAGCTGACTGCCAGTGCACCATGGACCATGCCCCGCCATTCCCACCCACAGCCCTGCTTGGGTTTGGGCTTGCAGAAAGGAGAGACCTTGGTCTGGTGGGAAGACCTTGGTCTGGTGGGAAGACTAGCTGTTCTCCTTCAAGGGCAGGCCTTCTGGCCTTGGAAACTTGATATATTTCCCGTCCTCCTGCTTTATTCAATGAAGTATTCATTCTGCTTCTGAAGCAAGCCCTCAAAAGTTGCTGAGGACTTGTCTCCTGGGGCTGCGATAGGAATAGGGATGCTCAACAGCAGCCTGCAGGATGCAGTCTTAGACAGCAAACTTTGGCTATATTGGTCTTCTTACGTATTTGGATTGCAGCTCGTAGGCATACAGCACTTTTCTGAAAACACTAACAGCAGTTGCAATGTCTGCATGTGCCTATCTGCTTTCCACACCTATGGTGGGGGGGGCTGTGAAGGGAGATGACCGGCAAAGGGTCTTGTGAAGAGTGGTGCCCAGGAAACTCACGGTGCAGACGAATGGGAGCCAAGTGGAAAGGCAGCACTGTAAAAACCCACGATGGGGTCAGAGGCAGAAATCACAGATCCCTACATCCTCCAGAAACCTGCATTGCTGTCTCTTGCAAAAGGTCCAAACCAGCAAAATCTACCTTCAAAGTGGAAGTGAAGAACTCAAAATGCGCAGCGGGGGTCTCCCTTACTCCTTTTGCAATAAAAGGTAGAAAAAAAGGGATGTAATTAGGTTGGAGCTCCTGCGTTCCCATCCAGCATCCCCAGGGGAGGGTATGGCTGGGTCATTACAGCTTCATCATCATTCCCCACTTCAACAGCACATTGAGCCGTGCAACGCCAGGAACAGAGGAGGAAGAAACAGCCGAAACAACGGTGGATGGAAGTGAAGAAAGGGAAAATGGGACAAATAGAAAAGGGGAAAGCGCAATGGTGTCAGGAGGAGAAAGGATGCCCAGGGCATATCCCACAGGCTTTTATTTCCCATCCAGGTGCTGAGTAGGATTCTCAAGATCTGCCTTTCGCCTAGGAAATAGCTCCATTAATTATGGCTATTGAGTATGGGAATGCAACAGCTCTTTGCCACTCTGCTGCTGGGGGAGCCTGTGACCCGAGCAGTCCAGGTTTCCCAAGCATTTAGCAGTGTGGTCATGCTAATTTAGTTCGGGTTTTTCAAAGGCTTGCCGGGAAAAGTCCTCTCCTTCCCAGAGGCATTGAAAGTTTTGACCTCCCGACCCTCCCTTTTACCAGGAGGTTCAAAAGCAGTGTTGCAGCTGTTAAAGTTTTTCTTCATGCCTCAGCGATTCTCTGATGGGGGACCAAGCTGGTGTTTAGCTAGGCTTGACCTCTCTTCTTTGAGCCTGGAGATGTCTCTTTCTTGCGCTGCTACAGGCAGGGCAATGCTGGAAACCTCCCTGCCCTGCCATTCATTCCCTCGCCACGTGCAAATGCACCAGTACCCGTTACTAATCCATCCCCCACCAGGAGCTGGGGTTCCCGGCACTGATCCTATTTGTCCATCAAGCCGCAGATTCATTTACATTTAATCCACCGTGACTTGTCTGTGAAACACAGCCCTCCTCCTGCTCTGATGTTGGCATCCACTTGGCTTCCAAAAGTCAACTGTTGGTTTCTGAAAAAAAAATATAAATCCCCTCCCAATAGGCTACTGCTGGCCTTGCATGGACTTCAGTGTCTTGTCCTCCCCTCTGCTGCCAAGGCTCATTATTTTCAGAGGACATCCTCCCCTTAATTTACATCTTTTTCACACATACACGGTGCCAGAGTTCCTCTTCCTCAAGGACCAAGATCCACCAAAGCACCTGAGCACAGGTTTAACTTCAAGCATCTTGGTTTTGGATGGCACTGTGTGTGTCACATCCCCAAGCTAAGAGGTTGGAGATGGATGCCCTGATTCATTACTGTTGTACCCTGTTACTCACATCAGCGTGATTTCCAAGCTAGGACAGGGGTTGGTGCCTTCTGCTTTGCACAAGTCCCACCAGCTCATCCCGGTGCCAGAGCATCAGGATAGGATGCAAAGTGAGGTGTGAGGAGGCAGGAGAGGAAAAGTACCAGTTCTTAGAGTTGTGGGATTAACCACAGTCACACCAACAGATTAGGGTCATTAAAGTAGTCATTATAAAAGGGAGAGTCCTACTGTGAATAATGACAGGTGCTTCACACTGGCAGGTGCCTGGTCCCTGTGGTGGAGGCTAAAAGGTGGTGAGATAGTGATGAGCACTGTAGTTGCAGTCATCTCCAAGGCAGGAGAAGCCTTTGCCTTTTTTACACCTTTCCTGACACCTGAAAATGGTGGTAAACACAGAAATGCGCATGGCTGAGGGCCTGAATTACCCTGGATTATGTCCCCAACATCCACGCTGCAGAGCCCTCTGCAGAAAGGTGCTTGTGATAGAAGCTGGGGTAGGAACCTGCTCTCTGGCTCCTGCATCCCTGCTCAGTTACTATCTCCTTAAGGTGAGCTCAGCTTCCCCGGCTGCAAAATGGGGATAATGTTTACTTTGCTTGCAGGGGTGTGGAGGAATAATTAATTAATGTTTATGAAGTTGCTTTCAGATCCCCGAAGAAGAGGGGTGAGATAAGCAGCGGGGATTCATGAGGTAGGTGCAAAGTGTTATGATGAATTATTGCGATTCGAAGGTAAATTATTGTTATTGCCGCCTAATAAGCAGATACAGCCATTAGACTCTGATAATCTGATTTCTAACTCTGTTAGTTTCTTTTTTCCTCCTTCTTCCCAACAAGAGCGTGGTTTCACCCCCGCTACTCACACCCATTTGACTATACTACCCTGATAAATCATACGGGGCTGACCCATCTGGCCCAGCTTCTGGTGGGAAGGAGAAGCGTGGTGCAGCCACCCCCAGCGCTAGCGTGGATAAGACCTGCAACGGGGCAGCTTCAACTTGCACCACCTGCCGTAAGCTTCTCACCTGTGACAGCATCTCGGGGAGGCAGAAGACTCTTCCTTTGCAATGGGGAGCATCCCCAGAGGCCAACTCCCATCCAGCTTCAACCAGCAAACTTGCTGGGGCAGCTTCTTCAAAGCCTGCTGCAGGTCAGGAGGTGCGAGCGCTCGGACGAGATGCCGCTGCTCGTGGTTACCACCCCTCAGATGGGCCAGGGAACGTGCCCGGGTGCTTGCCCTTAGCTCAGCCTTTGCTTAGAAAGACTTAAACCTCTGGCAAGACCTTGCACTGGCAATGGGTTAGGGGACCACGGGGGCAGCAACGCAGCGAACAGGCGTGTGGGACCTCGGACCTGCTCTAAGCTGGGCTGAAAACAGTCTTTTGGCAGTTTGGCCATCTCTGCCTTGAAACCAAAGCAAACGTGACCTGCTTTAAACCAGTGTGAGTAATGTGAATCCCGGCCTGGCGCGAGCAGGTTTTTCCGGTTCTGGCTGCAGCCTTTCCCCCTCCTTCCCTGCCCGGGCTCCCAGTTTCACACTGGGAGGGCACTGGAGCCTGGGGAGGAGCATGGCTTCCACCCTTTGGGACACCTTTTCCTGCTCTCTACCCGTGCCTTTCCCATTGATCCCAAATTGCTTTTCCAACACCGTGCGTCAGAAGCCACCTGCCAGCCTGTGCTCTCGGAAACGCCCATATTACAGCCAGCCTACCCCATGTTTCCAGCCTCGCATTCCTCTCACACCACCAAAACCAGAGGTCCTCTCTGATGGCCTTGCTCTGCTGCGTTGGTTGTGACAGGCGTCAGAGCACAGCAGAGTCCCACACCAGCTCTCTGCCTTGGCAGGACCCAGGTGGGGACCTTGGGCAGAAACAAGTCCAAATTGCTTTGAGTACTGACTTGGACATCCAAGACCACCTCTAGAACCAAGCCTGCAAAGGACAGGCAAGTTGTCTAGTTTCTAATTGTCCTGTATTATTTTTATACTCAAAACCATCTTCTTTTCTTCTTTTTTTTTTTTCTTTTTTTTTTTTTCCCCCAGCTAGGAAGACCACGGTTATGCATGAAGACTGCAGTTCAGCAAGATAGTTACATCTGAGCTGGAGCTCATCACTAAAGACTTACATCCCTGCGGGATAACAATAGTTATCCTTAGTTATTTCAAATCCTAAGTGTTTCCTATATGCACCTGAAACACAAAAAGAATGATGCCTAAATAAAGAGGAGCAGATTTTTTTTTTTTCCCTCTTTGACAAAATTTTGCAGTTTGTCTTTTAAAGATAAATTAAGGGACTAATCAAGGGACTGATTTTTTTATTAGCTATTGATTTTACATGATGATTTTGTTTGTCAGATTACTTTATTTGCTCTCCATGTCCGGAGTACTTGAGTAGGTTAGGTAACATATCTCAGTCAACTGGAATTCACTTGGAAAGCCAGAGAGAAAACTGATTTTATTACCTACTATGCTAAGAATAAATAGTACCTGATGCGCACGAAGTATCGCTGTATTCTTAACCCAAGGTTTTCTAGTCACTACATAAATCGCGCAAACAAAGTTGCTTTTCCATTTGTATGTTAGCAGCACGCCTGAAATAGAAATATCATCCAACAGATGCACATTCAGCATGTATCTTCCTTTCTATTGGAAAGTCAGTAAATTGGCTTTCGCTTCCATAACGCTGAGCTCTTGGCAATTTTCGAGCGCAGCCGTACTCAGCACACGGCAGGCAGCTCTCATAACAGGTGATCTAAGCAAAAAGCAGGATTTAGGCTGCCCTTGCTCACCGAGAGTTTCCGCCTCTTAGTAGTCAAGATTTGCCCTCAGGCTGCGGGTTAGTTAAAGAAGTCAGGGGAAACCCAGCACTGATGAGGCTCTGCAAAGTGCTGCTCATCTCCTGCAGCTTGTGTGAGCCAGCACAGCCTCAAAACACACGCAACAGCCCCGACAAGGACATGTCATGGCAGATGTTGGCACCTCCAAATGGCTCTCCGGTGGGTCCTGCGTTTCCTACCGAGCATCCCCCCTCTTCCCACCATGGCATGGGAAATATGCCTGCCTGGCATTCAGAGAAAGTGGAAAACCACCCAACAGCCAGAAACTTCAGACTGGACGAAGCCTGGAGCACATCGCCCTCAAGAAGGGGGAGTTTTAGAAAACACCACCTTTGTGAAACCGGAGAGAGCAGACAATACAGAGCCTGGCATGGGCAATGAAATATGTATGTACCTAGGACCTCATCCAGCTCTCTCCAGCCGCTGCACCTCTTGCCTTTGCATTCAAGGGGCTCTGGATCCCACCCAAAAAAAGATGCAGGGGAACAAATGTAGCCCTGGCAACCCCACTGAGGGCAGGGAGGAACAAAGAGGACCCCCCCGGGCTGAATTTGTTTCCATTTTTAATCCTTATCTATACCCATCACCCCCATGCGTGGAAAGAGGCTTCTCAGCTGTATAGATTTGCATTGCTATGAGAGTTTGAAGTGATAAAACATTTGGCCTGCCTATTCAGAAGCAATTAGTGATTCAAAGCAGCCTGAGCCGTCTTAAAGGGGCCTGCTTTTCCAAGAGACAGGTGTTCTGAGCTGACTTCAGGGGAAAATTGAGATTTTTAGAAAACAGAAGTCACTGGTTGCTTGAAAATATAGTTCCTTCAAGTTTTAGTAGGGAAAAAAAATATCGCACAGAAGATTCCAGTTTAGGCTGGTAAAATCTAGGACGGGGTGGGGAGAAATGGCTTAATTTACAGTGCTGGTAGAAGTAGCGCTTTATCTATCTATTGAACACATAGGATTTACATATTCCTTTTCTGGGTTAAGGATTTCCCCTCCACCACCACAAGTAACACAGGTACAGCCATCTCCCACTAATGCTGCCATCCCAGCATCCCTGTCCCAATGCAACATCAGCTCCAAGCCAGAATTTCTCGCCCAGATCTCCTACCAAGGGAGGAGGTATTTTTTTGAGCATTGTTACTCTTAGACTTTTAAATCCAGCTTGGCAAAAGGGCAGCCAACACCAGCCTTTAGTCTGACTGCAGGGACCAGCACATCCTTGCTGCCGCCGTTGCAGGGCAAACCCGGGGAAGGAATGAGACCTGCACCACAGCCCATGCTGTTACAGCCTCTGGCAGGATGAAAAGCCCTGGAAAGGCAGCCCAGGGATGGTTAGCTCTCAGGGCCCCTGGGGAAAGGCAGGAAAATCCATGCCAAGGGAGAGCTTGCCCATGCAGAGACATTGTGAGAGGGCAAGCTGGTACACAAATGTCCAATGCAGATGGGAAAGCGTCCACCCTCCCCCTGAAGGAGTTATCCAATGGCGTCCTCCCCTTGCAGTTCCTTTCCTCCCTCTATAACCAGAAGACATAAATAGGTGCCTGCAACAGGCAACTGAGAGAAAAGTGAGGCTTTTCCTTGATGCTACAGAGGCTCCAGCTCCTCCCTATCCCCACGCCGCCGAATTATGCTGACACAACCATTGAATTGCTGGATACAGGAGAAAAAAAGGGAGGAGGAGGAGGAGATCTCTAACTTCCATCTGGAGGTGTCTTCTCCTCCCCACTGTACTGTGTACAACACCTGGGCTCCCTGCAAAAGCATCCCATTCAGCCAAAGTCGTTTCCACTACACGTGCCACGTTGCTCGGGGGCTGCTGCTGGGGCTTTGCCAGGCAGAAAGCAGCAGAAGACTGTAGGAAAGGGTAGGGCTGAGTTAAAAAAAGAGGATTTCTTCAAGAGAGCGCTCGAAAGCTAACAGGGCAGAGGGCCACAGCTGGCTGGGGCTGCATTTTAAACAGCTTTTTAATCTGAGAGCAGATATATCCATCATCGTCTCTAACATCTGTCTGGCAAGTGGGATGGGTGGGGACAATAATCTCCCAGGCTGTTACATGCAGACTAGGAGAGAAACTAGGCGGCAGATAGATTTGGCACCCCTCAGGGGTTTCCAAGGCAAAGCACCAGTTGCAAATGGGTGCTGCTTGGCCCCGGCGAGCGGTGGAGGAACACCCAGGTGGTGCGGATATCCCCCTCTCCCCATGGCGCTGCGGGAACCAAACCCTCAGCGGGAAAAAAATACCCTCTACTACATGTAGCTCTGCAAGGCTTAAAGAGCATCTCAGGCTGCTCAGTTTGAGCTGGGTTTGAGTGATTCAGTACGAGTCTCCAGCTCAGATCAGGGCCTGCAATACGCACTTGCACACATACGGGGACATCTCCTAACCCAGAAGCTTTCAGGCTGGAGAAGACTAATAAAAGGAGAGAGAAAAGGCACTTCTTCCTATTTCTCAAATGGAGAACAAAATTCTCCGAGCCAGCCTAAAAGCAAAATAAACAACACGCAGACACCAACTTGCGTTTTTAGGTACTTGTATGTCCTCACGCAACTGATCCCGTCTGATTTTTGCCCAAGCTACAAAGTGTCAAAGGCAGAGTCGCGAATCCCAACGACTTTCCCTGGTCCCCAGCTGCTGAACCTGTACTTTCCCCGCCCGTGCAGAAAAACTTGGCCAAAACAAGGGGCCAGACCTGCAAACTTATCCCAAGTGCTCTTCAGAGGGTGCGACACCCACAAGAATAACTTAGAATTCAGGGCAAGGTCATAAGTGCGTGTGAAATGCGAGAAGCATCAGTGAGGAGAGAGCCACAGGCGCTGTGGAAGAGGACCAAGATACCTGGCTGGGGCTCGTCTCAGAAGATCTGTCAGCCCTCACAGCATCTGCTGTGTTTCTTGTCGCCCCAACAGTAGCTGATTACGTGGATATCTCACTTTTCTTAGCACGTACACACGCACCATCAGGTTTTAACTCCCGCTCTTGCGAAGACACGTTAGAAGCGTGACCCAGAAACGCTGC
This sequence comes from Stercorarius parasiticus, assembly GCA_013396915.1. Classification (NCBI taxonomy): domain Eukaryota; kingdom Metazoa; phylum Chordata; class Aves; order Charadriiformes; family Stercorariidae; genus Stercorarius; species Stercorarius parasiticus. Next base: position 365,293 of record VWZL01004592.1, read on the forward strand.
AAAGGTTCAGAAAGCAAAGCATACCAACAATTTACTTCTTCAATCTTACACTTTAGGGCTGTGATGCTTTTTGAGTTGACAAACTGGTGTGGGACCAAGAGAGTGCTAAAATACCAGAAGTTCCATCCCAAAAGGTGTCAGAGAGGATAAATCGAGTCTAACGACAGCTACAGGAAGGACTTTCCTAGATCCTATGGGACCTTCAAGACCATATAGCTATCACTTGGAAAAGCTCATCAAACAAGAAGCAAGAGGAGATACAGCAGAACCGGTAGGTCTGGAAGTGGTCCAGGAAACCATCTCAAACCCACTGTTGGTGGTCAATGTTCACCCCCTTCCTCCCAGAGGAAATTGCCGTCCACTCTGGTTCACTCGTGTGACAAGTTTTTCCCTCCCCTACCTCTGCTCAGGTGCGACCGTGTCAGCCGTTTTTCAGCCAAGGGGATGCTTTGCACTGAAGGAATCCGGAGACAAGCCTTGTAATTAGGAGGTGGGTGCCACCCACCAGTTAAGCCCTTCTCCTTCCTCATTCAGCCTGGGAGATGTACAGCCAGGGTTGTTTATATTGCCCATACAACTTATCATTTGTGCATGCTGCTTTCCATCTTCAAAGCGCTTCGGCAGGTGTTTTGCAAGCTTCTCCCCAGCCCTCATGTGACAAAGGTTTTGGAAAGGGGATGGAAGGGGAGCGGGGCAAAGGAAAGCTAAGTAATTTGCCTCGGGACAAAAAGTGTTGGCAGTAGAGCCAGGATCAACACTCAGCAGCTCCTGCTGTTCAATCTCGTGCTCTGATCTTTGCCTGTACCTCACCACCTTCAGGTTCAAAAATGGTGGTGTGAAGCCTGATGCTCACCTTGGTACCAGAGAGCAGATTTCCAGGGATTTCCTTCAGCTCAGTACTCTTGTGGTCACAGCCACCAGACCCAGTGGTCCTGGACCAATGATTAAACTAAATAATTTCAAACATCTGGCAGTGGTTTGTAAAACCACGATCAGCATGTGCTTCCCTGAACAGCACCACAGGAAAGAGAAGGGAAAGGATCCATCCGTGACCTCTCATCCCAGCTGATACTTTGGACTGGTTAAAGCAGGCAGTGGTGGCCTGACAGCCTGTGCTGCCCCCTCCATCAAGCCGGCGCTAGTCTTGGTGCAGAGAACTGGATCAAGGACTGGTCCAGCTGTAGAAAAAACCCATGGGAGAAAAAGGTTATTTTTTTTTCTGCCAGACCAGTGCCTCTGTGTCACGCAGTCAGGGAAATGCTCGTGCCAACAAAGGAGAAGGTGAAGGAGCGAGTGCTTGGATCAGGCTGGGGGATGAAAACAGCTTAAACCGCTTTTCCCATTGCTAACTGTAGCAGCAGAGCAGCTCCAGGCATGTCGACGGAGCTACAGCAGCCTGGACCAGCACTGTCGTTAGTATCGGCCTGTACCTGGAACTATCTGGTCCAGTTGCCCAAAATTCGTAATATATTGATAACCCTGCTGCAGCTTTACCATCAGCACTCCTGACTTTCTAAACCCCTTAAATCATTGTTGGGCCAAGAGCAGCCCCTCTCCTGGGTGGTCCTGGGCCCACAAACTGCTTATTTTCTCCCCTTCACTGGAAGAATCTCATGCTGAAGATTGTTTTGCTGGTTTCGCTGCAATTTTTCTCTCACAGGGAGAGAAAGCTCATTAAAACGGAGGGAAGGGACACACTCCCCGTCCTTGTCTCTTAATTATAAGGCAAAATGAAAAGGCTCTAGCAGATAACGAGCGTTCCCAGTACCAGACCCACCTGAGGAGCTGCTCCCTTGGGTGAGGTGAGAGCACCACCATCAGCCCCTTGGCTCTGCTGGGAAAGCCCCTATCTAAACCTGCCTTTTGCGCTCCTGCTGGCAATGTGTGCCAAGGCTCTGCCCCCCGCTTTGCTTCCACCCTCCCAGCTGTAAAATAGACATAATGGACATGGCATCTTTCCCAAAGCCCTCCAGGACCTGCTGACGAAGACTCCAGAAGCATTAGAGGACTCTAGTGTCACCATTGCTTTGGGAATTATTCCTTTCTGGGGTAGGAGAGGGTGGCAATTATAGGAATCGAGTCTCCAGCCCTTTCCTCCATGCACAGGGAAGGCAAAGCAATTTTGGCTTCTCCACTGATGGTTATGCAGGACAAACAAACACAAAGTGCCACGGCTGGAGACTGCAGGCACTGGGGTGATGCAGAGCTGGAGACAGCCCCGGACGTGAGGGCTAGGTGAGGACAACCAGCTCCGCGGACGCTCAGGCTGAGTAATACCCTGAGGAGCCCAAATGCATGCGGAGATGGGTGGGACTTGGGAAATCTTGCCCAAGGGCCAATGGGGCTCTAGTGAGTGACCGCGCGAACTCCTGCAGATCCCACATTCATTAAAAGTAAAATTAATGTCTCCCTTTAATAACCTCATTAATGATGTCTGCTCTCCTAGGAACCAGGATTGCTTGGGGCTCCTGTCTATGGAGAAGATCGGAGCATACATGAAGCCTTCTGGTGAGTGAGCTTTGCCAGGGTCCCTCTGCTATGAGGACTCTGTGGTGTCTGACAGAGATTGGGTCTATGCTGGGCCTTCATAGGGACAGCGAACGAGTCTGTCTTTCTCTTTCCTACCCTCAAGACCCATTTTTGGGACACTTGCAGATGTCCCACAGCAGAGCATCTCTACTTCTCAACAGTGTTTAAAGGGTATGAAGAGAAGGAAGGGGCACAGACTGACAGGCGCACAAGTCTTACCATGAGTATCTCTTCTTCAAGAAAGCAAGAAGAAAAAAAAACAGATGAAGCGTTATTTTTCTTGGTAAGGAGAAGTGATAATTTCCTGGTCATGATTCAGCGCTGTCATATGGAGTCAATGACTGTCCTTTATACACCTCTCAGCTTTGCCTTTAAAACGCCGCTCATGACAACACACCTCCCGGTAAGGTGCAATTACCTGGGAGTTCACTAGCTCATCGCTAGCAATTACCCAACTGCCTTGTGTCCCATCAACCCACCCTAATCACTACTTCACCACTGCAGCCCTAATACTGGTAGCTCCTACTCTCAACAGTAAATACCATCATTAAACATCTGGGAGTGAATTTACCACCAGCACAGAGTGATTCCTTGCTGGGGTCATTGCAAACATGCAAACCGAGCAGAAGGATTGTTATAAAATATGATCCCACTCAAATAAAAGCAGATGCTATTTGCGAGCAACAGGCAGTGTTTATCCATAAAACACCAGGAAAGACAAGTTATTCAATGACTATCTGGGAAAGTCCTGCTTCACTGGGGCTAGCGTTCCCAGTTCATAAACTGCCTCGATAGAACTGTTCGGAAGATACAGAGAGAGCAGAATTTCTTCCAGTTTATGGCCTGCAAGGTGTAAGTATGTTTTCCTCTCTCTTGGGTTTCAGACTGACGTTACTGGTCATGGGTTTAATAAAGCCTGAAGAATGTACTTGGCTTAACCCTTCAGAGAAATGAGGCTCATTTGAACAAACTGGAGCAGGGAGAGCTGTTGGTCCACGTAGGAGCAGCATCACCCAGTCCCAAGCTGTTGAACTTTAAAAGCTGGCTCTAAAAACATGATTGTTGAAAAAAGTGATTAAAATACGCAATTCATTTCATTCACCTTTAGGATTCCAGGTTCATCTAGGAATGAACTACACGGGACAGATGTTTTCCCTTAACTTTTATTTAGATACAAAAAGCACCATCGATTCTCACAGATCCAGTAACTGGGTCTTCTAGGCAAAGCCTATACTGCTGTACAGCTCCCCCTAAAATTGTAAACTTTGGCAACACTGCAAGATGCAGGATTTATTTTTTTTTTTAAAACTGACAACTTGTGCTACGTATTCATATTTAAACAGTGAAAAATTATCTATGTAACAGGCATGACCCTTTCCCTCTCTCTAATCCCCCCTCCAGCCCTGGGACGGGCTGGCTGTGCTAATCTCACACCTCCAGGTCATCACTGCAAATCCAGGTCAGCAATAACCAGCACTTTGCTTCCCTTCACGAGACTTCTTGGCGATTGCACCATTGGCTTTATGACTCCTCTGGCAGAGGAGCCCTTGTCGCATCCTGCTCCCAAAGTCCCCTTGCCTCTGTATGTAAAATGGTCCGGGATGGCTCCCATGCTCCATCACCTACTCCAGGGATAGGTCCAGCTGTGATCTGGCTGGGGGGTGGAGGGAAACAGCTGGATGGCCGCAGTCACTTTGCCAAAGTGTGTGCCCTGTGCCAGGTGTGCTCCCAAGAGATCTCTGGACAAAGCCTCCAAATGCTGTTTCAGGGACGGGGCAAATCATAGATGCCCCCTCAGCCCGAGGATCCTCCCCTCCTGCTCCAGCTTTGCTTGACACGCTGGCAGCAAAACTCTCTTTGCTCATTTTGTGATGTCCCTCTGCCTGCCACCAGGATGCCAAGGAACTGCTCTTCTGCTACGAGCATGAGGCTAGGAGGGATCTCCAAGTCTCCTCGTGCCTCTGGATCTATGGGAAAGGCTTATTCAGGCAGCCCCAGCCCTGTGCCCTAATAAGTAACACAAGCCCTGAGACAAAAGGTCTTGGTATTGTGAGCCCACTCTGTCCCTTACTTGCGGCACCAAGGCTTTTCTGAGTGGTGGTTCTGCTTTTCAATGCGTGCCACTGAATTCACGCAGGATGCCAGCCCTTCTGCAAGCTCACAACCTACCACTGAGCCAGGAGGCTCCTCCAGGATGGATGTTACCCTGTGGAGGGGGTTTCTCATCTTGGACAGCTCGGACTTGCCCCGTCTTTAACGGCTGGCTCATGGTTTCACACGTGTGGCTCTGCCAGTATTGATGCGTTCAAAATGCGCTGTGCTGAGCGCTGCCTTCCCATGCAGGCAAGTGTCCTCCCCCTGCCAGCTCCTCGCACCTCTGCTCCTGTCTCCCAGGTGGAGGGAAAAGCCCTTTCTTTACAGCACGCCCACCCCATGCCCCTCACTTCCCTGCAAACGGCTGAGCCCCGGGGGGCCCTTCCCTCCTCACCCCCCGGCTCCAGGGGGACAGGCATGCAGCTGGGTCATGCTGAGGCAAAAGCAGAGCAGCTCTCTATCAGCAGGAAAAGCTCTTTCTTTTCAGTTTAAAGGCACTTTCTTCTAGCACAGCTCCTAGCCCTGGGTGCCCTGCAGGGTTTTCATGAGTTTCATTAATCAAGCAAACCCAAACGTACCAGAAATCACCTGCTCCGTCCTCTTGGGCCAAGCGAGCTGACCACAGGACTGTCTGAAGACCCCTTAACTCCTCTCCCACTACATAGCTTCTCCCCAAGCATCCCTCCTGCAAGCCCCACTGAACGGTCACTTTCAAGACTCCAAAAACCCCAGTGATTTCCCCCATGCCCCCACACTTAAGCCAAGCTCCTCTGCTGCCGTGACTGTGCGGGACCACAGACACTGACTGAGCGAGTGCAAAGTCAACGCCAGCAGCAGCCACCAGACACCTGCTGTGCAAAAGGAGCAAAACTCATCCCAACTCCAGAGCTGGGGCTGGGATATGGGCTGGGACCGCGCAGGGGGTACCTGGAGGAGGAGGGCCAGTGGCCCTTGGTGCCGTTCCTCGCTCCGCGGCTCTGCCTTTCCCCAGCGCGCGCCGCACTCCTAGAGCGGGGACAAGAAAGTCTGGCTCCTCTGCTTCTCGTTGCCTGGACACCTCGGCGTTCAAACCCGAGCTGGGACCAATCAGCCCTGGGGCCGGGGAGCACCAGCCCCACGTCATCCGCCGCCGGCGTTTATTTGAGCAAAAAAGCGTGACAGCGGTCACACAGCCCGTGGAGACCTGCCTTTGTGCGGGTGGGCTCTGCCCCCACCCCTGCCGCTTGCTGGAAGCCTCTTCTGTCAGGCTGTAGAAAACAAAAGAGCCGAAGGGAAGGGAAGGGAAGGGAAGGGAAGGGAGAAAAGCTCTTCCCTCCGACTGACAAAACTGAGTTCAAAAGCCTGGGCACGTCTTCTCTCTCCACCTCCCAGCTCCAGCCCAGACCCCGGTGGCCACCTCACCAGGGAGAGCCAGTGCCCAGGTCACCTCTTCCCAGGAGCGATGGAGCTTGCTCAGCACTGGCAGGGTGCCCCTCGTGCCCCCAGTGTGGCCACTTCTACCTGCCTAGCTCTGCCCCAGACCACGCAATGTGGGCACGGACCACCAGACTCCAAGCTTCAGGGGTGCTTTCTGGCTCAGATGCGGTCACAAGGGCATGTTTTCTCCCGGCCAGGCCCTGCAAGATGTTTTCTACAGAGCCCAGAATGGGAGCCCTAAGCCCCTCCTGCACTCAGGTGCACGATGCAGACAGACCACCCTCAGTGCTGGCTTTTCTGCTCAAACATGTGCAGCTGCTACTGAGGTGCACACCTGAGAGAAAGAAACAGCCATCATCTTTGCTCCTTCGGTGCCACCGGTGGGAACTGGTGCATTTTGATTGCCCACAGCTGGGGAGGGTTAGACCCACCAGGCTCCTTCCCAAGGTGGGGTAGGTCCAGGTGCCCAGGCAGATACCAGAGAGAGACCTCCACATCACCTTGGTGGTGGTGGTAGGGGAATGGACAACAGGGACGACAACAGGGACCCAGGTGTCCTGGCAGAGCTTCTCCCCTCAAGCCCCTTTGAGCCTCCAACCCAGGCATCTATATGGATCTCCTTCCTGCTTGTGGGACAAAGTCGCAGGATAACATCCTCCACGCCCAGAGCAGATGCTGAGCCTCTGGATAAGCATACCTAGTTTCTGCTAATCCCGCTGCCTGTCGCTTGTTCTCCTCAGCAGAAGACACTTGAAGTTTTGCCAGGTCCCAAGAGAAGAAGACCCGAAATGTGGTCTGAGCATGCTGGAGGGAGGAACCATAGGATCAGCTATGTGTGGTGCCGTGCCTGACTCACCTCTCCATTATACCACCTCCCAAACACTCATTTCACTCCATTAATTAGCTATGCCGCTGAGGTGCAATCCACTCCCGTGGCCAGCACTTGGGCTTGGTTTGCTTGCCACCCAGTGCTGGCAACAATTAACAAATCCAGGCTGGCTCCTCACCCGGCTCCGCTCCACAGGTGGAGGTGGATGAGCTGTAGCAGCCTTTTCCCAGTGGACCCACACGTGGCCTGTACAGCACCAGGCACCCAGACTGTCTTCCTCACCTTCAGGCTCAACACAGCACCTCACAAATGAGGTACGATTGAATTAAGGGCACTGTTTCTGCAGAAGATGGCCTCCGTGAGGCTCTAAAGGACTTTGACTCATTCACTTTCAGGACATACCTACAGTTAATTTGTGGTGACTTTATGGAGCAGACAAACGTACAGGGAGGTATCCGTGTGGCTCTGAGGTTGCTCTGCTCATCCATGGCCTCAGCCTCCAGTGGTGGTAGGACCACGCTTACAGATGTCCCTCCTTTGGCTTAGATGCCAGATTTCTCCATTGACTTGATGTAGGAGGAGAAGGGGAATGACAATCACAGAAAGCAATGGGATGGGTTTCACCCCTTCATTAGCACCATTATCCCAATTACAAAGCTCGGGGCAGGTGGCAGCTGTCAGGCAGGGCTGCAGCCCCACTGGCGCACAGACTCTGGGAATCTTCCCAAAGGGAAGAGGCAACGTGGCAAGAGAGCAGGTGCGTATCAGCATGGAGCCAGGTGGATGTGAAAGGGCATCCCCACCAGTGCTGTTAGTGCTTTTGACAGCAAGTTATGAGGGATGAACAAAATTGCAAAGCAGTCAGACCTGGCCGGCTGGGCATCGCTGCGGTGTGGCAACACACGGCAGTGAGCTGCAGGGTTGCACCCAGGCAAAAGGCAAACGGCCAGCCCTGGCCAGCAGTGGGGATTGCGATGCGGCTGTCAGAAACATCGAGCTGGGGTTGTACCAGCGTTTCTCTGGTGGAAAAAGAGCCATTTCTGCACTTCTTGCACACGCTTTGAAGTGTTCCCCATTATCCTCTACCCATCCGTCCCTACCTGAGCCGGGAGTGAACTTCCAGCCCCCGACTCACTGTCTCTTATCTCAGGTTTTAACGTAGGCAGCTAATCTTGGGTCCCAGCCTCCTGGGGAGATTTTCAGTCAATGGAAAAAACACACTTGGGAGCGACTTCTCTCTTAGGCGTCTGACTCAGCCCCTGGAGGTGCCATCTCCCTCCTCCACACAGGCAGGAGCCAGGTATAACCAGGCATAGTCAAGTGCCTCATGTTAGGTGGGAGACGACTCCTGCCTCCAGGCAAAACCAAAGGATGTGAGATACCGAAATACTCCAGAGGAACTGGGCCTCACTCCTTAGCTAGAAGCCACCACTGACCAGCCGCACGCATTTTGTCCAGGCATGGGCAGCACTGGTGGATTGGGTGACTGAGCTCAGCTCCCTGCTCCAGGACTCACTAGCTCCTTCCAGAGCTGAAGATGCTGCAGCATGGGGAGCACACAATCCCCTTTTGCACAGCTCTCCTGCAGCCGAGCTGTCAGCAAAGCTGTTGTGTTGCTGGACAATGGACATCTGTCCAGACAGATGGGGCATCTGATCACGGAGCCTTTGGGTCCCAGCAGAAACCTCCACCAGCAGGTCGCCATGAGTCACATCGTGACAGGGCTAAAAAATAGCAATGAAATGTGCTAAACTCACTCAGTGGTGGGGCAGAGAGGAATCCACCGGTTAACCATCCAGGGCAGCAAGTGGGTAGTCTTTTCCAGGGTCCAGTGGCTCAGTTTTGACCCTTCTTGCTTCTCCAAGCAAGATCTTCTCTGCCTGTTATTGTTGCAGATGTCCCATCCACAGCCACACAACATCCCACGCACTGATGCAGTGGCACGATGGGATAAGCAGGTGTCTGGATGCAGCAGCACAGTGCGATTTCCCTTCACGTGGTTACTCCTTTGTGAGCTGCCCAAAATCCCCAGCTAGCCACCAGCAGAGCTGGTGGGCTGGTGGAAGGAGAGAAATAAATCGGCTGTTTATGGAGGGGCTGGAAGAGGGCCCAGCAGTTATCGATTCGATTCTTCATTCGATGCGTATTTGAGTGAAGCAATTCAGAACTGCCACATCAATTCAAACTTGCGTAAGAACATTAGCCACAAAACTCAGGAGCTTGGTCCATCTTTCCTAGCAGATCCATTATTCCGAATCAGTCTCTAAGCAACAACAATAAAATGATCTCGGCCTGATACACCAAAGCCTAAAAGCCTAAAAGCCAAAGTTTTTGCTATCACTTTTCTCTGGACAAGAATAATCTATGGAAACGTGCCAAAGACCTGATTCCCTGTCTCCCCCTTACCTCAAATAGATAATATTATAAAAGAAGAATAAGAATAAAGTAAAATTAAGAATATATATATATATATTTGATAAGCACATCTAAAAAATAGAAAAAAGAAAACTTGCAACCCCCTTTAGCACTCTGGGCAACCAGAGCCCAGAAAAATGCCAGGGGTGAGGAGGAAGGTTGTGTTGGCCCTGCCAGTGTGGGAGCAGTGTACAGGGAGGGAACTGTGATCCCTGCTTTTCCACATGGACACTGCACTCTCAGAATAGACTCAACTTGAACTTGTGTATTTTCTCGGTCGCATAATACCTCCAAGAAACCTATGCCCATCTCTGCCCTCCCCACATGACTTCATCTTTCTTTGATCATCTCTTCTTTCCCATATTTTTGGCTTAGCCTATGTCTTCCTCAGACAAACTCCTCCAAAGCAGCGTTCTCCCTCTCTCTCCATTCTCCCTGAAGGGTTTTCCTTCCCCATCGGATTTGTTTTTTCACGTGCCCAGTGGAAACTGGAATGAGGGTAAACACGCTTATTCATGCACATCTCCATCTCCACATCTATATCTCTCACAGGTAAGATGCAAACCCTGCTGTGAATAACAGCTTTAACCATGGCAACGCGCTCCAGAATTACAAACACAAAGGCATGGAGTTTGTAAAAAGGCTGAAAAAAAGCATGAAAGGAGGAGAGGGACCAGGTCCACCAAGGGCTGTCAAGAGCCAGGCACCTGGACTTGGGTTGAGCAGCCAGGTGGTAGGGATGTTTGTACCCCCTGTCCCCCTTTTTCCTCCCTTTGTACTTACACCTCAGAGTCTTGCTAAGAGGAGGTCTTATTCCACCACTTCTGCCACCACTGGGCTTGATTGACCTGGAGTAGAGGTTGCTTCACTGTGCCCCGATATGTTACAAGCGAAGATCCTGGCTGCTTGAAAATCACTGCATGGCCTGATGGAGAGATCGGAGCAGTGGCATGATGCCATTCTCTCGGCTCCATCCTCCTCCTGTGAGATGAGCTGCACGGCTCAGGCTATGAAACCCAACAGCCCCTTCTTTGTATATGGGATACTCAAGTCCCCTCCATGCTGGACACCATCACCATCTCACCTGTGGTCATAGGACAGCTTCAAGTGTACCTCCTGGCTGGATAAATCAAAACATGATTTTCCCACTTGCACTGATTTACTCGTGGAGAGGACAGAGATTGTTGCTGGTATGGAGGACAGAAAACATTGCAGCAATAGAGAAAGCACCTGCAATGCAATCGGATCATTCTTGGCATGCTCGAAGCCTCCAGTGACGAAGACCCTGACCCCGTTATGTGAGGCACTGCATAGACAAGACCCTGTTGCTTGCAAGCGGAAGGGGCAAGATTGATGGGAGGTGGAAGAAAACATGATTTATGATCTGAATTTTCCAAAGAGGAGCAGAAGGGTTGAGCGACCTGCCCACAGTCAGCCCAGATGCCCACGGCAGAGCCAGAAGTGGAGGCAGTCCCGCTGCTGTATTACCTCTCTTGTGGCTGCTAATTCTCTTAAGACACAGGCAGAAATATGTGACTGACACCTGCTCTGGCTGGACTGGTCTCCCTTCTCTGAGATGGGAGGCCAGTCTGGACAAAGGAGCAGCCTTTTTGCTAGCCACGGCTAAAATGTCATCATTTCTGGATGATTTTGACCCTAGAGTAACCTCAGACCTCCTTTTAAAGCGTGATGTGGGTTGTTTAGCTTATTCTTAGTTAAAATCCAACAAGTCCCTTCAGCCCGCAAAGAGTGCAGGAGACGGTGATGAAGCATGCTGCCTACAGACAGTGAGACTGGAGGTGACAGCCGTTGCTTAGGAAAGCTGTAGCCATGCAAATCAGGGAGAGGAGATAAATCGGAGCAGCGTGGGGAGAGGAGCACCTTCAAGGATAACTGGCTAGCGAGGCGGAGGGCTGCTGAAGGGTTAAAGGGTTTTACTGAACGCACAGAAGCGACTAAATGGATCGGAGAGTAAAAATCCAATTAGGAGATCTAACAGGAAGAAGCCAAGCCCTGAAACAATAAAGATAATAGTTTTAGCTGCCAAAGAAGAGATTAGAGCTCAGTGGTGAGAGCAGATTTGTGGCGGGGCCAAGAGGAAGGAAAAATTGTAGCAAAAAAAAATATGAAAAAAAAAAGTTATTGTTCCTCAAGACAGATTCACATTACAGCCTCACCTGCAGCAAAGTTCATCTGGGGACCCAAACTGTGCGGCTAGGGCTTGTTTTTATAATAGGCTGAATGGCTTCAAAGAAGTTCGGAGTTCCACTTTGAGGCCATCACTGACTTATCGGCATGAAATAAGCCAGGAGAGAACTGCCCACAGTGAGGTTTGTTTGCTTGCTTCGCTTTTCTATGTTGTCTTGTAAATACATTTTACCTGGGATAAAAGCAAAGGGCAGGAGCTGGTACAGCACTAAGTGTGTTCCCTTCAGCTCTCGGGCGGCACCAGGCTCTCACTGACGGGCCCTTACACGCCATGGGGTCTCTGCAGGAAAACCAAGCAGATTTAACACTGGGAGGATGGCTCTGTGGTCAGGAGACAGCCCTAAGGTGCTCCTAAGAACATGCAGACACCACCTCTACCCTTCAGAGGAGAGAGTCCTGGATTAAAAAAAAAAAAAAACAAACAAAAAACAAGCTGGTTATGCATGGTATGTGGTGCCAATTACTTAAGCAAACGGCATCACAGGAACTGGCACAGCCTGTGGCCAAGAAACAGCAGCATCTGGAGGGAGGGAGGGAGGGAGGGAAGGAGAGCTGCAGGGCAGGCACGCTCGCCAAGCCACCGCGCTGACCTGTGCCCCAAAAGGCACCTCTTTGCAGCCTCAAACCCAAAACATAACAGGGCAACACGGAGAAGGGGATGAAAGAGGATCAAAGGTCTGGAGGAGCTCCCCTGCAAGCAAGGACTTGCGCAGGTGAGGACTCCTCAGTCTGGAAAAGGCATGACTGAAGAAGTTACGGTAGAGGGCTACAAAATCATGCAGGGCCCAGAGAAGGCTGATAGGGATTGCCCTTGCTACCTCTTCCCAGGGCAAAAATTGGCGCCGATTTCAAAACACGCAGGTCCTCATGTGGTGGGGGACAGACCTGGGGAACTCTTTGCCCAAGGATGCTGTTGGCTGTGAGCATTTACATGTGCTCAAGATGAGACAGGACAAGTTGGTGGGGAAAAAAAAATGATTGGGACTAATAAACACAGACACATGCTCTTTAGGAAGCACGTGGGGCTGTGCTCTTGACCTGTGTTAGTGGAGAATGGTGAGGGGACATACGGGCCACATTCTGCCCAGGTGGACCTCACTCCTGGAGGAGATGACAAGGGGTGGGAATTGAGGGGGTGCTAAGCAACATGCCCTTGGGAGCTCCTACTGCTCCCTGAAGGCTCCTGAGGACACTCAGCGATTCAGACCCTTGGTCTGACCCTAGTACAGGAGTTTCTCCTTACTCATGACTAAGCAGCCACGTGGATCCCAGTCTTGCCCCATTAGGTGTCCCGGATCAGAGCTGTCCTACAGCTTATTGCCAGGAAAGCCTGTCAGCAAGTGATTTCTGCCTGTAGTGCATGTCCTCAACTGGTAGCCTACATCAAAGAAGCCAAGCCGCAGCCTCAACAGGCTTATTGCTGAAGGGTGATTTGTTACACTCAGCAGAAACAGAAGTCCTTCCACTGAAGAATCCCACCAAGCCTATAGAGGATCATCTATCTCTTAGAGTTGAAGCTCCATCTCCAAGCTCATGCAACCCTATTCAGCCTGCAGTTGTGTTTCTCCACCACCAAAAGCACACTGCTCATGTTAGACAGCATAAAGTCACTCACCCCCTTCCTCCGATCTGCTTGTCAGACGGGAACACGGTCTCACCAGTGCCAGATCCCAGCTGGGAAGAGGAAACCTTTGCCAGCCCCATGCCAACCCCCTGGGCAGCGGGTCCCCCTGCCAATTTCATGTGTGCTGAACCACATGTAATATTTGCTAGCTCAGGCAACCACAGAGCTTTAATGTTTAATGAAGTGAAGTCTGCACAGGTGTGGGGGCAGGAGACGGCAGGCTGAAGCTCAAGATGCCTGTGTGCTTCTTGTTGTCCCTCCCATATGATGTCTTCCTTGACCGTCCCTCTGACATTCCCTTCCCATGGATACAAATGATGAGGGGCATGATGGCAAGCTAGACATTGTGGTCTGGCTTTGATGGCCTTGTGGGATCACCAAACCCATCAAGAGGTGCCAGGCACTAGCCAAACCCATGTTTGTGCCTTGTGCCTATTGGGGACCACCTCATCTTGGCCAAAAGAAGGACCATGCAACCTCACAGATAGGTCTTTTCAAGTTCTCATGAAGCCAAAAAATGCCAATGCCTCTGCCTGGCTTACATTTCACTATCTGGCGATCACCTCAGGGACCCCAGCCACGGAGCACGGCGCTGCAGAAGCTGTAATAAACCCTACGCCGTCGGGACATCCTGGGAAGGCAATGGCAGATGAAAGCGCTATTTAGACTGGAGCCGCTGCACTCGCAGCGCAGGATAAGAATCTCACTTAAGCCAAATGTTAATGAGATGGCACAGGCTCTGGGCAGGCTTTGTAGTTTTTTTTCCTCCCGGATTAAGCAGCGGCATGTGAGGACCAGGGAGCTGAAGGGCTGACAGCTGAAGGTTAACATCAGGTTAACAAGCCCTTTTTCTCTGCCTTTCAGCCCCGAGACCCCGAGGCGGGGGGGTTACCTAGAGCAAACGTTTTTAAAAAGGCAGTTCTTTCTTACCGGCCTCTTTCCCTTTCTGGCAGAGGGGCTGCCTTGGGTTCAAAAGCCAACTGGGATGCTGCTTTGCCCCAAGCCGGCAGGACGTGGGAGCGATGGCAAGCCATGGCTCTTCTCCCATCTAAAGTCCACCAGTGTCTCTTTCCCAGGATGAGCTCACTCCTACGCACCTGCAAGTGTCTGCAAGCACCCGAGCTGCATGCAGAAAAGCAGGCTTCAGCTCCTGGCTCTGCAGCTGATTTCTCCAGTGATGCCAGGCGGGTTGTTCACAGACTGACTCAGCCACCCTTGGGTTTCCTTCTATTGCAGAAGCGCAACTGAGATCGGGGCCCTGTCGTCTCTTCTCCAAAGCAAAGGTCATCACCCCTCCCCTCATCACCCTCGTGGTGCGTGCCGGGGTGGTGACATCCCCGGTGGAGCAGTGGTTTCTGTTTGATCACCTGGGTGGTACCACAACTCAAACACAACAAGCATGTTTTTTCCGCGTGTTCCGCTGTGCAGAGGGCTGGGGACTGCCCTGACCTGCACCCAAAACCACCCAGTCTCATCAACGGCGTTAAAGACAGTAGAGCAAAACATAGTACCTTAAAGATTTTTTTTGCAATGCAGATTTTGGTGAATACAATTACGCACCCTTTGAAGATGTGACCCAGCGGCTGCTCTGGATGGGGGCTCCGGGGGTGCTTCCCCTGCGCAGAAAAGTGATTTGCGGGTGCTGTTTCCCAAAGGCATCCAGCCGGGCAGAGGAGAAACTTCGGAGAGGACCATGGCTGACGAAGCTAAACCCAGTTGAATGTGCTGTGGGGAGAAGAGGTTCCGCAACCCTTCCCACCATCTCTGCTATGGGTGCATCAATCCTGAGCAGCCAGAGAGTACTGAGCAGCCCAGAGAGGAGGGAGAGGGGAGGGGACGGGAAGAAAAACAGATCATAAACCACCCAGATACTTCTGCTGTCACCTTCTGGCCACTGCTTCAAGCCTTGTTAGCATTCAGAAGTTGCATGGATTTAAAGCTCTTGGAGCAATTAAAGTGGAACAACTTTCCCAGTCATTTATTTGCACAAATATATATATATATCTCCCTGTAAAATCAAAGCAGCATCCTTTACATCGGCATAATTTATTCTTGCCTGGGAAGGAGATACTGGTACAAGATACTTAAAAGATGTGTTTATATCAAGTGTTGCACCCCTTAAAAGATGAAACTATTTCACTTTCAGAACACCTGCCACATGTCTGACTGGTATTTATACCGATAAAAATGTTGTGTGTGCTCTTGGAAAATGAATGCAAAATAATTAAGAGTGCAAATTTAGATTACTGGAACAGCATTGAGTCTTTTTGTATACACTCCCATTTGAAATAAACACTCTTAATTCAGGTTAATTTATGATTCATTGAAAAAGTCCTTAATTAAACTGAGGGGACCGTTAATCCATTATGTTCCAAATGCGACTGTCAATACAGCTCTCGCCTGATTTGATATTGCCTGTCAAAATCACACCAGAACAGAAACACCTGTGAGTTTCCCTGGGCAGCCAAGAAACCTTCAGGGTCTGTGAGGGGGACGTGGGGACAGTGATAACCCATCCAAGCCTCTTCTTGAGGCTCAACTGCTTGAATGGAGAAATGGCCCTTTTGGGCTCTTGACCCTCTAGTCTCAAGGTCTTCCCACCTCCCTGGTGGCTGTTGTCCTCTGATGGGGCTTTGGAAGGGAATTGCTCAATTCCTAAGGGTGTGTGGGGTGGGAGCCCACCCTGCATCCCATGCTGATCCCCACAGCGATCAGTTGTCAAAGCTTGATCCGAAATGCATAGGTGCATATTAAGGGTTTGCATGTACCCAGTGCTGTAGTTTACCCTGCACACAGCAGATACGGACACCAAAATTGTACCTTGACGAACACCGGCTAGTCGCCCATCATCACTCATAATAAGGCAATAAAGCTTATTCCCTGAAGCCAGCATGAATTTGGGGTATTTGGGCACCCCAGCCCAGCCAGAAACAGGAATGGGGCAGTCAGCATCCACGTCCCACAGTGCCGGGGAGGAGGAAGCATGGCTCTGCTCCAGCCCATCGTCCCCCAGCAGAGGTGGACACAAGAGCAGTGAGGACCAGCCCCAGCTCCTTGCACAAGCCTTTGGGCAGGCTGAGGGCAGGGGACAGCCAGGAGAAGGGCTGAGCCCAGCCTGGGACACATACAGGGCTGCAGGGAACTTGTGAAGCACCCATCTGCCCATAAACCTGGTTTAATAGCCTCCTATTTTTCTTCTGGTGCCAGACAGGAGTCACAGCTGAGAGTCAGGGTCTTTCTTCCAGTCGTCCTCTGAAGGTCTTTTGATGAGAGCTCATTCAGGCTTCTCAGCCTAAACTGCTTCTCACTGGGCTTCCTTCTAAAACTGTTTCACAAAGTGGGTCTGCTCCATGTGGGAAACTCTGAGGAGGCTGAAAACTAGGGTTGAGCACCTGGAACTGTACCGAGATGAAATGTGCTGGATTTTCCCCAAAAGAGCCAGCCTCTTGGGGCAGAGGGGAGAGATGAGGGTGGTGATGGCTGGCATCTTGCAAGAGGTGCCACAGAGAGACTGGGGTGAAATCCAGGGAGACAGCCAAACGGAAGGTAGCCTTTGTCTGAATTCTTCCCATGGGATATGCTTATTTTTGAGATCCCGCACCAGTTCTGTCTGGTGGGGAGGTGCTGGTGTTGCAGTGAAGCGCACAGCAGACTGCAGGGAGGTGCGATCCACAGCAGATCTCCTTATTATCATGCACCATCAGCAAGGCCGGTCAGACCGGGCATGACACACCGGGCTCCTCTCCAATGCAACCAAGACCATACAGCAAAACATCAGATGGAGAGCAGCCCCCATTTCCTGTGTCTTCCACCTGGTTCTTGCTTTTGCTCCAGCGAGCGGAGAAAGTGTAAACTATCCCCTGCCATCACCAACTGGGATTTGTCAAGGGTGAGCTGTGTCAAACTCATCCAACCACCTCCTGTGGTGGAGCCACCGGCTTTGTGGAGAGGGGAAAAAGTAGGAGACAACAGATTTTGATGTTAGTAAGACTTTAGGCATTGTTATGGATAAAACATTCTCATAGGTAAGTCTGGCGAATGATTGTAGAGATGAAAAACACTACTCAAGGAGCGCACAGAGCATATTTCCTGGTTGCTCAGGTCAAAACAAAGAGGGCCCAAAATTGTTAACCCATTCAGGTATTCAGTCTGGAGATAATAGCAAACAGGAGGAATTGCCCGGATTGAAAGGGATTATGATTCAAAATGGTCTTGAGAAATCGGAGAAAGAATCTGGAATGCCCCTCTCCAAACATAACTCAACAGAAGTGAGGGTGAGGTGAGATAGGATTAATCAGTTGGACAAATGGAGGATGGAGAGAGATGTTCTTGCTGGGATAATTATTTGGACAAACGCAGGATGGAGAGGAAAATTTCTATAGAAAAGGTGCTTTTGATCATAATCCATGATACGGGTTAATCATGCCATGTTGGATGGTGCAAAACAGTTCCCTTGCGTGGTTATCTCTGCTCTGTGCTGGTAGCGCTTTTCAAGAGAGGTAAGAAACCTCAAAGAGAGCTGCGCAATCAGGTGGTGAGAGAAGTGGTCAGAGAGGGATCGGTAAAGGAATTGGGATCGTTTTGTCTAGGAAAGGAAAGGCTGAGGAAATGTTTCAAATACAGAAAGGGCTGTGGTGGAGGCTCAGGTTTGTGCAGGCAGAATGCTCTGCAGTGGGGGCAAGGGTGCCCTGGGCTAGATGGAGGGGAAACACCTCTGTCCCAGCTGTCAGGATAGCAAAAACCAGTGCCAGCACTGCACTGGTGGGGTCTGGCAAGGAAAAAGTGCCAGGAGAGCCAAGGCAGGGCTGGGCAGCACGGTGCCACCTCTCCCTGCCCCTTCCACTCACCCCCTTCCTCCCAGCCCACTGAAAACTCATGTTTCCTTTGACTCGGGCAATGAACCAACACTGGGGAACAGCTGCCTGGTACCGTGACGTGGCAGGTGACAGCAAGCAGCGAGATTATCATGGACTTGTCTTCGTGTCCAGAGCTCATTGATGCCAGCTGGTTTGCAGGCATTGACCACAGTGGTTTGCAGCATGCACCCTGCAAAAATGAGTGAACAAGGAACAGTGACGGTACCTGGGCCCGAGTATTTCCATTTCTATCAGTATCCCCTAGCCTCATGCAGCGTTGGTAGCTGCTAAAGTGATGGAGGCTTTTCCTAGAGCTACCAGCGCGGAGATGAGACTACAGGATTATTCCATTCCCCCATGCCAAAGGCACAGACGATTACAATTTTGCTTCTGACTCCTACTCATCCCGCCTCGTAGAGATCAGATTAATCGTGGCACATGATCAAAGAGATTGAAACGAAGAAACCAATAACCAAATGGCTACAGTTACCCTGCTGCAAAAACTTGGATGGAGATAAGGACTGTAATTTTGCTGCAAATTAGCCTGGGCTCGGAGAGGTGAGGGATGCGATGCTAACCCCATGGGTTTTTACCCTAACAAATACTCCAGCTCCCCTGTTTTGATGAGGACTCTGCTGTTACATCGCTAGCTTCAAGAAAAAAATTTCGCCACCTCTTGGGAGAGCAAAAGCAAAGTGTGAGACCTGTGAAAATGAGCAGAGCTGCAAAGAGACGTTATCGTATGGCAAATGCGCATGGCGGCTCAGAGCACTTGTGCGCTGAAGCTCCTGGGCACGAAGCTCAGCATGTCCCCGGGTCACCACTTAAAGGCCAGCTGCAGCCCCTGTGGCACCTTCCCCTCCACCTGAGCACCAGCAACGCACCGCAAATGGGCCCTTGAACCCACCACCCTTTTCATGGGACGGGGCGGTTGCTTTAATGAAGAGTTAGCACCCTCCAAGAGAAACTTGGCAGTGCGGGGCACGTGTATCCCACCTCCTCCTCCTCCTCCTCGCCCGCTCCTGGCACACCACCCACAGACCCCTCCGGCCGCCCTCAGCAGCTCCTCAGGGAGCTCCACCAAAGCGGAGCCAGATGGAGCTGCCAGCTCGCCCGTATGAGACGGCACAGGCTTTTCAAGCCGCCTCTTCCCAGGGCTGCCTACTCCCACGTGGGAGGTGTAATCGAGGCACGTGTTGCTTCCCTCCATGAGCGGTCCTCCAGCATGTCCCAGTGCCACCAGCGCCGGCACAGAAGCCTGTGCTTGGTGGTCCTGCAGAGCGTCAAACCAGCTCAGATAAGCACCATGTCACCTCTTCCAAATGCCCTCTGGGTGGAGAGTAATTCAAGGCAGAGCATCTCAGCTGCGGACCCAAAAGCAGAGGGATGTGATTTTTGTGATGACCCTGCTGTGTGAAAACCCTCAGTGCACACAAAAGCCCCGGCCACAGATCCTGACCTTGCCCACTGCTGTGTTGAAGTGGTGCCAGCAGCAGCATTACCAGCCTGGAAAGTCAAACTCCTGGGAAGACCCTCCTCCTTGCACACTCCCGCTTTTTATTGACACTTACAACCTGGTGAGGACCACAAGAAAGAGCAGCCGCTTCCATCCCTTAGAAAGAACCGTCCCAGGCATCTCATGGGATCTGCTGCCTGCAAGGACAGGCTGGCTGGTGGCAGGGGAAGATGTCACCTGCTGCGTGGTACACGTCTCCGTGTGGAGAAGAGGTGTTTGTGCAGGGTGAGAAGAGCCAAGACAACCGTGGGCTGATGTCTCTGGCAAATCGCATCCTTCAGTAAAATCCTGTCTTTAATCCCCAGCACTTTGCTATCCCAGTAAAGCCAGGCATACACAAGGGAGGAAGAACCGGCAGCCTGCCTGCACCCCAGCTTGTCAAAAATGAATGCAGGTGCCGGCCATGCCACAGACACTTGCCTCGGGTTGCTGCCGAGCTTCATTGCTGTCCCGAGCCCCCCTGCAAACAGCAGTGATGGGAATGCTGCCTTTGGAAGATGGGAAGTGGCTGCTACAGGACCCCCTGGGAGCAGGCAGACAGGCATTAGGTTTGCACTGCTTGGGAAGCGGAACGCAACCTTTCGTGGGCTGGATGAGACGACATGAAGAAGAGACTTGCACATCTCGCTACCATCGCCACGGATCGGGCTGTCTGGACAAATACCTGGGAAGCCTCATCTGTGCTGTAGCTGTACTTCTGGCCTTGGCAGCCTCGCTGACTGGGGAGAGACTGGGATGCTTGAGACATAGGTCTTCCCTCGGCGGGGAGCAGGCAGAAACACCTCATCCCGACGAATTTTCATGCAGGGCTTTCAACGATTGGATAAACTCTAGGCAAAAACCTCTTGTAAAGGGAGAAAAATAGCCATTCACGCCCAAAGCAGGAGTGCTGGGTGCTACCCTGGACCCCAGGGATGTTGCGTGGGGGGCCATCGCCTCTTTGGGAGCCTGCCAGGGTGGGATGCGGTGTGGTGCAGCACTGAGGGTGGCACAGCGTGCCCGGGGGGACTATGGGCCTGTGTCAACACAGCTGGAGCAGCACGCAACACAGGACAGTGAAGAGGACCTCCAGGTCACTGGCAGCCTCCTTGCTCTTCCTTTATCTCTTTAGCAAAGGCCTCTCTGGGATCAGCCCAGGCCAACACAAGATGCAACCTTTAATTACACGAGTCCGGTTTTGCAACTACCATCACTCACCACTGAAGAGCCGCATTTGGCCCTCTCGGCTCTGCTCTTCTCTCCATCTCTGCACCACTTTTAGCACAGCTGGTTGCAGGCTGCAGTGCTGCGCTGCTACCAAAGCAGCTGAACCCAAGAAGCTTTTTTTAATGTAATGGCTTTTGCGCTGCCACTGTTGCACGGGAGGAGGGACAGCGCTGCTTTCATCTGAGGGATGCGGACTTGGTCCACCAGCTGTGATGGTGGCATCTGCCACACCAGGTCTAAGGCCACCACCTCTTCCAGCGAGAGGGTTTTAGGAGGTACCGTCCGTTGTGAGCAAGGGTGGCGGTTGTCACCTGCAGCAGACCCCACCAGTGACTCTGACACATGATAATAAAACAAATATACAAGAAAATCCCTTTCGCCCCCTCTCTGCTGGCCTTCACCCAGGATGTGGGGTGCGTCCCTTCCCTGGCTCAGCTTTCTCCATGGTAACAGATGGATGTTGCATTTCCATCCCCCTTGGTGATGCCGGGGCGGGTGGGCAGGAGACAGATGGCGATGGAGGGGAAAAGGGTCCAGATCTTCCCGAGTGGCAGAAAATTGCAGGAATCCCTGATTGCTGGAGCCAAGACGCTGACCCGGAGCCGTGGGAGGGAGGGAAGGCGGAGGCGCGTGGCTCTGCTGAGCCCGGAATAGCAGAGCAGCTGTTAAGTTATCGCTTGTAATTATTACAGCATATGGGAGGGAAAGAATAGCTCTCAAGGGGAGAAAAACAAATAAGGAAAAGGCGGGCTGCTGCAGGGCTGAGCCGCAGGGAAGAGCGGCACTCGGCACCGCGGCAGGTCCCTGCTGGGTGGCAAGGGCATCGGGGGACATGGCTGGGACGGCTCTTCCTCTCCACAGCCCCGGCAGGAATTTGGGTGGAAGTATTTGCAACCGCAGCACCAGGTGCTCACCCATCTCACACAGTGCCTGCTGCCCGCTCAGGGGCACGGGTATGCCAGGGAGAGGATGACACAGGTGCGGATGTTAGAGAGGGATGGAGCCTGGTGTGCTTCCCCCTGGTCCCTTCTCCCATGCACGATTCTGCTGCTCGCTCTGCGATTTGGCAGGAGCCGTCAGCTTCTGCACATGAGCGAGGCAGCGGGGCTGTGGGCGGCAGGTGGTAACGCTGGAGCACCAAGTGCCTGCACGCCACAGTTGGGAGGGAGAGCACCCAAATTTCTCATCTAGGGAGACGGGACCGGCAGCATGAAGCATCACTGCTCTTGCCGGCCCCTGCAAGACAAGGCAGGAGCCTGCAGAGCAGGAGCAAACACCTGCCCTCAGCTTCAGGATGTGGCAGTGAGCCCCAGCAAACCAAAGCAGAGCCGAGGGGGAAAGCCTCACGGATGGGCTCTGCATGGGATAGCCGGCTTCGGGGAAGCCACAGAGAAGGGGAGAGGTGACGTGTGGCAGCACAGGGGAGAGCGGGGAAATTCAGTGGTGATTAACAGTCTGTGAACAAGGAGCAATGACAACCTTTCTTAATTTCCACACCGCTTGGAAAACAAACATTGTATGCACTCATGGCCGTTACTATTCTGGGCTTTCGTTATTGAAAAAATGCATATATATGATAAGTCGTCTTTGGAAACATGGAGCCATTGGCAGTCGCACCAGCTGCATCCCACCTTTGGGCTGCAGCATGGGGACAAGAAGCAGTGAAGGGATGTTCCCCCCCCCCAAAAAAAAAAGCCTAGGAGAACTAACGGAGAAAAATATAACCATATCTGCTGTGTATTAAATGCAAAGATTTAAATTCACTGATTAAATGCACAGACATTGAGCTACAGATTGCTGGAGGGTGGGAGAGCGTTTTGGGCCCATTTTGATGTTTGCTTGTCCTGTGCAACAGGCACATGGCCGCAGAGATGGGGCAAGACAAGCAGGAAATGTTACTGGTCCTGTTCCTATGCTCTGATGGCTTTTCCCTGGGCATCTGCTACTGGCTACAATTGGAGATGACTCAGGACCAGGGGTGAGGAGCCAAGGGATTAGGATTTACTCTGCAGAGATATTCTTATGCTCCCTCATATTGACATCTCTCCTGCTTTTGAGATGTATTTATTTTGTCTGCTGCTGCCTTCTCCCTGACAGCATCATGAATATCCTCAGAGCAGGTGAATCGGCACCTGCCTGCTCATCTACATCAACACCACCATGTCCCTGGGTCTCTCATCCCAAGCCAACCTGATCCCATCACAAAAAAAAAATAGAGGCTCCAGTGAAAAGGGCCGATATCTAACCTACCTGAGCAGGAGATGGGCAATGCTGGACCCACTGGGTTGACGTGCCAGGACCAAAGCACACCGTTCCTGGACTGAAGCCAAGAGCTTTGGGCAATGCCTTTTGGAGGTGGGCAGGACACAGATGTGTCCTGGGACCAGCTGTGCACCTGCTGGTCCCATGGGAGCCTGGGAGATGCTCTTCAGCTCTGGTACCCCACTTGGACATGCAGCACAGGCAACTGCTGAACCGTGATGGTGCTGCAAAGAAAGCCACGGCAGAAGCACTGGAAATAGGAAAGATGGTTCAAGCTCTGTGATTCAGAACACAAATAAATCGCATGTGGCAGGCAACAGCCCCAGCGCTCATTAAATAAACGAGTCAAACCCTGCCAGCATTCCAGGATCTTTGCCACGACAGGCGCAGTGCTTGGAGAGTGAAGGAACCGCTCTGCAGCTAGCACATATAAGCTGGCCTGGGTGGCAACACCAATTTGCACCAGCTGGGAATCTGGCCTGATGCTTTGCAAAACAACTGTCCCTGCCAGAAGGGTTGACCCCTGCCCCATGCACCCCAGGCGCTGCTCAAGGGCTTGCCTGGGTATCACACCTCCACAGGCAGGAGAAAAGGACTTCTGCTGCTTTCCTGAGAGGCTGAAACGCTGCTTGACTGCACATGGTGTGGGGGTGACCCAACAACACAACCGAACCTGGAGATGCTCCCCAATGCACTGACACCTCAAAAGAGAGAGAAGCAGTGAGGCCAAGATTTGCAGAGCTGCTTGGTCCTCGTCTCCTCCACCTGTGGTGGCCCAGGGGCAGGGAAGAGCTGCAGCAGGGCAGATGGGAGCTGTGCCCTGGGGTAGGACACAGCTTGGGGCGTCTCAAATGAAAGGATTCTCACAGCCTTTCTGCCAGAGCCTCCCTGGGAGACTGTGCTGTCTCCAGCATCCAGCGGGAGACAGAAATCCTGCCAAGAGCTGCAAATGGAGGAGGAGTGTGTCTGCAGCTCTTTTCTATTTCCATGTTGGCCCTGGATTGGCAGTGGCTGAGTCGGAGTGATCAGGGTCTTGCTGGCTAAGCCCTCCTGCAGCCTGAACCACCCCTGCAGCCCTGGTTTGACCTCTCATGCCCTCTGCTCTTGGCTCAGGGCAGGGTGGTAGCGATGCCAGAGCTGTTCCCATCAGGTCTCAGCACCTAGCAGGGAGCAGACACATACACACGCACAGTCACACACATGCAAGTGCACACACACAAAGACCCCCTCTTGCACTTCTGGCCACCTTCCCAAATGCCAGCACAACACTGCAGCCCCTTTCCACCCCTGCACATCTGTGTTGGCAGCACAGCCCCCTCCTGCTTGGGTCTGGCAGCATTCCCACACAGGCGTCCCATGCGCCCCATGCTCCAGAACCTGGACACATGGATGCATCACCCTAGGAGGGGGTACTGCGCAGCACGGCCTGACACAGCGTGTAGCGCTCCTGGAGCATCGTCCGCCAATGCCTGAGAGCTGAGATGGGCAGGCTGGCTGCTGAGCTGGGGATTCAACAGACACCTGCTCCTGCTGCAACCATAGGAGCACCCCTTTCCCCTCCCCAAAGCACATCAATGCAGCTGGGCATGGCACGAGGCAGGATTCTGCCTCGCTAGTTCTGCCATGCAACAAGACCCTTGGTCCACTGAAGGGGAAGCACTGGGACCTACCCACTGCCAGAAACGTTATCCTGCAAACACACCTTCAACCCATGTGGGTTGCCCAGGGATGTTGTGGAATTTCCATCCTTGGAGGTATTCAAAAGCCATCTGGACATGGTCCTGGGCAACTGGCCCTGCTGGAGCAGGGGGGTTGGATCAGATGACCTCCAGACGTCCCTTCCAACCTCCACCAGCCTGTGATTCTGTGAAGGGGTCGGGTTGCTTGCAGGAGAGCTTTGAGGTAGGAGCAGGAACATCAGAGACCTGAGAGAAAAGAGGCAGGACTACAAGGGAAGCAAGAAGCTGAGGGCAGAGAAGAGGGCAGGGTGCCCAGGGCCCAAGATGAGGTATTCAGACTCTACATCATGTTCTGTCAGGTGGGCCAGCACATCACATTAGGGAAAGTCACCAAGGAGAAGATCTGTTGGACTCAGCTCAAACATCACCCATCTCTGCTATGAACCTATCTCCTTGCCTTTGCATTGCACCAGGCAGGAGAGGCGAAGATGACAGCAAGGGAAAGGCTGGGGCAGGGTCCTGTTGGACACAACAGTGATCCCGACTCTTATGATCTCTCCACTCCTCTGCCTGGGCTCATATCCTACAGACAGGGTGCTCCTTCTCTCTAGCACTGTCACCAGTTCCCAAGCCTTCTGCTGGGGACAGACAGGAGAGAAAGCCTTGACCCAAAACCTCAGCAACCCAGAAGGCACTCGGGGTTTCTGGAACCTCCCAGACTGGAGGCCAGCAGCTTGGCTCCCTGGTGGTACAGGCAGGCTGCAGGCAGGCCTTCATCCAGCTGGGTTATTCCTTTGGGGTCTTCGCCCCATCATCCGTGTGCTTGAAGTGCAGTGCGCAGCAATTGCGGTGCCTTCTGAAGATGTGGTTATAAAATCCAACGTGAATTAGCTGCAGTTGATCCAAAGCCGATCCTTCTTTCTGCTCATCTTCCTCTGTAAATCACTCGCAACGTTGCTCAATCTTAAGGTAAAGTTAAGGTAAAGTTGTCGCTTCTTCTGCAGCAGCAAGGGCCTCTCATTTGTTTTTCCGTGCCACTAATCTAATCCAAAGGTTTGGTTTTGGATTCCTGCTTCATAATCCAAAAAATCAGAATTGGGCAATAGGAGTTGAATGAGGTAGATAACACCTCTCTCTCTCTTCTTCAAAACCACCAGAACTGACACTAGATAAAATAAAAAGTATAGGACAAATCAGGGAAAAGAAAGTTTTTTAGCTTAGATTCTTTTTTTTTTCCCATTTAAAAACAAATTTGTTAGTGACCATCCAGGGGAAAAAGGTATTTGTTGCTTTGATCCTACAAGACCTATGAATATTTTTAATTCCTTGCTATTCCTGTGAAGCCTCACCTGGGGAGGCAGCAGGAGACTTTCCCTGGAGGGTCACATCAGCTCTTGTGACTGAGCTTCCGACCTGGGGAAGATGTGGTGACTGATCCAGGGAATCCTCTTCTGTTTGAGAAGACGACCCTGTCCTGATCCTGGCTGTTGCTCCTGGTGTGGACCACTTCTCTGGTAAGGGCTGACAGGTCCATACGCAGATCCTGGAAGATGCTCACCTTGGCAAGACCATGCAACATTAGCAGAGTCATCTGGGTGGTCTGGAAACAGCATGATCTGCTCTAACCCCTCCACTCTTGAGGGGGGTGTTGCTTTGGAGGGGGATCCATCACCCCTGCCTTGTTGCTAGCTCCACATGTGATCCAGCAGCACATGCTTCTCCTCCTGCAGCAGGATGGCATGGTGATCCCAACATGACTGCTGCTGCCAGCACGTCCATCTCCCCCCATGCTGCCCAGTGTAGCGTTCTTCTTCCTCTTCTTGCCAAGCACTTTCCTCCTGGGGCGGATCTCCCAAATGTTTCCAACTCTTGCTCCCACGGCAGTTTTGCCTTTGCTTTCCCTCTCCCTGAACCTGACAATGATGTAGCTCCTTTGCATGGCATATGGTGCAGCCATGATTGCCCATACCCTTGGTTAGTGCATGCCTCGGCACAGTCCTGGTCTATGAAGGCTTGATCAGCCCAGGGCATGACCAGGAGACAGCACACGCTCAGCACCGTCCTCACAGGCAGCATGGCCAGAGCTGATGTGTTTTGGCTGGTGGGGAGAGAGCAGGTACTGTGGTACTTGCCTTCAGACCCCTGTCAGAACTCTAGACGTCTTCTGGGGTGTGGATGATGCTGGTGACAAGAGCCTGCAGCAGCAATGTGTCCCAGGGGTGGAAAAGGGACTGGGTTGGTGCTCGCTGTTGGGGAAGAAGGGTCTGATCGTGCCCATAGAGCAGCAGTAAGAATTTGGGAGTTGATTTTGCCAGGCTCTGTGCAATGAAAGGGCTGGGACAGAAGTGACATGGTCTGGGTGGTGGCAGATGTTGAGGACCAGCCCTCACGGCTGCTGCTGTGAAGTCCCTTGCAACCCTCTAGGGTATCCCAGCGCTGTCCTGCCGTCAGGAGGAGGGCCAAGATCCCTGCAAGTGGAAAGCCATGGAAGAGACAAGAGCAGCAACAAAGGCAAACCCCGCTCAGCTTGCACTGCTCTTCCAGTGAGGTCCTGTCTGGGAGGTACCAGAATGACAGCAACCACTCACAGGCTGAGCTGGGTGAGAACCAGTTCTTGGGAAGGAAGGATGAGAGAGATGAGTGTGGGGATAAAGCAGAGAGAAGTGGCAGAGAGCTTTAATGCAGCTGGACTGGGAGAGGACTGGTTCCAGACTGGTAGACCTGGCAGCACGGATTCGCCCCACAGCACTGGGGAGCACAGCCCCGAGGAAGCTGTGCCTGCTCTGCTGGGCTGCAGAGATGAGAGGTCCCTGGTCAACAAGGGAGGAGAAGCTGGAACTCAAACCATGCACAGTCCAGAGCTTGTTTGCAGCTTGCAGCTATGGCCCGTGATAAAGATAATCTCTTTATCGTGCTGGGATTGCATGTAGCATCACCAGATGCCCTATAGCACCATGGCTTTCCAGTGCCAAGGCAGGGGTCCAGGATGTTCTCCATTACATTCTGTGGCCATTGCAGGTTTCCTAAGGAAATATTTCCAAATAAATACACTAAGCCATTACCAGCATTGCGCATTTGGGGGCATCACACGAGGCCAGCACACTTCAGCATCCAGCGAAGGTAAGAAAGAAAATGTTGAGCCCACTGTGTGCTGAACGCCTCCCAAACGCTCTGGAGCTCCTTGGGTTTGGTTTCTGAGTCTTTTTACTTTTAAGTTACTGTTGTGAGACTCTCTTCTTCCCTCTAGCGTCCATTTAAAGACGTTCCTCTTGCTCTTCAAATTCAGCTGAAGCGGCAGCTTGCCTGGTAGCATGTGCAGTCACTTCCTCAGGCACAGGTTTTACATTTATCAATGATAGTGCAACTCTCCATCCAGGAATCTGACATTTTATTTTTCTGGTTTACGCTGTGCCATGCAGGAGGATCCCATTGCAAGGCTGTGTTCCCCTGGCACCTTAAAAAATTACCTCAATTACTCTCTTAATTTTAGCACAATCACACTGAACTCCAGCTGGAGATGGGCAGGCATAACGAGGTTTCTGATGGCAATGGAGAAAGGATGTGCCAGTGGTGGATGCCTTGTTTGAGGGACGCCTTGTTTGAGGGACAGGTCTGCTCTTGTTGCCTGTGTAAGAGCATGCTACGCCTCCTCTCACATCACACGATTTGTCCTTGGGCTGTAGGAAACCAGTGAAAAATAACTCCACTGCCCTAAGGCTTGATCAAGGCTGTCACCACAAGGTTGTCTTTCTTCTGGTGACAGCAAGAGACCTCTCAGGCAGGATCTCCACTACCTGGGTCACCTCCTAGCTAGATCAACTGGTTTCTAAAAGTCCGGCCAGCATCTCCCTCTTTGGGGACAGAGATGACAGATACCCCCTCTTTTGGGAACAAGGCAGCAGACCTGCCCTCCAGATGCACTTGCAGTGGGCCAGCTCTCTGCAGCACCAGCTCACGGTCTGCAGGGGCACCTCGAATTCAGTCCAGGACAAGCCCTCCTTGCTGTCCCGCAGCTGCCCTGCCCTACCTGCCCCCCTGCCTGCACCTCCCTGGAAGGTCCAAAAGCTTTGCAGGCCTGCTCAAGGAGCCATATACACTGACACTAGGCACGCTGCCCCAGCTGTTATATGCTCCCGTGTCCTTTGCCTCAGCCAGCACATTTCCAGTATCCCCCAGGGGAACTTTAGAGGAGCAAGATGCTGCCAACAATAAAAAAGGGCCAGAATACTCTGGCATACTGAGAAAGCTATTGCAGGGCAGAATTCATCTCACCTGGCACGGGTTGGTACCAAGCAGACATCTAAGCCACCTCAAACCCTTGCTTGGGCTTGTGCCCAAATGGGACTTTAAGGCCCCCGCAACAGGCTGGACTCTGCAGAGCCAGGAGGTGCAGAACACAAACCAAGTCTGAGCTGGAGCCACCTTTGCTTGTCAGGGCCCATTTGTTTGGGTGGTATGTTGTCCCAGACACGCTCCCTTCAGGAGGAAGGATTTTTAGATATTGAAATAACTGGCTGGCTGGCACACAGCTTCCTGCTTCTTTCTCTCATCACTTTTTAAAGCTCCAGCTGAGCAGAGCCTTTCAGTATGCAGGGCAGCACCAGCCACTCCAGCAGAGCTGCTTGCGGGACACCAGCTAAGTGATCCTGAGAGGCCTCCTGGATGGACCGTGCTTCTGCTAACACTGCAGCATTGTCGCTTTGGACCAAATCCCTCTGGTCTTGGCTCTGCTCCCTGCAGGGCAGCTGCCCCCAGCTAATCACTCCCTCCCTTAGCAGCTTGTGCTGATGAGACTTAGCTCCTGGCAGAAAACTCCTCCCTGTGGTGCTTATTTATTAATAGGTGAGGGGGGAGCAGCTCTCGCCCCTCTCCTGCTTACACACTAGGTATCAATTTGGCAGCTGGCAGCAAATCCCATTAAGGCAGTGAGATTCTTAAAGGCATCAGCAGCTCCTGGCCCATTACAAGAATGAGGGGATGGACCCTGGTAATCTACATCTGAAACTGGTTGCATCCAACTGGAAGCAAGGATCCCACCAAGATAAATATTAATAGAGTCTGCAAAGGCAGGGATGGGAATAAGCTCATCCATTAAATGACTTTGTCTATATTCAAGGGACCAATGCAGGATTTTAACAGAGGAAACAGCAACATGAAACTCCCTGTATATTTCCCTTTTGACACAAGAGAATCAAATTCACAGATAGCCCATCATGCCTGACATTTCCTAATTAGCCTTTTAAAGCCCTGGCTGGCTTTTACATTTTCTAGATGACAAAGGTGGAAGGTGGATGAGCAGAGGCTAAAACCAGAGCAGTAATTTCCTCTGTGGATCTGTTATAGCTGTTCAGAGCTGATCTGCAACAGCCCTGTTTATTTTGCTTGTCCTAGAAACTGCAACAGACAACAGCATGGCAGCTCTGGGAAACCTTGAGGTGCACCCACTACTGGCAGAGAGGAGACTACCAGCCCTTCTTCCCCGTTAGGTTGGGCTGCGATCGCAAGCTTGCTCTCTTAACAAGCCTCCCTGCTCCTACATGCACAACAGCCTGGCACTGGGTCTCATTACGCATTTAGCTTCAGAGTACATACTCTTGGCACATACCACTTAGTAGGTCAGACCGCACAGAAAGGATGCAATGAAGGTGGCATGCAAAAAACTCATGGCTTTGACAGAGCTGTCCACCAATGCTTGGCTCTGCTACCTGTTAAGCTTTCATGTGCTAAGAAATAATTAGTCTTCCTCCACTTTTTGTGCCAAAACCATATTAACAAGATGCATGCATGATGGAGGGAAGTCAGATTCCTACTGGTGCCACTGCTCTATTGCCAAGTCACTTCACCTTCCTCTCTTTATGCCCAAGACCAGACTCTGTCCTGCTGGGTAATACATCTGGAGCTCCACCTTGGGAAAGCAATGCCCAAGAGCTAAGCATTGTGGCTTTGCTGAGCACGGGAACATCCTTCTCTGGCCTCCTGCCCCGTGCTCTGGGCACGTGGACAGCAGTGCAGCTCGAACTGAGCACGCCTCCCACATAAGCATGGGGCAACATGCTCACAAGGTCTATCTGCGGGCAGAGCTTTTGCTTTCCTGCACATAACCCAGAGGTTCAAATGAGGAGAGTGGCATCAAGAGGCTGCCCTGCAAGTGACCCAGGGCACCCAGCTCTTGGCATTGCTGCTTTCTGCTGCAGCACAGTGCCACTAGAGTCACAGAGCTCATGACAACTACTTC
Source organism: Stercorarius parasiticus (assembly GCA_013396915.1). Taxonomy (NCBI): domain Eukaryota; kingdom Metazoa; phylum Chordata; class Aves; order Charadriiformes; family Stercorariidae; genus Stercorarius; species Stercorarius parasiticus. Next base: position 396,162 of record VWZL01004592.1, read on the forward strand.
ACTCCTCAGGCCTTCAAGTCAGCTCTGGACACTAAATCCCCACGGTGGCACTGCCAGGACACAGAAGCATATGGCTTCAAACCCGTCTTACATACCCATCCCTACCAATTCGCACCTGAGAAGGTGCTGGGTCACCAGCTGATGCAGTGATCAATAGGTAGAGTGGACACCTTCTCCTGTCTCTGTACACAAATGCCACGCCACTATACAGCATGCGACTGCCTTGGTTAGGCCACTAATGGGGCAGAACTGGTTAGTAACGGGTGGGGTGGCTACTTTGAAGGTCACACACTGCCTGCACCCCTGAGAGTTATTATTGGGGTACCTGAAGGGAAGTTAAAACAGGAAATCCTGAGTTAAATGGTTTTGGTGAAGCCCTCAGTGACTCTTACTTCCCACACATGAGGGCAGAGCTTTTTTTCTGACCATTTCTCCAAGCCCTCTCCCCCACCACAGAGAAGCTCCTTGCCCCACACACGTACAGAGCCAAGTTGTGTTTGCCGCGAGATGAGCTCATGGGCGCTTTTGAGGGTACTTTCCAGACTTGTACCCAGAGTGTCGTATCTGCAGACGCACACGTGCAGACCCGTCTAGCAGCCCTAGTTTCCACACACAAAAACTCACTTATGCTTTTTTTTCCGTCCACCCCTTTGAAATCAAAGATGCAAATTGAGGAGGAGGGTCTGAATATTTGGAGAAGACAGTCCTACCCATCACCCAACAATATGACCCTGGATACAGAGAAGGGTCTGATTGTCCCCAGTGCCGACTGCCAGCGACGGCTGCAGACTTCAAGCAGGCAGGGAGGGCGCAGAGCATTTCTGAAAACTATGCTGCCACTTTCTTCTTTCTTTTACAAGGTCAGATTTTTTTTGGGTGATGGTCATGGTCAGTGACACTGTCAAAAAGTCAATTTTAGGAACCCATTTAGGGACACAGGGACTGTTTCTGGGCAACATCTGGCAGGAAATCCTGCCTGCATCCATAGTATTGCACAGAATCACTTGCCACATAGTTTTTAATGATTTTTGATGGATGATTTCCTCTAGGACTCACCAAAACTGGGCAAACTAGTTTCAAGCTCCAGACTATTTTGTAGGAGAAAGTGGTACAAGTATCACCATGATGAGATGAAGTTTGGGGCTTTCTCTATTATTCTGCTCCTCTACATTAAGCTGACCAGTAGAAAGGAGACATAAACCAATTCATTAACTCATCATGTAATTACTGTTTTATCAACTGATTTAAAAATATATATCTAACATAGTAATTTAAACTGGAAAAAATGTGATGACGCTTGGTTTCAGACTGCAATGAAGTTGTAAGGCACAGTCATTTGGATCAGCATCTCACAGTCTGCAGTCACTGAAACAAATGTTTTGAATCTCAACCGAATATAAAGCAAATGCCCTATTGAAAAAGCAAGAGATTACTCCCTTACTTCCCTGCCTTGTCTTTGCTACAGCGTTACTTAAAATTATCCAGTCATATGAAATTGGAAAGTCTATTTGATCTTAAAAAAGTAGAGGTGGGATGCCTGACTCTAAAGGCACAGGCAGGGGATGCTCTGACACCTGTTTGCAGCAGTCAGCTCTGCTAATGAAATTCCACTATGCAATGTCTATCCATAGGAAGCGAGAGAAACCCTTCCAGGTAGCTATGGAGCAAAGAAACATGTTAATACTGGGATGAGCCACTTGGTCAGTATTTGCTCCCATAGCAATGCAGGCAACAAGAACCTCAGATGCCTGTGAATGGGGTGAGCTCCGGTGGGGGCATAAACTCTGAAACCACTGAGCCTTCCTGGGCTCTTCCTTGGGCGATGCACTGCTCCCTTACACCCCACTCCAGCCACTCTTAAGCCCTTGGCTTTGTCCCTTGCAAGTTAAACATCCAGGACTGTGAAAGATACAGCGCGGTGCTACTGCTAGGTCAGGCGGTTGAGCGTGAGAGGGAATGCCCTGTGTCCCTCACCTCCCACAGCCCACTCCACAACTGCAAGCACAAACTGCAGGCTCCACACTCTGCTTGGTTCAGTGTCCCTGCCTGACTCACAGAGCAGGGCATGGTGTGGATGAGAGGAAATACATTAGGACTTTTCCTGTTTTAGTGCATGTAGGCTGCAAAAATAACCATGTTTTTCTGTAATAAGAGGTTGATTAGCTCTTCTCTTGATCAGTGGGTGCTCTTTAAAGAAAGCATTTCTGGACCAGCTGTAGCCTTAATTGAGGCAAATCATGTCATTTGTTTGAACTGCTCTACTTGCACAGCTCTGCGTTTAGCTTGCAGAAGCTGAAAGTTAGCATTGATCCTTCAAGACTGTGCTGTGTACATGGCTCCAACACACGCTGCCACCTGGGTATCTTCTAGGACCGGGGACTTTTGTTCTGAGATGTTGTTGAGGCAGTGGGTCTGTCTGGCAATGACTGCAGCATGGCCCTTGCAGTCAGGGGCCAAGAGGCGTTCATCAGCCCAAACCTCTCCAAGGCTTTTGTGGATGAGCAGACAGCTGGCTGGTGGTGGTTGATCCCTCCAGGAGGGCTCTCATCCATGATGGACCTGAAGAAAAGAGAGAAACACTGCAGTGAAATTGCACTCTGGGTCTGGATATCTGCATTCTCCCCACCAGCTCTGCTGTCTCCCGCTCTGAAAACTGAACTGAAAGCTGCCAGACCTGAGAGCAGCACAAAGCACACCAGCTTCCCATACAAGGCATGCACTCTCTGCCTATACTGCTCTATAATGACCACGTTAACTTCAAAATCAAGGTGTCGTGTCACATTTCTTCAGCTTTATTTCTTCAAAGCAGCAACACGATGCTAATCTTACAATAAGCAGTTTCAGAAATAACCATGTTTTGGTGTATGTGACGCTTCTCTAATGCCTACTTTATTTTCCAAAGCTGTTTCTAACATGAATTAATGTAAGTTTCAAGGGAAAAAAACTTAAGTGGGTTGTCAGGAACTTGGTCTGGGGTTTACCCAAGGAGAGTCCTGAACAAACGCCACTACAAGAGCTCTGCAACAAACATGGGCATCAGCCCTGCATGGGGAACACGAGAATGGAACAGTAAGAACACAGGAGATTTCTGGGCTATTATTCAAGAAAATACAAAATTTCCAAGACTCAAGCTATAAGGAATATGAGAAAATGTTTCATTTAGCAGACAGACAAAGGTAAATGTCAGCACAAATAAAAGGAGTTCTTTTTACGGAACAGGCAGGAGACTCCTGAGACAACACAAAAGTCTGCATGTTCCTGCTGTGAAGACCCTTCTGTTTTCCCCAGCCACGCTGCAGGCAGTGCTGCTGGCAGGGCGCATACCTGATGCTTGTTGATCCAACAGCTGCTTGTCCTGAAATAGGACTTTGCCGGCCAGTGCTCCCAGCAGGCTGGCACTGCCCTTGGGATCTGGAGGCAGCTGGCACGCTGCACTGGCTCAGAAGAGCAAGTTCCTTGCCCAGAGGCTGGGCTGAAATTTCTTGATGACCCCTTGACTGGCATCGCTGTGTCCACTGCCTGTCCTCCTCTTGGCTGGGTATTTTTAGGCATCTTACCCTGTGGTTCCTCTTTTGCCAGGGTCTTGCTGCAACACCCGTTACAGATGCAGGTGAAGGGCTTTTTGGAGGGGATGGAATTACACAACGGTTCACATTGGAGAATACTACGCCTTCCTGAGCCTGTGATGAACCTGAAACAGGCAGGGAAGTGCAGTGATTTAGCAGTTTATCATAGAATCATAGAACCATTCAGGTTGGAAAAGACTCTTGGGATCATCAAGTCCAACCATCAACCCCACTCTACAAAGTTCTCCCCTACACCATATCCCCCACACCACATCTAAATGACTCTTAAACACATTCAGGGATGGTGACTCCACCACCTCCCTGGGCAGCCTATTCCAGTGTCCGACCACTCTTTCTGTGAAGAATTTTTTTGTAATGTCCAGTTTGTTTTACTCCTAAATGACCAGTGAGTAAAAAGTTTGGGAGAAGGCTGTGCGATGGAGCTGGGTGGGCAGATGTGTCCTGGGGCACACAGTGATGCTGGCCTTGGTGAATTGCTTCCTCTGATAGTTGGGAGTTTGGGTTACTCAGCAACCTCCCTGCCAGTACTGCTGGTGATATGCCAAGAGAACTGGACCTGTACATAGCTCAAGAGGGACAGATCAGCTCACTGATCCTCTTGTTCTCAGGCAGGATCACAACTGCATCATTCCTGGTGAGAGTTTACACCGACCTGTTTTAAATACCTGAGGACCCCATCCAGCAATCTGAAATTCAAGGCACAGGAACAATCACAAATGAGTGGATCCACTTTTTTTTAATCAGAGGCGGAGGTGTAAGGATAAGATCTTGAGATTAGCCTTAAAATTATGGAAAGTACCTGACCGCTAGAGAAAATATTGCACTACATGCAGGGCTGCTATCTGGCTTGTCATATTTTAGCCCATGTGATCCTCCAGTGCAACATAAAGAGAAGAAAAATCTTGTTGCCTATTTATGAATATAACATGCATGCATATATGCTTAAAACCATTCTATAAATAGCAGGGATCTGATTGCTCTTGTCTATTAAAAGATCCAACTGTACCTAAGTGCCTGATGTGCAGGGTCTGGGGCAGGAACACAATCTAAAGAATGTGTCACCAAACCCAGGCCCAGAAAGTTCAGCTTTATAGTTCCTAATTGATGGGGATGTATTTTACTGCTTAGGTAACCACATAAAGCTGATATAAAATTTCCACTGAACAGTTTTCATCATACTATATGCTTTAAAAATGCCTAAATTTCATAGGGTTTTTTATTTGTTTTTAAGTAAAGACGCTCTGAGACTGGTATGTCCGACTCAAGAGCCCAAAATAACACTCAATGACTTCTAAAGAGTGCAGATTACATGGATCTGATGTGGCAAACACTTTTACATGAGCACGGTTTTGCTCAGATGACTTGTCCTTTGCTGGTCAGGATTGTTTCCAGCAACAAGTTCTTTTGTGAGAAGATCACATTGGGTAGGACACACTTGTGAAGTTAAGTATTGAGGCATTTAAATACCTCTCCAAATCTTGACACAGTCTCAAGTCACAGAGGTCAAGTGTATTTTTAACTGCGTTGCTGAATAAAGTCTATCAGTTGCTAAAGTTTTGTCAGATATTTGCTCTGCAAAACATATGTCTAATAGTGACAGAGGGCAAATGCTACTGTGTTTGTCATTGTTTGAATCTTGGTTATTATGGCCAGCTGATTTGGGATCTGGGTCATCCTGCCACTTCCCTGCCCCCCCACCTTAGGTACTACTAGATTTCAAACTACTCCATCAATCTTGTAACCAAATCCTAGCAGATTTGGTTACAAGATGAGTAGATCTATGCCCAACCACTCACTTTCATAGTCCTATAGGGCATGACACTGGTACCCTTTGAGAGGTTGGGGCATTGTCTACTCAATCTACAAAAATTATGAAATCTTAATAAATCGTACTCAATCTAAAGAAATTATATTAAATCTATAAAAGATCAGATTAAATCTAAAGAGACCATGAGATCACAATCTAAGAGTTCTGTGGTCACTGGACAACTGGCCATTCCTTGAGATTTTTCCAAACAGCTTCTGTTCTTGTTAAGAAGATATTGTTTATATTACTGTTAATACACAAAGGCTTTGAATAGTTTAATGATACTGCTGTTTTACCTAAACTATATTATATTTTTCCAAATTTTAATAGATCCATTTTTGCCCTTGAAAGAAATGTAAAACAAAACCTCACATGCTAATATTTATTGAGGTAAAAAAGGTGATTATTAACAATAGAAATAAAGTTGTACTTTTGTATGCTCCTCTACTTGATATGTATTTGGAATAACTGTTATTAATGTTTCTAATATTCTTAAATATGATATTCAACAAGTAGTGAAGAGTGGGAATTCTACTTCCATTCATCTAAACACAATTCCAGAGAGGCCTTTGGCTTTGCTCCTGAGTAGAAGAGCACATTTCATTTTTCAATTCTTTACTGAAGGCATCCCTTTGGTTGCATACCTTTCCAGAATTCCCAGTTGCCCAGTTAAACCTTAATCATTAGCTCAGCCATTATTTCCACCAGTGCCAACTGGGGTAAAATATAGGTCAGTTGGAATGACAGTATTTTAGACTCACCCAGCACTGCCATAAATTAGTTACACAAGGTAAAAGACAGTGGCATGTCCTTCCTCTACATTTGATGCTATGCTGGTGTAATATCAGCTTTGATCCTCTTAATTCTACAGATCCATGCTGAAATACATCAACTGATGGTCAACACAGCTGGCCACCATGTCCTGCCTAAAAATTGGAATGGATTACTTAGGGTCTGGCTCTGTAATTATATTTCCAAATCGGTGCTCCAGAGCACAGAAGCCAGATCTCATAACACACCTATCTACAAAGTTTAGTAGCATGTGTCACTACCCAATCTTAACCCTTCTCCAGAGGTTTAGGTCCAGTACCTGAAGAAGACTGGGAGAGACAGGAGTGGCAAGAAGAATCAAGTGAAATCCTTTCAAGGAGGTCCTCGTGACAGGTCTCCCTCAACTCATCTTCACAGCTGTCAGTCAGGCTGCAGTCTTCACCCTCTTCCTCATCACTAAGAGTTACCTTCAGTGCTTGGGTGGCTTTTTCTTGCTGACCTGTTTGCAGGCATCTGGACAACATCAAGTATCACACTGTTAGTTAGCCTTTGAGCTGTGAATATGTAGCCAGCCAAGTGCAGCTTGGCATGGCCACACAGGCAAACACTCAGGCAGTGGATTTAGTCACACACTGTGATTTCCCACTTTCCTGGAGATATGGAAAATCATTCTAAATGGATCAGCCATCTAAGTTGCCTGTGTCTGATTATCTGAAAGTGTCCTAAGGTTAATCAAGTGAAATGGGGCAGATATAAAATACTACACAGTGAAGTAAGCTCAGAGAAATAAAGCCATTTTTACTTCCAAAGCCACCATTATCTGTCTATGAGATGAGGGAATCTCAGCATGGTGTCATTTTCCTTTCAGCCTTTCATTCGGTTAGGCCAATGTGATGGTTGCAGAAGACCACATCCACTTTCACTTCTTTTACTGTCTGAAGGTAGACACTGTCAGGGCCAAGAATGTCTTACCAGTTATGAAAAGTCATTTCCTTGCTCTCGCTAAGCAAGTGAGCCCACTCTGCCTACGCTGGTTTTCAGCCTGCTCTAGAGAGAGGTGAAAGCCTCCCCCAGGTTTCTTCTCCCTTGTCCACCCTGCAGATGCTCCAGCAGGGAGGACTGACTGCCACCGCAGGGACAGGGATTGAGGAGGCCAAGACTATTCCCCGAAACCCCCACCAGGTGGCCAGAGAGTTTATTTTATTATTACAGCAGAAAATGTATGCCTGTTTTACTGCACAAGATTTCTCCCGCGGTCTCACCGCTTGTGATGCTTTCTCTGTACTCTCAGTTCAGAGGACACATCTTCCTGGTGCAGAGCTCCTCCTCTTCCAGACCCGCAAATGTTTTCCGTCCTCAGACCGCACAATTTCAAAGGGCTCACTGCAAGTGGCTGCAAAATGACAGAAGTTATCTTGATAATCTCAGGAGCTCTCCCCAGCTCAATTTCTAGATTGTGGATTTTAGAAGGCATCAAAGTCTGCTATTACTCCTGAGTTTTCAGATCACTCTTCACCACTTTCTTGCTCTTCAGTTTTAAGAAGCCCCACACCCCAGTCGCATGCATTGTTACAGCTTGAGGAACCCAGGGTGGCAGTAACAAAAATGTTGATTTATCTCTCAATGGCATATAAGCCTGTAGCACCTATACCAATAAGCATATTAAGACCCGTACCACAGAAGCTGCATCATTCCGCATGTGACCACAGTCCCCTTCCACATCCTAGTTTACAACACACAGTAATTCACTCAAATGTTCAAATTTGTTTCAGAAAAGCTTCCAGTGCTTGGGCAGTGGCAGCAGAGAGACAAGGGAGGGATATATTTTTTCCAGCGGTTCTTTAACATCTGTTGTCAGCATCAATTGAGGCTGCCGACAGCACAGTGATGCAGGTGTCCTGTGCGTGCCGTTTCCCTGATTTAGCATAGCCTGTTTAAACATACGCACATGCATCCGTGCCGTGTTGAACCTCAGGGCCCACAAATGCTAACCATGATGAGCCAGACTGCACCCCGTTACACACACGGGTATCCTCTCACTAAGTTACTGCTGAAATGAGCAGGCTGATCCACCGGGCTGGGGTACCACCCCACTGCCAAGAGGAACAAATGCTGGATTCCTGTTCGTTCCACCAATAGGAACAACCTTGCAGCATTGGAAGGAACTGGCTGGATGGCTGCATCCAGAGAGTGGTGGTTAATGGCTCGATGTCCAGATGGAGAAGGGTCACAAGTGGTGTCCCTCAGGGATCC